>JAFBJR010000101.1:2374248-2458622 GCA_016785285.1 Brachirus orientalis
AAAATCAATATTTTTTTTTAAGTCTTCTGCTTGTTCCAAGATGTTCATGTGTGCTTTAAATTAAAATTCTGTGAGACAATCTGACAAATCCCTGTGCAGGTGCCTATTAAACTCAATGAGAGCATGATATTTTTTTATTTCTATTTTAGTTTAAGTTATAAGATAATAAAGATAAAGATCCTTTGTTGATTCTTCATATGGCAAATTCAGCTACAGCCATTTACAGATTAAATAAGAAAAAAAAAAAAATTTTTAATATAAACATGGGTTTAAAATGCTGTTTATTGCCAACAAGGAGGAAGTTGGTGTTACCATGGGTTCAGAGTTGTCATAACAGAACTTAAATTTCCCCTATTTATATTTCCCTCTGACTTTCTGAGAAGGCATTCAACACTGGCACAAATGCCAGGATTAATGTGTTTGCTCCTGAAACGACATAGATTCCATGGAAGTTTGTTCCGGTTGAATATTGACCCAGCTGTGAGTGGCACCACCAAGCTCCAAAATTCTTCCAGAACTATAATTTGAAACCACAATGAGATGCCACTGAATCTTTATTTAGTAAGAGCCTTTCTTAAGTAGAGAAAACAAACTTGATTTTTCTGTAGAGAAAACAAAACAGATAAAAACACAACCTTTAACCCAGATGATACACTTTCTACGTGAAATTATTGAATGCTTTTAGTAAGATGACTAATAGGTACATTCTATTTAACAATACAGAGAGTAGACGTTGTGCAACATTTGAATAATAATTCAATTATAATTTTATGCTTAACAATGTTAATTTCCTGAGTAGTGAGCAGGACTCACTATTTATTAGCTCCCCCATGTAGTATCTGTAGTGTATAAAGGGCTGGATGTAGATCAGTATTAAATTATATTATAATATAATTAAATATTTGAGGTAATAAATGGGATGTTAAAATATCTCATCTTCAACTTCCTGTCAAGCTCCTTTCATGTTGGCTCAGAGATATGGATTAATTGTCCTCTTGTCAAAAGCCAAATGAGGAAAAGTGACACAACTCTGATGTTGATCCCTGTCATGTGATTCTTTTCATCTAACCCTTAACAGGCAAGAGTAAATTGTCACACATTATCACCAAATGTTGAACAGATGAAGCTGGCAGCTGAGGATAATGTTAAGAGTTTTTTTTTTTTTCTGTGTGAAACTGTGAGGAAATTGCTTTTGTCTCAGGTGAAGGTGAAGGTTAAACCACGTGCTGCCTCTGATTTAAATATCACAGACCTCATGTATCATAGTTGTAAAACAAGGCTGATCAAATCAGACTTGCTCTCACTGCCACACAAACACTCCTTCCTGCAGAGCAGTACCTTACTGCATCCACTCAATTCACTTCAGCAGTGAAATGTCAGTCCAGGGGACAAAAGTCCACAGAGGTTTGTTGTGACAACGTTTACTAAAGGACATGTGCCACAGAGCTTCATAACGTCTCTGTCTCTGCCCTGTCCTGTCCCCATAACACTGTTCCTCCACAACAAGCTTCAGCAATATCAACACCCAATTGCCTGACTCCCCCCCCCCCATCTGCCTTTGCACCTGCCTTTTAGACTGTGACATTGCTGTGCAGGGAACTGTGGTCCGACTGTACCAGTTACATGGGGCCTGTGGGAGACTGAGCTTCAAAAAACAAATTGGCGACTTGTTTTTCTGACCTTCACATGATGAAGTATCACCCCATTTGCACTTTTGCTTACATAAAAGTGATTCAAGAATGCCAAAGCTGTGTTCGGCGTTTTGTTTAGGCTGTCTCCTCTTCATTTTACCCTTTCTGTTCCTCTGGTTGTACTTATTTCTTTTTGACTGTGTGATACATCACCTCACAAATATACAAAGTTTTTTTTTAAAATACCTACTTTAAATCTATAGTTCATTCATTTTCACTCACTAGGGTGGTGTCCTTCCTGGACAGGTTTGCCAGTCCAACACAACCATTCAGTCTCACATTCACACCTACAGTCAACCGAGAGTGCTCAGTTAACCTAATCTGCGTGTTTTTGGACTGTGGGAGGAGGTCAGAGTACCGGCACACACACGGGGAGAACATACAAACTCTCCACAGAAAGGCCCTCGGTTGAACCAGGGTTCAAACTAGTGACCTCCCTGTTGTGGGGCAGCAATGCTAGTCACTGATTCTCAGTATAAAAGAGTTGAGATCTTGTGTTACCTGATGACTTTTTTGTTATTGACTTTACGTCAAAAACAGACAGAAACACATTGCCTTGCCTGGCCCTGTGCTGCTGCTGTATACACACTCAGGCCGGTCTGATAGTTTTGTTTGACAGAGCCTGTTTTCAGCTAAAGTACACAGCATACAAATAATGTTAAATTGTTTCTTTTCATAGAGACCAGACAGAGGTACAGTAATAACCTCAGCAACTAAAATCACCAAAGCACCAGTCTTCAGCCTCATCATCTGCAGATAAAGGCAGGAAACAAAGACAGTCTGTTGAGAAAATGGGTGCACTAAAGTTCAGTGGTCCGTAAGGTTAGAGACTGTAAGAGAGAGGGAGGATAGAAACCAGGAAAGGGAGAGAAAGCTAGGAGCATGGTATGTCTTCTAGTTACCTCTGGCGAGATTGTTTTTCTTTGCATCCCCTTTTTGCCTCCTATGGGCCCTATTTGTAAATGCGAGGGCTGTGACCCTGGTCGTAGCTGGGATCAGAGTTTGTAAATCAGTCTTCTCTTCCCAGCTGGAGGCAACATGACCTCCCTGCTGCACATCCTGTTGACCAGCGTGAAACAAACTCCAAAGAACCCTGCCTCTAGTTCGAGAGAACTTCTTTACAACAAGATTGGTCTCTGGTGTGAACTCATTCATCACAGGAAGCATAATGGATGGCGTCTTCCGGTTTCCTTGGTAAAACAACCAGGATGTAAGGATATATTGTATACCAGGGTGTTATTCCATTAGTTGCAAGATAAACTCTGTTTAAGTCTATGGGAAAATTAGTCTACTTTTTGCTTGATTTTGCCTGTGTAAATGGTCTCAATCACAAGTTTCAGGTCTTCTTCAACAGAACATTCAACAGGGCAATTTTGTAAACTATGTTCCCATTCAGTGGAAAAAAAAAATCCTAATCCTGCAGTAGGATGGAGACCTGCAGGTCCCTGTATGATGTCAACATAATGGATGGATGTTTAATTTATCATAATATCAAACATGTAACAAATAGTAAAGAAAGTTGGCTGCTCACACTTTTGTTTCTCAGAGATCCATACTTATGTTGGCTGTAACTCTGGTCACCATTTGACCCCCTTTCCTCCTCACCCAAATGAAGGCATGAGCCAGAACATGTTGGCGTGTGATTTATAATGCGTCAAAGCCTACAATACCATTTGTGTGCCTTGACTTGGATTTCCTTTTGTTGTTGCCATTTACGTAATGTACAGTACATACAAAAAACAAAGCCCACCAATAAACAGTTAACTCCTGACAAAGGAACACACTGTCAGCACTGATTACCCATCCATCCATCGTGTATGGCTTTACCCTCCAAATGAGGGTCATTGTGGGAGCTAGAGCCAATGCTTTCACCAGTGATGATTAACTTAAAAAAAATTCACACTGGAAAAAAAAATGTTTGTAGCAGCTTTGCAAAGCTCCAGTACTGTAATCCCATATGAACTCTGGGATGCGTTCATAACTTGGTGTGAGATATTGTATAATAATGACAAAACAAATGCAGTCTTATTTTGGGACTCAGCAAAATACTTCTTTTTTTTTTTTACCAGCAGAGTGATAACAGGAGCTATATTCCTCTATCTCATAGACATGTCAAGAGCTGGTGTTTTCAGCAAGCTGTGTTCTTGGTGGCATGCAGACAATCAGGGAGTGGCCTTGGGATGGAGGGAGGGAGAGAAACATTTAACTTTGTTAAAAAACAACTGTCAGGTAAAAATGTTTTAAATGTATAAAGGCTACACAGATGACGGCAAGGTTACACAAGGACAGATACGTAAATGTTTTGACCTGCAGCACACTCATTCCCAAACTTTCTTCCCGTGTTCAGGGGTACAATGAGTTTAAACAGCATTGAGTGAGTTAAACAAAGCAGTGGACCATTAACACCCAGACAAGTAGAATGCAGATTTTGGAAACTGACTCATATAAAGACATAATCTCAATTTAGTCAACAAGGCTAATTAAATCCAACTGCTGTAACTTATTCAGTGTTGTATGTATGCATATTATACACTATAGGTTTTCTTTTAATGATGAACTGGGTAAAGTGGCTTGGGTTGTCAGTGTCTTGAAAATAATCTTTAAATTTAGCTGACACTACCATCTGCTGGACAGTACATTAACTGCACATATTTTATTTCGGAAAACACAGCAGCTGATAGTCCTAAATTAAAACATAATTTAGGAGTATCAGCTGTTATGTTAAAGCATCTATATAAAGTCCACTATGACATCAAGTGGTCCAACTGGGACTTGGGACAGTTTAGCAGACTTGGCCAATATCAGCTTGTCTTTGTGACTTTGCCAGAAATAATCCACTCAAGTTTCATCGGGCACAGAAATTAAGGGCTGTTAATACTGGGATTGCTTACAGGACAGCTATAAAAACATGACAGTGGTGGTTGATTCTTTCACAGGAGCATCAACTTTGAGTTCATTTTCCAGGTATTACAGCAACAGATTATGAATTGCAATTTTTACTAAAACATATACTGCATGTATAGATTTTGCAACAGCAGTCCACCAGCTGAAATCTAATAGAAGTAGGTCTTCTTCACATGTAATATTTGATTTGTTTCAACACAAATATTCAAGTACAAATATATGGCCCCTCTACTATAACCTCTAACAGCCAGGAAAACACAATGCTGACTCATTTAAAGACAAAAGGTGAACTGTTGTAAAACTCAAGAAAGCTCAAATATTACAAGACTATTAAAAATAAAAACAGGACATTGCACTTTCATCTCAATAACCAAATTTATTTCAAAACAATGAGGATGTGAGAGATGCCCGCCATTGAGAGGGAAGGTGATGCCATCTGCTCCACAGCACTGGACTGACACCTCACAGCTTCAGCGGAAACTGTCAGGACAAGGTTATGTTTAAGCCCATGTCAAAACAAACAGGAAACTGCACACAGAGAGTAAAAACAACATACACAATATAATCTAGCAAGTGACAAAAGTATCCTTTAATACTGTGAAACTCAAAGTCTACAGAACTGTACACCGACATGGCTGAAATACTCCGTCAACATCGAGTCAGCAAATTATTTCAGTTACAAATGCCTATATCTGCCTGCTTGGTCTTTATGAACAAAAATGATTTTAAAACAGTTGTGCAGAGCATTGTCAGTGGTTTGAATGTAATGGACATTTGTTTAAATTTAAATGTTTAGATTAAATTAGTGTTGAGCAAAAGTACAATTGGATAAATGAACCCCTGGACAACATATAGTTGAGTTCAAACTCCTGACATTAATCCCCTCTTGTTAAGCTCTGTTAATTGTTATAGACATTTTAACAAAGAGGTCATTTTTTAAATACATTTTTTTTCCCCTTTCAATTTTCATACATCACATATGTCCAATTCAACTAGTTTACCAAGTCAAAATTTGATCACTGTTACTGAACCATTTATTGTTTAAGTTTTTGAAATGAAAGGTGAATGAGCATTAATAAGTGAAACACCCATGAGTAGACAGCCAGACAGATTCAGCTGGGTTCCAGTCTCCTCACCTATCGCAGCCTCCTAGCTTCTCTTTCAGACTCCAGAAGTGTCAGCACATCTCCCTCTCTGACTGGGCCCTTCACATTCCTGATGATGGAGCGATTGCTGTCATCCATGAATTCAACGCGGACCTGCAGACACACAAAAACTATGTTATCACAGCAAACAAAATTTTGGCTGGCAAAATGACCCGAGTGTGTTTACTTATGTACTGATTAAGTAATAATGTGTACCAAATGTTTTCCCATTTTGTAAAGAATGTACATTCTACAAGTTCTCATGTTTAAGATATTATTCTGCTTCCCTGTTTATTATTGTACTGTTGACTAAAAATTATTTAAGGATATTCACTTAACTTTATGGTAAGGTGCATTTTTTTTTCAATGTTACACAAGTTTATGAAAATAATATTGCTTTGAAGACTCAACCTCTGCTACTGCATTTACCAACGCAGAAGTACTTGATTTATACACTCTGCAATGACAATGAAGGCATTTGATTGAGAATTGTGGTATTCAATAAGTATTGCCTATATTGACATTAGCTTAACTAAGTATAACATTTTGTAATTGTGCAAAAAATGTGCAAATCAAGTAAAACATTGATATGGTTGATTTTTGGATTTTACTTCACGCACAGTAGAAGCACGTTGACTAGACCATTAACAAATAATCAGACCAGATTTAAAAGATGTTTAATTAAAAACCGTGAACAGCAACGTTTAACAAACAAAGCTTTACATCTGATTAACGTACACTTGCTGTTAGCATACTAGCATACCTGTGTACATTGTCCCTGGGAACCAGTTCTTCCGAGCACCTTAGTGACCTGAAAAGAAAAACAAGTTAAATGAACATTTCCATCTTTACAGCGAAAGTATTTGGTTAACAGTGAGAATCGGGCTCACGTTGAGCCACAGCACGGACAGGCCCTAGTGACTAAATCACGCGAGCTGAGCCGTTGTAAGCTAATCCTTGCTTAAATGTTCACGTAGCGTCAAAGTTTTGACATCGTTTGAAACATAAGTAATTCATTAAGTCATCTGTCCGCCAGGTTCCGTTTATTTACTCGATATTAGACTTTTTCTTACTCTGGCAAGCTTGATGGGCTGCACGCGGCTGGCGTCCATGTTGTCAGGTTAGACCGGAAAGGAAGTCACGTGGTGCAGCGACGTCGTATATCCTATTCGTTATTTTTACTTTACTCAAAAAACACGTCAATAAAAAACATTTATTGAATAATAAATATATTACAACAATTTAACCCAAAAGTTGATAGTATTTGCAAAAAACACAAATACATCTACACCAAAAAAAACTTTACATTTTCTTATATATACCACTTCCGCTTCCGTTAGATTGGGAAATACCAATGGCATAGTCAACTAGGACCGAACTACTCTATTTCTCCCTATGTCATCTTGTCTTTGTATTTGTGTTTAACGTTTAACGTTTAACTGATTCTTTATTCTTTATCATATGAAGTAATAGACCCGGATGTTTATTATATTATACGTGAAACCGTGAAACTATTTTTTTTTTGCCATATATTGATTTCTTGCATTTACTTTAACTGTCTCTCTATAAAATGCCTATCTATTTTAGCTCATTTGTATACAGTTAATTTACTGGAATGCTTACAATAAACTACAGAATCTATCTACCCACCTATAATTTTAATAAACTAGAAGTAAATCCAGTAGGTATAAGCATACCTTCTCTTGGATCACAGCCAATGATCAATACTAAATACTTATCCTCTTTTGTGAATATTTATATTTCCAACTGTCAGATTTTATATCCTGCTTTTTTTCTTATAAACATTCATTGTTATCAGATTTAACTTTTTTTCAGCAATGATTATGAATGGAAGAGTAACAGATATTGCAAATACTTTCTTAAGCATATAGAGGAAGAAAAAAATATAAAAAATATGAAATTTAATCCATCCAAGACAAAGCAGTGCATTACTGTACTGTAAATGTGTAGTGAAATCGCTCAACAGCCTGTTTGACATAACAGTTCAGTCATCAGACCACTCCACTGCCTTCCCTCCTCTCTCAGAACTCAAAGCCGTAAATCACAGCACTAATCCTCATGAACAGTATTTTTAACTTGCGTTTAGACAGAAAGGACAGCAATAGGATTAGAGAGTCAGTGAAGAGCCTGAATCCCTAACTCATGCAGTTGATCGTCTTGTATGGTGTGAGGAAAGCACAAGAGCTCTTAATTTGTATTTATTTCAACTTGAAAGCTGAATTTTCATTGGTTACATCTTGCTTGAATGGGGATCTTGTGGAATATTGTTGTTTTCATACATTTTTCTCTGATTTGATCTGAACTTGCACCAGATCTGTTCTCTTGGTTGTCATCTCAAGAAGTGTCTATCAACAATGGAGACTATAAGGCCAAAGTTGAAACAGCTGAAAAAGCGGCGATCCAGTCTTTTTGCATCCATAAAACGGGAAGTTAGTTTTTCACAAAGCATCGAAGAGCAGGAATATGAGTTCCCTTTTTCCCAAGACAGCTCAGTGAAACCATGGACATCTATGGATAACCTTGATGCTCTTGATGAGGAAAAAGATGACAAACAAGATCAGAACAAAACTGTACCAAACCCGAGGCTCTCAAACATTGTCAGCATCAACGTGGGTGGAAGGGTGTTTCGCATCCCGAAACATTTGGTTCTGCTATACCCAAAAAGCAGGATTGGTGTCCTTGCCCTCTGTAATGATCCAGTCAAGCGTCTGACACTCTGTGATGATTACAATGTTCTGAACGACGAGTTCTTTTTTGACAGGGACCCTATGTTTTTCCATTACATTTTTCATTTTTACTGCAGCGATGTCCTGTGGGTAATGGATAGCCTTTGCCCTGTCAACTTTGAAGAAGAGATGTCATTTTGGGGGCTGAATCTAAAGGACAGTCCAAGGTGAGCTGCAGATTCCTGATAGACTAGACTACACTCTCTGTGTTTTGCGTATTTTTGCAACTCTGTTACTGTTTGTGTATTTCAATTATGATTTTGATAAGAATTTCTCTTCTGCGTTTCTGCTCAGGTGCTGCCGTATTTTGTATGAGGAGAAACTGGATGACATCAGAGATCAGCTGAAGGTCAACAAGGAGCTGCTTGATGAAATTAAACCTCACAAGGATGAAGATGCATACAAAAGCATGTTTCTTGGAGACTTTCGGAAGACCCTCTGGGAGTTGATGGAAAATCCCTACTCCTCAATGTCAGCCAAAGCCTTTGCTGTGTTTTCCAGTCTCTTCGTGCTCATCTCTATTGTTGCCATGACGATGAACACAGTTAAAGAACTCAGGGAATACAAACTTGCTGGCAAAACCTACATGGAGTGGGTAGAGATTAGCTCCATCCTTTTCTTTACCTCTGAATACTTTTTGCGGTTAGTGACCACATCCAATATAAAACATTTTGTGAAGAGTGCCCTCAACTTTGTTGACATAGTGGCTGTAATGCCCTACTTCATTCAGATCCTGTTTGAAGCATTTGTTATAGATGCAGAGGATGTGAGCGCGCAGGAAGATTTGAAGGCCATGGCAAGAGTCAGCAAAGTTAGCAAGGTGCTTAAGGTTGTCAAGCTGATGCGCATTTTCCGTATCCTGAAACTTGCCCGTCATTCCACTGGCATGAGGGCATTTGGTTTCACCATTCGCCAGTGCTCTGAGCAGGTGAGCAGGGATACTGAACAAGAAATAGATGGATAGAAACACTAGAAAAAAAAACATTATGGACAAAACATTGGAACACACATGTAACTCCATCATAGGCAACTATAATTCATATTTTATATTTTATTTTAACACTTGATCATATAATTGTGCTTGACAGTTGTTATTGTTTAATTTTTTTTCTTTGGCCTGGGAACTGTAAGCTACACACAGTACCATTCAGTGGTACCACCATTCAGCCGGTGAAGACATCTTAATTCCCTCTTTAGTCTATATCTGCTGGATGCACTATAAATAGATAATATTTTGCTATCAAGTTTGACAGTCAATCTAGTCGATGACAGACCAGTAATAACTGTTTTTCCCTTGTAAATAAAATCACTCTAAAATGAATGAATAGAAATGTTGCATGAAAAAAGGCCAACAAGTTTAATGAAGTAGATGTCCATATCATAAGATAAAGTGAAGCAAAGAAGATAATTTAACAGCTTAATATATGTTTTAGAGTTGATGTTTGTACTGTATGTACCTTTCCATTGTCAACTCATTACTATAACTAGATATCGTTTCTTTCCTCAGGTATGTTGTCTGTTTCTTTTCATTGCCATGGGCATCTTCACTTTCTCCGCTCTGATGCACTCTGTGGAGGTGGATCAGCCAGGGACGCCATTTAGCAGCATACCAGATGCCTGGTGGTGGGCTGCAGTGAGTAGGATACTCTAGGTTCAACATAGATGCAAAATAATAGGAATTTATTAAAATACAATTTTATTTATTATTATTTACAAAGTTGTGAACCCCAGTATGTTAGTGACTTTATGATTAATTAAACTCTCACTCACTCATTTTCTACTGCTTTATCCTCCACTGAGGGTCACGGGGGGCGAGGGTCATGGGTGCCTAACCCCAGCTGATTAATTAAACTGAACAATTTTAATAATCATTTTAAAGTTTTTCATTTCTTATATTACTTAAACATAAATATGAAATGAATTAAAACTATGATTGGCCCACCTCAGCAGAAAATGGTGTCTTTAGCATTTACAGCTCTTTTCGCTGCTATAGATTCTTCCGGCTCAATTAACATGGTTACGGACTTTACTAAGCTCTTCCTCTTGACCGTGCTGCAGAGCCTGAAGTGAAGCTCAGCAGGGTGTGTATTAGCGTGATCCAACAGTGTGATGCACTTTGGGTGTCAAGGATTGAGCCTTCTAAGGTTTGAGCTGTGCGCCCAGTCAGACCAACACAAGCACAAAGGCACCGTAGAATCATCGTGGCCTGTGCTATTTTATGAAGCAATGCACTAATGAAAAGATTGTTTATAAACTTGTTTCTTAATCTTTGTTTCTCAATGAGTGGTTTCCTAAACTGAAATTTAAAAATAAATGTGTTGTCCCCACTAAGATGAAACACATTTGAGGTGTTTCACAATGTATGCCCACATCTACAACACATAAGAAACTAGTGAGCACTTAAAAAGCAAAAAGCTCCAACAAGGCCACCACCAGCAAAAATCTAATGATTTACTTTGTAGAACATAACCTACATACCTAGAAAATCAATCTATTGAATATTTGCTCTTAAGTTGCAGCTCACAAACAGACAGACAAATGCCAACAAAATATAATATTTATTAAGTTTATTAGGTTTGGATTTGAACATCTAATTGTGAATATAAAGGATTGTCCTCTGTTATGAAATATCATGGATGGGAGTGAGAACAAAGCTGGACCATAAGACAACCTGAAAAGACTTACAGTAATTACAAATGAATCATATCAAAACAAATCAAATGCTTATAGTTCCAAATCAAATGCAATAGTTCCAAGACTCTTTAAAGCGCAGGGCACTGAGTTGTTCTGATGGCCAAATTAAGAACTAACTACAATGTACTTTTACATCAGCCTGTTTCTCTCTTTTTCCCTTTACTCCCATCTAAGGACATTTGTTTTTTTCATCTATCTGATGGCAGCTGTCAACTTAGAGTATGTGTCTAATCCTCTATAATACGCTGTAATGTGTCTCACTCATGGCCAGGCACAGTGATTGTATTTGAGCAATCCTAAGAGTCGCAGCGCATGGGAATTTATTTAATCATTAATCATTCTCAACTCAACAAAATTTTAAATGATCAAAAAAAAGAAACATTTCAAGTATTTGAGTTCCCCAAACCAATAGCCAAAGAACACACCGAAAAGCACTGTGTTAGATGAAATCAAGCATGCAAGGAATCTCATGTTACTCTTTTCTTTCTGCAGGTGAGCATCTCTACTGTAGGTTATGGAGATGTCATCCCTATCTCCTATCTTGGCCGTTGTGTAGCATTTGGCTGCATCTCATTTGGCATCATCCTCAATGGCATGCCCATCTCCATTCTGTTCAACAAATTCTCTGACTACTATGCAAAACTGAAGGAACAGGAATACACATATTCAAACACAGAGCGCACCTTCCAGCTCAAGAAACGTCTGAGGCGTAAGTTTGACAGCTGCTTTGAACCCCAGCCAGATGACTTGGAGGATGAGATACACTATCGGCCCAGTGGAAGGCAAATAATCTGCGAGAGTGAAACTTGCTTATCCTGAATGGCCTTATCACTCATGGGTCTAGAAAGTGTGAGACCTCATCTTGCTCCAAGTCCAAGTCTCTGTGAAATAAGCGAAACAATCTAAGCGGGGTAAATGGAGGCAGCACCAAGTTGAGATTAGCTGTGAGCTTCAGCTTTATAGTAGTTGCTGTTCACATGCAATATATGGCGACTGTCAAATGAAAAAGATGCTCCCACTGGACAGCTTGTTATCTCTTTCTAGGAACAGCAACTGGAGGCATCTAATTGTGAATAAACTGAAATAGATATTTAAGGTCAACAGAGGTCACCTAGTTATATAATCAGTAAGCTGTGTTATACGGACCACCTTGAAATGGTGGGATGCTTGTGAAAAAATATTTTTTTATTTAAAGTGCTATTAATAATTACTTTTGGACAATTATGCACTCTTATATCTAACTTTTAACAACTCACAATATAACTTTATTGGGCATTTAATGAAGTAAATATAAATAGATAACCAATGAAAGCCTCCCAAATCTTTGTGTATAACATGTATGTATCAGTCTTGTTGGTCTGATGGATGATGCTGTCTGTCTAATAGTGTCACAGGATAAGATAATGAGAGGGATGCCAGTGGTTCACTGGTGTCGTCAGCATCAATTAATCCCTTATGCTTGGTGAGGACTGAGTGGACAGGAATAGATGCAGCCAAAGAGGACACGAGGGAAAGGTCAGTGACACAGACTGATGGGATGACTGAAAACTAACCCTTCCCCTAACTCATTTTAACTAAAATTACTGCACATAAAAAGCTATCATCATGTAATATTTTCTTTGGTGGAGACAGACCCACTTTATGCATGCTATGGAAATGACTGCACTATTAAAATAATATTATTAAAATAATGTAATCCAAGACCTACACTTTCTCCATCAGTGCAGATACCATGAGAACCTGACCCACAAATACACAGGTATCACACTGGATGATCTTATAGCAGAGTTTGAACAAATACAGCAAGAGTTGGCAAAAAAGGTGACGGTGACACAGCCTGGAGATCATAGTCTACCTTTAAAGCCCTGTTTTGATCTCCATTTAGTGCCTAAACTACTGACTACTGTGGTTACTGTGATGTTGAAACTGTAATGTGTAACTTTCAAAATAAACAAATGGCTGTCACATTCAAATCATTGTTAAATCAGTTCACACAAAGCAAGACACATGCTGAAAACAGGTTGGAGTATGCAAGGAAAAGTTTCAGAAGTTCTATTGCTCAAAAACAAGGATGTTCAGTAGTTTGAGCGCCTGCCCCAGCACGGCCGCTGTATACACACAAATGATCCCTCAGGTCTGATAAATCTATTTTCAAGATAAAGCAACGTTGATGCCAAATCCAGGGGAGAGCGAACATAGTAGGACAGACACCAGTGCTGTTGTGACACATTCTATCTTTGTTTCCTGAACACCAGCCTGTTGTTTAAATTGACACACGGGGCAGCAATATAGTTTATACTAAAGGATATTCCAATATTGTAAGATCTCTGTATAGACGACCCTTAAAAGTCTCTGTGGTGCAGAGGAAAACTGCAGAAAACACTTTCCATATACAGTATATTGATTATTGAAGATTTTAACTTTATATCTTAAAAAATAAATGTATGGATGATTTAGCATGCAGATATATGGTGTATTTAAAATGCAAAACAAAACATTTTCGGGAGAAAATGTATCATGACATTCAACAAACAATGAGTTGTCTGGGGTTTAGATGTGCAACATCATGTGTCGTTCAAATTTTGCAGAAAACATCTGGTTGCACTAACTCGATTATTTATGCCATTAATCAGCATTACTGATAAACACGCAAAAAAAAAAGTAACAGTAATCAGTGAAGTGACAGAAGGGCAGACATGGAAGAATGGAGGGGAACTGGGCGTGTAACCGGAGGGTTGCCGGTTCAAAGCCAGGACAAGGGCTGGGGTACCCCCAATCCACATTGCTCATTGTTGATTAGACATTGTAAATTGTCCCCAGCCATGGGTCGGCACATCCAATGTACTCCTCGTGCCGGTCCCAAGCCCGGTAGGACATCTGATGTAAAAATCCCTGCTAAATCAAATATGTGTATTCACTGTGGCAATCCCTAGAGAGGGAGAAGCCAAAAAAAAATTGTGAAGTTACAGAAATTAGATGACTGATGTTTTCACCTCTACACCCTTCAGCAGCTAGGGGCAATAAAGCAAACAGTCCTGGCAACTGATATCGTCATTAGCGGTTATAATGTCAACAATAGCCAGAAGAACATTTAGGACATTAAAATGCCACCTTTCATATTTTTCATCCTCACTGGAAATATGAAATCGTCATATCTGGCTGCTAATGCAACTGTGATATGACCCGGGGTGAGAATATGTGTGAATAGTTACGTCAGTATCCTTGACATCTTGTTTTGCCAGTCGCACTCTGTTCTATTAGCTCCCATCCCTCAAGATGTGTCAAGATAAGGTGTAAATTTGACTCACATTCAAGGAGAATAGTTCACTGTATAATAACATAAAATAAGACATTTTGGCAGTCTTTAGGAAAATAATTCACACAAAACAGAATTTTATTAAATAAACCGCAGAAACCACAATATGGTTTGTTAACACAAGGGATATTGGCACCCAAAAGCTTGGAATTCATCTTTGAAGGGCCAAACTCAGACTTCAAACTCAGACTTCTTCTGGGTTCCAGCTTCATCCTTGAGGAGACATCATACCGCTGTCATGCTGAGCTCTGGATCAGGACATGCTTTTCCCTCACCAAGGCTGAATACATTTTGAAGAACCTGTGGCCTCAGCATTTGTGAAATTGCCACCGTGGCTAACAAAGACTGACTATATAAACCCTCTCCAGTTCACCTCAAGTCACCACACATCCTTTTTACTCTCCACACACCCAACCTTACCTCTCCTCCATCAGCCCATTCAGTTTCTGCCTTTGCTGACCTGCTGAGGAGCAGCGACACATCATACCATGGTTGCAGCTAAGTGTTTGGTGTCTCTGATGGTGGTGCTTGTGGCTGCAGTGTGTGTGATCCATGCACAGGAGAGGATAAAGATGTGCGGGAGGGAGCTGATACGTCTGGCCGTCACAACCTGTGGGAACTCACGTCTACGGAGAAGCATCGCCGACGTGGAACTCGGCCATCATTGTAAGCCTATTTCATCTTTCTTTTTCCTCAACATTAATGTGGCATTTGTGTGTGTGTTGTTTTTTTTTTAAATCCATTAGTCACTAAGTTCATTTCAACATGAAAAACCATTTTTTTCCTTTGCTGTTTGGGTCAAAATCTTTCATATCTTGTTATCTACACATATCTTTCATTTGTCTTTGCACAGGGGACCACGATGCCTCCACAGAGGAGCACTGGGCTACAGAGACAGCCCACATCCCTCCAGAGTCTGACGGGACGAAAGACCCCCTGTCCCTGGCTGCTCACTGGTACCCACTGTCTTCCCGCATCCGTCGAGCACCTGGAAGAATATCTGATATTTGCTGTGAGAAAGGTTGCAGCATGAAAGAGCTGATACAGTTTTGCTAGACCGATTCTACTTCTACTCTTTTCCCAGTCATGTAGCATTCAGGTTAACACTGCACATCAGTCATTTTAGATGTTTAATAAATTATTTCTATATCATGTCAGGATAAAAGATGAAATCAAATTGTACACAGGTTTTATTATGAGATTGTCAAAGTGAAATGATTATTTATTTTGTACTATCTTTATTGTAGATGGCAATAAAGCTTTTAATGCTTATTTATTAAATCTCAATTATCAGCTGCAATTTTGCATCTTTTTGACAATGGTTTCTCAGCTTCTGCCAGTGCAAGGTCACAATATTGCAATCTGATAAAGATTATGATCAAAGTTGCATTTAGTAACTACAACAACATGATCAAGATTAGTTTTGAGCATTTCTGAATGTATAGATTTAAAGTTTGCCACAGTTTACTGTGTGTATTTGGAAAAGAGTGAGGATTAGTGTCAAGTCAAAGTTTATTTATAGAGCACGTTTGAAAACAACCGAGGATGACCAAAGTGCTATTTTAATTGACGTCAATAAAATAACACATACAAACAACAAAAAATATGAAAAATGATACAATGCAAATCAGTCACCACTAAAGCAGAAATCCAATCCAAATTATTTCTGCACAACAAATAGTCACTCAACACTCAGTAACACTGTGTTTTGAATTTATTATTAATATAAATAATTATTGCTGTAAATGCTTCAACTGAAAACAAGCTAAATGATAACGAACTATATGATGTAATTATTGTTTAAAGAGCATTTAAATACTGAACAACATAACATGCAAAAATGATAAAAAACAACAACAGTGTATTTGCACAAATACACACACAAATACAATTAAACATGCAAGTTAATACAATCAATAAAAAATATATAATAAAATAGGATCTAAACAGAAACAAAAACAAATAAAACTGAGCAAATATTCACCCAGTAACAATTATTGAAACAGATTTGTATATCATTTCAACCTAATGGGCTGATGAAAAAAGGCACGTTCATGTTGCATGAGTTAATATTTACATACTGTATATTTACAATCTTGATGACACTTTAGACACATAGAGGGAAAAAGAAACAGGTGCTCTATGTTGTATATTTAGTGCATTTTCCCCGTATTTCTTCAACCGTTTACATCAAAGCTAAGCCAGCACATGGAGGAAAATACAAACAGTACTTTAAAATGGACACACTTATAATAATCTAACAGTGTGAGTACTGTTTTCAGAACTGATGCTCTGTTTAATAAAGGCGATAAATTGGATTGAGGCCACTGGCTAAGAATTTCAGCTCTGAAATAATCTCTGTAACAATCCCAGTTCCTCACACTGACGGCTGTATAATTCTGTCAATAGACAATCAAATGTGAGGCTGATTATCTACCGCTCTATACTGCAGCTGTCGTAAATGACTCCTAATAGGAAACAAAATTAATCTACAGTGACTGATTGGTTAATTGGTTTTATTCGGAGAGGGATGGATTGTTTTGAGCCTACAATTGGTTTTTGTGTAATTGGTTTTATTTGCCGTGTTATCCTTCACAATACCCAAAGATGAATGTTAAATTTAGATAAAGCTGGAAGCGGATAATTCTGTTTCAGAGGTTTTTAACTACAGATATTAACAGGCTGTGTTTGATCAGTCAGACACATTATAGTCACTTTTACATAATTTATTTTAATGTATTGCAAAATGTATCACAAAATGTAAGACACACTGAATATAAAACTATGTGCATCATATAGTTATGATTCTTGATTGATACTGTGGAACAAGTCTAAAGATAGATAGATAGATAGATAGATAGATAGATAGATAGATAGATAGATAGATAGATAGATAGATAGATAGATAGATAGATAGATAGATAGATACATGGACGTTTCCTGCTGTATCTCATCCTCACCAGCAGAGGGCGACAATGTCAGTCATTTCGGTTGCATTTCTGCCACATTCCCTGCCGTGATGATCTGCCTCTCAAATCTAATTAGTGTGAAATACTCAATCACCTCAAGTGGTCCTTTATGTCCCCATGATAAGAAGTGAAATTCTGATCAGAGGACACTTCTCGGCAACAGACCATCATTTTTCAATCTAAAAGGAGATGACAAGACAAGGCCTCTTTGATGGGCTTCTCCTCATTCTTGTTTTGTCAACTGCAAAGCTGTGCGATAGGAAGACATACTTTGTCTCACAGGATAGCAGCAGGACAGAAATGCACCTTCCTTATATTCAACAGCAATATGGAGTATGGGTGGGTGGATGGGTGGGGGCATATGTATCTGCATACCCCAGCCTAACTTTAAAACATGTCTTCACCTTAAAATGTAGTAATATATGTTATGGCGACTCCCCATAATATGACTGTGTAAACAGATTTAGGTCCCCACAACATTAGGGATACCAGACACACACACACACACAGGCACAGGCACGCACGCACACACACACACACACCTGCACATGTTAGCTACTTTCCCACAACCTTGGGGCCAGTGTGAGGTGGTGAAGCTGAACTAATGGAGCTGAGCTGGTGGAGGGCAGTGTAGCAGCAGCTGACAACCTGACTGCAGGCGAGTTTTTTTTTTTTTGCATTTACAGAGCTCAATGCTGCAGCGCTGAGAATTTCTCTTGTGTAAAATCTCCATGCAGAATTCCAGAGCGATAGAATTGGAGGGGGTCATTGACAATTTATTTTTCGTTTGTTTTAATAATCATAGTATGGCACACATGAAATAAACTATAGAGAAAAAAAATGATAAAGATTGTATGTGTATTTGTGTGTTTAGTTGTATATCTTACCTCTTTAGAACCTTTTCTCGATTAAACACTGACCTTGTCAGGACCAGTTGTCCTTATTAGACCAAAACCTGATCAGAACCTAACGAGGCAGAAACTAATTTCTGAGTAAGGGGTTGAGATTAGGGATAAGATGTGGACTGTGGTTAAGCTAAAGTTATGAATAAAAGTCAGAGTGATTCCTTAAAAGGACAGATCTCTGTGTGTGTGTGTGTGTCATTATGAAAAATCGAGAAGGAGAAAAACCAGGCAGGGAGAGGACAGGCAGAAAGAGCAGTGGGCAGACCCAGAAAAACGATTTAATCCAGCTGCTATTTCACAGCTGCTCCCAATTGCTCCATTGCTTCTCTTTCTCTCAGGGCATCACTCCCTCCATCTCGTCCCTACATTCAAGTGTGACTGGGCTGTTTGTAGCTCACACTTTAAATATGCTGCTGTGGAGATTTGTGGGAGGTCAGTATTTGAGGCGATGGCAAAAACACTGAAGAATTAGGAATCACTGCTTTCATGGCTGTTGCTGTCACATACTGCGTGTTAATTAATATCCTTACTTACGTACAGTGAGAGCGAACATGCTTCTTCTTCCTGGAAGTGAGAATGGAGAAACACCCACACACACACATACAGGCACTAGTGTTGTATGTATTGCTCTTGTGTAGGACTTGGAGACATTATTCACATTTTTTCGTCTTCTTCTTCCTTATAGAGACTCTGGATTTTAAATTAAGACCGAGCAAGACCACAGCTGGTTTATTTGGAATAATCATTAGTGTGACTGGGTGGAAAACATCCACATGTACATGTATGTTATCTGTCACATGCAAGTTTGGTTCATAGAGAAACCTGCATATGTGTCTTTGATGCACTGCTTTGTTTTCATTGTCAGCACTTGCTCCCTCATTCTGCTTTTACTCTGTAGTACTGGTCTCTTATTTATGTGAATCATTCTTGGTTTACATGAATAAAATATTCTTGGTTTACATTATGAAATGCAAAAAATATGCTTGGAGTCATTCTTCAGTTTACTGTGACCTTTGCTGTTTCAGTGCACTGCTATTATTTTCCTGAACAAAAGTTCACAGTTGACCTGCAAAACAGAGCACAACAGCTATTCAGTTTTGGAGGATGATGATAATTTTGATGTCAGGAAATAAAAATTGATTTATGGATTCATATTGTCTGATTTCATATTGCCTAATGATTTAATCTACCACATATTAATGTTATGCACTGGAGAGTCAGTCTTGAATTGTCCTGTTCAGTTACTGTGGTCTTGACCACGGCACGCCTCAGTTTTCCTGTCACTGTTATCAGCTGGGTCCATTTCAGTGGGGGGCTGCTTCTAAAACACGAGCAGTGAATTCAATACACTGCACCTGATCAGGGCTAAGCTCGTTGTGCATCTTCCACTTGTCCACCGTGTGTGAGTGATTCAGTGAAACACTTAAACCCAAAAAAGCAAAACAGTATCTGAGCACACTGAGGGAGTGTTTTAAGAAATTGAAAAGCTTCTTCTGTGTCATAGCCAGTAAGCAGATCCAGAATATAGATGCTAAATATTTCAGTGCCTACTCCCAAATCATTTCTGTTACATTTTGCACAATTACATCACATTTTATATTATATCTTAAAATTCATATATACTGTAGAATACATTCATATTACATGTGAACATGTGTGAGTCCTTTAGGACAGCTGCTGTCCCATAGATTAATCTCTACACTAAACAACACAATTACATCGGTGTCGAAACTGAGCCGAACCATGCCACAGATGAGTTCACCATTCGGGCTCGCTGTTTCTGAGAGCAGTTGGTCAGTAAATATAGAGTCTATGCAAAAGCTCAACACAAATTTAGTTCATTTCATCAAGTCCATCTAATGATTACAGCAGCTCAACTGAAGCTGAATTTGGCCCAAATTTGGCACTCGTCCTGTGATGAGTCCTCCCACATTTCTTCTCAGCTACTTTTTTTGTACCACATAATAACTAAACCAAGTAGATAAGTGACTCGATATTTTCAGGGTGTGCGAGGGAGAGGTTTGTGCTCTCTGAGTGCTTTTTCTTGGAATGCTTCTGCGGGTATTGTGCGCTGTCTAGGATGTTAATGGTATCATGTAAAACACTGCATCCTATAATTGCATACATGTAGGCTTATGCAAACGTAAATCACCAGTGCTGTGTGTTTATTGCAGGTACTTTCACAGGCCATGACAGAAAGCACTTTATTAATGTGGTGTTTTGAGGTTCTTTACTGACTGAAGTGGGTAAAGCTGTTGATGCAAAACCACCTGCAGCTCAGTACACGCAAAGAAATTCTACTTCTGGAAAAATGTAAAGTAACATACATGAATACAACCTTTAGCCAGATGTCCTCTTCTATACAGGAAGTTGATGTATATACACTACACTGCCCTCTGAAGTCAAAGCATGTGTCAGCTTTATAATATCAGTCACATGGTCATGAGTAAGGGCCCAGCACTCTTCTGAGGAGACGGAAGTGGGATGTTCTGAAATGAATCAGTCCAGCCCGCAAAGAATTCACTGGTTATGTCACCAATTTGCAAAGCATCAACAAAGCAAATTGAAATGAGACAGCCTATGTTACTGTCGTATTTTGACAAAATTCAACAAATGCACACTCTGTAGGACATAGCTATAGTCTGTGCTGCCTAGTTTATATGTGTCCCATGCTTGCTTCCTGCCCAGAGAGACAGCTTGAGACATGAAGTCTTGCTTGGTCACTTGAAACACTTAAAACATGTCTGCCACTGAGAACACCTGAGAACATTGAATTTCCAGTCTGAAAAGTGTGACTGTGAGGTACAATGACAATTAACATTTCTCTCACAGATTTATTAGATTACATTTTTGAAAATTAATCTGTCCTTAATCTGTCCCCCACTGGCGAAAGCCATGTTTTCACTGAGACCAATCATGCCTACTTGTATTGGGGGCCAGCAGAGGGCGCACACAGCTCAGGCTGCACTGTCAACGTGCCAGTGCTTCATACAACCAAACTTAAAACATCTGAACTATCACTTTAAACATGGCAGAAACACCACCCACCCTTGCCAACCAAAACCACCACCTCCAGTAGCCTTCCTCCTCTGCACCTACCCCCTCATTCCTCTGTGTAGGTGGTAACGCTCCTCTTTCCCACTCCATCCATCTCTCTTCCTCTCTTTTGCTCAGGCTGCCCTGCCATGCATAATGAAGTTTGTAGCGTACATGTATGTACACCCTTCTGCCATCCCCCAGTCAGTTTTTTTCTCCTCTGTTTCTCTCCACATAATTTTCTCTTTTTTACTCACTCTCTGTAAAAATTTAATAAAGTCACAATTCACAATTCTAACCGTTTTATTTGTAGTACTTTAATTATGGACTTTTTTGGTATTATTTAGACTTTCATTTTTCAGATTTGGTTAGAGTTTTTTGTCTCATTGTTGATGGCGTTAAGGTTTTTCCCGAGAAGATTTAGTTGATTTCCCGTTTTATTTTGACACTTCCTGTTTTGATACTCACATCTTGTTACATGTCACTTCACCACTCCCTGGTCTTTTCCCCACCGTTGTGATTACGTGCCCCACCCTAATCAGTTGCACCTGTGTCTAGTCTCTCCCCTTTATTTTTCGTCAGAGTGTTTGTTTCCGGTTTTGCTTGTTAGCTTCTCGTGTCCTAAAGTTCGGGATCTTTGTAACTTTTTTTTACTTTACCTTTTTGCCCTTCGTTCTTTAATTCTTTTTTTGCTCAAGACTGCCTCTGTTTATCACAAGAAACTTGGATTGTACATTCACTTAACCTGGTTTTCCTGCACTTGGGTTCTACATTACAACATGACAGGTAAGGGTGACCCGGACTTTGTTTATCCTTCCTTCCTTGCTATCCTTCCCTTCCCTCCTCCCCTCTCTCCTCAGGCCCACACTGGGGCTGGGTGCCAGGCCTGTCTTGTTAAGTGATCATGTTAAAATGCTAAATCACACCACCACAGCCACCACTGTCACCGCCTCCTCCCTGCCTTATTCTGTAAAGGCTCTCTGGTTTCGCTGTGAGCTGTCATCCTATCCAGTTGTGCTCATCAATACACAATGCAGGAGCTCCATCAGCCAGTGTATTTCTCTTCCAGTGTTAGACGAGGTGATGTTTGGGGCCTGCCCAACACCGTGTTAATGAGTTTGAAGTATCAGACTTCCTTCTTTCCTTCAGTTTCATGTCTTTTTCATTTATTCAGCAAGTAAAAACATGGGGTCAAATTCAGGGTCTGATCAGTTTCACTCCCAAATGAAGCAGAACACACAAACTCTAAATTTGAGACTCTCTCTCAGGTTATCTGTCTTTGTGGATACAAACGTGTAACTTTAAAACACTGACCAAGTTTTTCATCATGTACAATCTTGAGCTGCTGAAATGGTAATTGAATTGTATCCATGTTATGGTTTTAAAGCAAAGTACATCGTAGTCTATAATGTAACAGCAGCTAAACTGAATGTAAAAGTTTTACATTAGGTCAGCCTTAAGATTTAGTGGTATGAGACAGGGACACATTACAATGATGTAATGGCTGCAATGATCAAATCTAAGAGACTATGTATTATATGATTCATTGCTTGATTTATTTATTTTAATTGATTTAAAATGAGCCACCACTGCACAAATGATGAGCCAGAGTTTGCCACAGAGCAGTGGTTCTCAACCTTTTTTTTTTTACTGTTCCACCTGAAAAAACATTGATTATTGGGGTGGAAGATTACAGCTGATTGCAGCACTAACACTGAGGAAATGACCAGTGGAAAGTGACAGAGAATATACTCGAGTACATGATAGCAGGAAGTATGAGAATGAGACTATTATGTTTAAAGCATTCATTATCATGTCTTTACAATCCCATACTAGTGTATATGAGAAGCTACGGTGGCCCTCGGGTAGCAGTGAAAAGATTTAAATCCTAGTGTTTGATTGGGTCCGTTTAGGGCTGCTGCACAAACATGGTGGTAAATCATGACAAAGTGTGAAAGAGGACTCACATCTGGTAGGGAATGAAAACACAACAGTTCCTAATTTCAGGCGATAATGTATTAATGAAATCATAATTATACATCAATATTAGATTTGCCTTGAATTGTATACACTGGACCTTTAATGGCAGACTAGCTTGTTGGTGTCAATTCAATGTTTGCTTGGTGGCTATGGGAAGTTAGCACTGTGTTGTGGCTAATTATGAAGTAAGAATTGCCAACACTATTAAAGTGATGCTGATGTGAAGTCCACCATTTTTGGGTGCACGTTGGCTGTCAAAAATCATCGCCCATAGGGAGAACGACCTTGTCAAATAGCTCTATTTGAGCATGTAATGTTTGAGCTAAACACACAAACATGATTTCATTGGCTGCTGTTCATAAAGCTAAACATTTCTCAACTCATGCTGCACACAGTGTGAGCAACAAGAAGCAATGGATCCACAATGTAGTTTGGCAACGCAATGAAAGTGAAAGTCCATTTAAAGTGAATGAGAAGTGTTTCAGTTGATGCCACCACTGCAGCTTCTGCTCTGCTTTGACACTGGAGCATTTAGGGCACTTTGTGTGTTTGCTCTGCTGTCAGGAGTTTGGGGGACAGTCAATACCACATTTGATTTTTGGGGTTTATAGGTTACCTTGTCAAAATATACTTGGAAATGCTGACATACAACAACACTCATCATTACTCAGCAGTGAAGCTGTTCAAAGTAGCTGCATTACATTTGATCTCGGGTTCAGTCTTCATTTAATGTAACCCTAGGAAACGATGGGTGAGTAGATTGTCAGCCTATCCTGTTTTATCACTATTACACAGGGTTGTCCATCTTATTAGTTAATGCATTTTCCATTACCTACTGTACCACTGACCCACTGGTGGCCCTGTCACCAGCTTTACAGCTTTACAGGATTTAGACTGGTAATGTACCTGGCTTCTCAGCCATAGCACTGTTAGGATAGGATATCAGTGATTCATTACATAGACATGTTGAACTAAGTATACACTGTAGACTTGTTTGGCAAAGACCCAGTCCCATCACTCAGAGGTAAAACACACACAAAAAAACATAAATCTGTCCTTGTAACATAAAAGAAATGTACTAATATTTAACTATTAACGTCACTCTACTGGAGTCTGTCCAAAGAAAACCTTTACTGGAGATTGGATAAGTTGTATTCATTATAACATGCATCCTGAAATACAGAGAGGCAGTTCCTGTGTCAGGCATTTCCACTGCACTAATTGAACCCATTCTTGAATATAATCAAAGACCATCTGTTGTGTAGATCCTCACATATGCTATTTAGTTATGGCAATGTTTTCTATTTAAAATGTCTGTCATAAATGGACTGAATTTAGTATAGTTTATATTAAAGTCAAGTAGTGGTTGAACCTCCTTTCTTGTGTGAAAGAACAATGGGTCAACAATGACTTTTTTTGTCTGAAAGATTCCCAAACCTTTTAGAGTCTAAAACCTTTAAATATATTTTTGTGTTAATCAATGATATTAATGTAATATGTATACCTGTCAGTATATTATATAATTGGAATTTACATTATATTAAGAAGAGGTGTTTTCAGGCATTTTGTGACATTCCACTATATTTGACAACAGATTACAGATTAGCTTCATTTTAAGATTTTCTTTTTTAATATGCTGAGTCATTTTCCACTGTATATGTAATTATTCATTCTCATGCGCACAGCTGCATTTGTGCACACACTTTCAGCCCAGCACATGCATAGACTTTATTTCTTATTCATGCATACATATGTAAAACCTCTGCTACAGCTGCTCTACCCTCCTTGTCATTCAGAAACACAGCTAAAAAAAAATCAAGCCTTGAAATCCCCCTTTTACAGCTGTGGCTTTGCAATGCTGCTCATGATGAAGACCCAACTGCTGTAAAATCCAGTTGGTGCTTTGTGACTGTAGATGGAGAATGATGTCTCTCGGTCATCCGGTTTTTTCCTTCTGTTGTGGCCATACAAATATGGGCACACAGTTGCACATGGACATGCTTCCTGTCACACTCAGGGTTACATGACATCCACCCACAATAATGCAGGATCCTGCTCACAACTGCAGCGGAGTCTTTCAACACACTTGGTTTGGTCTCAGTGGGCAGCACTTCACTGCTGAGTGTGCAGCCTCACCTGCCTTGGTGGGGGGAGGCCTCTTCTGTCGAGGTATTATTTGCTCCCATCTAATATTCATCAACCACTGGGAGATTGGTGAAGAAGAGTCAATTTGATAGGCTTACTGAGGTGGTCACTGTTGAGAACACACATGCATGTGCTGCATGTGACACTATTACATGCATGTTTAAAAATGTAAATATGTACCAAAAATGTAAAAGACCATAATGGCATACATTGTTTAGCAGCTTTAATCTATTTAATGTGCTAATAAATTACAGCAAATAGAAAAAGGCTTTTGTATAAAATAAGCAAAATTTAAGTCTTTTAAGAGTGTGTCTGTGTGTGAGGGAGTATGGCCTATGATGCTAGATCATGTAACAACACGTGTGCTATTTGTTTTTCAGTGTTCTCATATTAGGTACACATGTCAACATTACCGCTTAACAATTTGCAGATCCAGTCTTAGCGCAAAGTTGAATGATAACACTGCAGTATATAAAACCTCTGTTTCCCTGATCTCTATACATATGCTTTTGTCCATGAATGAGTGATGAAACCAAAAATGTAAGAGAGATTTCTCCCCGCTACACAACAATGCACAGCTGCATCACCTTCCGTCTCCCTGCTGTCGCCTTCTCCTTTACCTCTCTTTCATTTTGGTATCCATCACTGTCCATGGCAATGGACTGCAAAACAAATTTCTATCACTATACATTACAGGTGAAGAGAAGGAGCTGGGAATGTGTTATATATGTCACGTTCGATTTTTATGTAGTGTCTATGGCCTCGTCCATCATTGCTCTGCCAGGCCTCCTCGTCTGCTCAGCTTCTGACGAGATGTTGTCTTGGCACCGCCATCAATCACCCTGCACTTGCCTGAGCCCTGTGCCCAGTGTACAGGAGGGGGCATGTGTTGTAGCTGCAGGACTTCTTCCCTCCTTTCAACCATGCCACCCACACACACACCTCATGCGCTTCCATGTCGGTGTCGCCAACACTCGCAGTTCTGTGCTTCTAATAAGATGCAGGAAACTATCGTATGTTGAGACCAGGAAGTGATTTGTTTTATGTCAAGACTGATAGAGGCAACCACAACATTGTGGCATTGTTAAGTGTGACAGCTGCAGACAGGTACAAATAAGAAAGAAAGAAAGAATATCCCAGAGAAGTTTTAAAGGTGAAGTTGGTAATCAGTTTGAGATACACACTTCACTTTAAGATGACAGGTATGCCAGCCAATCAGAGCTTATCCGAGCCAGTCCAATGGTCATGTTTATTTCATCGTTGCAAGAGCTGCAACATTTTTTTTTCTAGTAACTTTATTTATGGATTATGGAGGAGGATGTGAAGTGAGTTTAAATGAATAAGGTGAAAAGTGTTTTTGAAACCTATTAAGGATGGCACCTGTTCAGCCAGTGAATTTCACCAGAATATGCTTTTGTAGTTTTACTTACATGTTGTCCTGCTGTGCAATCTCCTTCCTATATTTTATGGAGCTTCTGTGTGGCTGTGGAGGGGTGTGACATAATCCCGTGCATGTGTCGGTATGAGAGTGCACATGCTGCTTCAGCCAGAATCAATTCAAAATGGCTGCTGCGCACAGAGCCCAAGAATGACCATTTTTGACTGTCGACTGTTACACTACAGACAGACAAACTGAGAAGCTGCTTCCTGCTCTTCATTTCACACACCAGAACACAATGCAGATGTGGGTGGTAACTTTTGGAAATGTTACACACCTTTAAAGTTTAAATGGTTAGACACGGTGGTTTCCTGGCTTGGCATGATTTCAGCCTATGGATGTACTGATACCATGACATGTGCTCTCTCTACATTTTTATATATGACATAGGGTTAAAGATGCTCATGTGTATTCTGTGCATGGCTGCTCAGGCTACCACTAGTCTAATTCCTTTTCTCTCAAAGTCAGAGGGATTATGATTAGAAGCATACTCCTTTGCCCTTCACACTCCATGGTGAAAGTCAACAACCTATCAGAGCATAAGGTAGGGGTTGCTTGGGCAGGAATTGGGGAGGAGGAGTGAAGTTGGTGAAGCTTTAATGAGACCAGATCACTGCCTCTTCATCAGCACCATCACCAACTCCAGTCCCTCCGCAATTCCCTTAAATCCCATCCAGTTAATGTTCTGTGAAATCGTATTCGACTCCCCAGAGAAGAGAAAGAAATCAGAACAGTAATATGACACATTTTTAAGGGCGGCAGCACCATGGACTGTTAGTGACACATGTTATAGGCTGATGCATAGCAAGCACGCCTGGCTGGCCAGTTACCGAGAGCAGAATGCCCAAAATACAGCAGTCAGCAATTCAGTCAACTACAAACACTTAAATGATATAATTTAGTGTCAAATGGCAGCAGCTCCAGTCATCATGTGACCCTGAAATGAAAATGTTCACCAACATAACCTCACAAGGGAGGTAACACTCAGACTTTTAATAGAGTAGCTTAAAACAAGATTATTTTGATAAGACAACTCTTGATTAATCCCAAGATGGGGAAATCTGCAACGTTAAGGCAGCACCAATAGTATAAAAGAAAGGTAACAAATGGTAAGCATGTATTATAAACACTCTGAAGTATGAAGTATTAGAAATAAATAAAAATAAACATTGATTTAGTGTGGTATATTGAATAGGGAATTGAAGATATATAGATTTAGTTTAGACACATAGTCAACGTACAGATAGACCAATAAATTGTAGCTTAATCTAAGGCTAGTTCTATATGTATAGTTACATTTTGACTCAAGTGCCCGTGATTAAAATATGTTTAACAAAATGAAATTAAAGTTTCTTTATTTCCTTATAACTGTGTTGCTATTATAGTTCTGTTTCCCCCAGCTTCATCTTGAGATTAGATTAGTGACTGAAGCTTCCCTTTTATTAAAGAAGAGGCAAAGATGCACTGACAATGTGCAGCAAAGAAGAGCCAGAATCAAATATGTCTGCCAAACAGACAGACATGAGATGTAAAAATGGCTGTCAGAGACAAGAGGAAAAAGCTGCACCAGCACATGAGAAATTACCAAGAATACACAGACTGGACAAACAGTTGGTCAGACAAAGACAGACAGGCAGTTGACAGACTAATGAATAAGAACACACATGAGCGGACAGGGTAGAAGAAATCTGGATGTCCATGCTGAATAGATGGATGGCAGACAGGCCAACAGACGGCAGGGACGGACCTGCTGCCTCTCCATACAGTACCACAAGCACACTTTGGTCATGAGGAGAGCTAAAACTAATCCCCTCCTGTGTTCAGTGTGTTACAGTCTTCAAGAGCAGAGAGAGTGGCTTTGCTCAACCCCAAGGTAGAGGGAGAGATAGACAGGAAAGATGTGCAGCATCAGTTACTTTTTTCATTAGGACACAAGATATTATCAACCAGGACTTCTGAATTTACCCTCAATCCACTCCTCCTGTTTCTGTCCAATCATGCACTCACTCCTTTTTTCCATCACCTTCTTCTCCCTACATTTACCTCTCAATTATTTACTGCTTTCCTCTTCTACTCTTCTACCTTTTTTCTTCATTCTCGAATTTAGGAGTAAAAAAACTGTATTATTATTATGCTGTTTTTTTCATGTTATATCATTTTTGTCTCTGTGCTGAATCCTTGCTCCTGGATGCCCCTAACTCCCAGATGTGACAGCTAATTGTAAATACACCAAAGTAACTGTCAAAGCATCAGAAGAGACCAGTTACCTGTAGCCTACAATAACCACTTAACCACTTAAGCAACAAACTTGAAGCCTGTACAGTTGTGTAATGATGCAACAATGAAGAAATACCATGCACGTGTACTTAATAGCTCAATTTATGGTTTTGTAATTTATTATTATACTTATTACATCATAAATAACAAGAAGGAGAGATTAAATATATTTTTTTAATTAACAGTCATTAGAAATCATTACATTTTGTATTTTTCCACAACCTTATCATTAAATGCTTCCAGAAAATGTAGTGTTTACTGGGCATTCTTACAGAATGCTATTGAGGTTTGCCTATACTTTTGTGGCCTGGTGCTTAAGTGGGCTCAAGTGGGCTTAAGTGCCCTCAGTTTTGCTTATTTCCCCACAAATGGGGGAGGAACAGTACAATAGACTGGCATCTCATCTGGGGGGCAGTAGTCATTGACCTGTTTGCTTACTGAAAAAAGACTAGGGCTCAACAATGAATCAGCACTGTTGGTAAATAATGCCAATTAAAAATGTAGTATATACATGTTTGAAATTAGTAATATCTTAAAGTTATGATCCTCAACTTGCTTTAAATTATAAAAGTGCATATTTTGATTTTCTAATGTGGTAATAGAGCCTACATGAGGATGCTGGGATGATGGTGGGGCTGAAGAACAGGCAGCAATGTTGGAACAAGGTGGCAAAGAGAGATGGATGGAAGTGTTTCAGTTTAAACAGACTGCCAAATTGGAAGGGTGTGTTTGATGCGTGCAGTGGTGAGTGATGTGTGTCATGTGAATGCAGTGCAGCTTGAGTTGACTGCCTGAACTATCTTCCAGGATTTACTTTTATGTTCTTCTTTACATACTCTTCTTACTATGTATTTAACGTTGAGCCAGTAGTCTAATGTTGTTATTTAGCCTTTCTGGAACCATTCAGTGGTTATATTAATTCTGTTGGGAACACTATAGTCAGAATTAAACCATTTATTGCTAGCAAATTAAAATGAGCTTAGACTTGGTGCGGATGGCTCTGTTCTTAGATGTTCCCTGGTTTGGTCAAGCAGCATGCTAAGACAAACGGGGAGTGCTATGCAGGAAAAGTAAGACACTGAATTATGTGTTAACATATGAGCCCATCAGACATGGAGGGGTGGAGGCTGAGATGGTGGCAGCAAAGCTTTGCCAGTGGTAGCAGTGTAAGGCAGCACTGGTGCAGTGACTGAAAGCCTACTGTGAGATATTTGGAACAGTTTATTGAAAGAAATGTAATATACTACCAAAGGATATATTGGTAAAGGTGGTTCATCTCTTCATCTTTCAAAAATTAAAATCTTTGATTTTGTAAGGCCCAATATGAAGCCTTTTTATATGGACTTCAGTCAAGGTCTGCATTTTACATTTTGAAGCAGAAGCACTATGAAAACAAAGAGATGACATCCTTTTTTGGTATGCAAAGGTCACTCTAGTTTCCTAACATGCATGGAAAGAGAGGGGAGAGCAGTTACAGTCTGCAGTCTAACAACAGGATCTCTAAGGTGTGGCAGTATTTGGTTTATACTTCTTGTTAATGTCTCTCTCTCTCATGTTGCAGCAGTTGAGGTACTCAACATCATTATACATTTCTAAATAAATATCCAAGTGAATAATGATAATAATGGAGGATTCCTCTCTGATGCCTTTTTCCCCCTTCTTATAGGCAATGCCTCTGTGTCTCCCCCTGCTGTGTGACCTGCAGGTGATGGGGAATTCTGCCATCAGTGTGTCCGGAAACCCTTGATGCCAGCATGGCAGCTCAAGCTAAAAATAACCTACGTGATAAATAATAGAACCTCTCTCCATATGCCAGGCGTCACATTCCTCCTGCATAATTTCACTCCATGCGGCTAATTACATCACTTAATTTATAGGTTATATTGTATAGAAATGTAAAGTGCTATGGCTATTATTGCTGCGCAGCTGTGCATTATAGTCAGTTCACTAACACACACACCACAAAAAAGGATATACCGGATATGATAGGATTCGAAAAATAATCACTCAAGATGCAAAGAAATCTTGCAGATTGCAGATAAAATGCAGATATAAAGGGGTTATGTCTTAATACTGCACATGTGGGGTGAACATGTCCATTTAGTCACTCACCTACATTCATATAATAAATGGGCCTTTTATGTTGCCTAATCGTGACTATAACCTCATAAATGTAAAATAAATGACAGACAGGATATATGGACATGCATAATTAATTATAGCTATAGAAATGTGCACAGCAACCTGTATTATAAATCTAAATGTCAATGCAGGTTTATTGCTGTTTTTTTAATACTCTCCCTCTTGGATCAACACCCTTCTCATTCTCCACAGTATAATTACATACTGTAATTCTGCACCATTTCTTTGTTATTCAAAGATCTGTTTAATTTAAGAGTGGTGTAAAAAAAAATAAAAAAATAAAGCATAAATATCATGCTAAAACAAAGAAAGCGCAGTACCATCATGTGTGGAGACAATGACATGGCGCTCCTTTCCTCATCCCTCCCCCCCGGTTGTCTGGTCACGATTCAAAGCCCTACACATGATCAGCGTGGAGCTTTGTGTTGATTCTGCTGCAGCTCAACTCCGCATGGAGATGGGAACCCCCCCCGACCCCCATCCACCTCCTGCTCTTTCTCCTCTTTTCCTCTTCCCCCTCTTCATCTCCTCCGTGCTACCCTTCCTCCTCCTCCTCCTCCTCCTGCTGCTTTCTCTTTCTCTCCTCCACCCACGCATGGCTCTCCACGTCCATGTGGCTAAAAATAGCACCCGGAATCCCCGCATCAATTCAGGGGGGGAGGAGGGGGAGACGTCAGCGCACACAAGGTCATAAAACCGCTCTTTGCCACTTTTCTTGATTTGTCACAGCTCCCATCATCATTTTTTTGTTCATCCTCTTCTTCTGGAGACCCGCACGTGATTGGATTTGAAAAAAACTCCAAATTGTATTGATCCACGCAAATCTTATTTACATCACCACCTACTCCTAATTAATTTAATGGCACCAATGTGGAAAATAGATTTTAATAAATGTATAAAAAACAGAAGGGATGGGAAAAAAAGAAAGTGGATATTTAAAGCATCACATTCAGCGCACAAACAGGTGGAGTAGAGAAATTAAAGAAGATGGGGCAGCAGCACGTGTAGCTTTAACAACAGGCTGAAAAATCCACAGCCGGTTTTCCAGGTTATTCCAACATGCGACAGGAGACTGCAGTGACAGGGAGAAATCTCTTTTCTGAGCAGAAGACCATTGCTTGTCTTACTGTCACTGATCATCATTGTTGATGAGCCTCCATGTGGATCAACCTCCATCTGATAAAAGGTATGTGCTCTTCCTTTCTTTCCTTTGCCGTTTTTTTTCCGTATAGTGGAAAAAAGGGGGTGCTGTAAAAATAACATGATTAATGTTATTCCTCTTTTTCCTGTGCTGAATTTCCTGTCCTTTCAGTGTTCGTTTAGAAAGGTGGGCATGTAAAAAGATTGCAATATAAAAATGTAATTGGAGGGTCTACTATGTTTACTTGTTTACAATGTTTTAACATCAATAACAAGTCAATCACTTTGTGCAGAGACAAATTCTTATCGGGCATTGTTGAGGAAACAGGACTGGAGCATTTTTGTGTTTTTAGTATGTATTGACAGACTAATTTAATGCAGGAAATATTTTCAATGTTGTGTGTGTACAGTATTTATAGTTTTCTGTGCTTGTGTAAATACTGCTGGGGCTTGGTGGTGAATATTGGGGGTCAGTTGGTCATCATCTTCTTTGTATTTGTGGCTGCTCTGATGATGAGACAGGGACCGAGTCTTTGAACCTTTGCATCCGTGATGAGCTTTCTCCTCTCTTTAGCTTTCATCACCATATTTTACAACTGCATGGCAAACTGAGCCTTGCTTGTCAAACACCGGTCTCATCCACCCACACAGGCATGCATATGTGTTCACACATGCCAAGTGATGCGAAGGCACAGCGTCAGACACATGTTTTGAACACACACGTACACACAGACACACATTATACAGCATCATAAATGGATCTTGCTCTGTTGTTTTACCCTCCTTCTCTTTGTCCACTTCAAATCTCCTCATAATCAACAGCTCCATTTAATGCAGTGACATCATTGTGTGCACAGAGTGAACAGAAGTTGTTGGGCCACATTGATTGCATGGTTAAAAACAAGCTTTTTTCCTTGTGTATCACCTTGGTGTTATGCGGCACACAGGCCTTCAGACACTTGTGTCATTGCTGCATTAACAGTGCCACAGCATGATTAGAGATTGGAAAAAGAGATAATGCCTACAATTGTGCTGAAGATGTTTTATGGACGTGGGAGCTGTCAAATGAAAACCAATCTTTGATTCTTTTCCATTGTGTTTTCCCTATATTACTATTTTTATAATCCATGTGGACATAATATACAGACAGCAAGACTTTAACTGCATTTCCATTCATAAGGTCAACATTTAAACCCACAGAAGACAGTAGATTAGCAGACCTGTGCCCTGGAAGCCACTTCTTTGTCACACTGAAGAGCAGCCATAAAAAAAGTGGTGGTGGTGTCTTTGTCTGTTTGTGTTTGTGTGGAAAGGGGTGTTCTGTGACTAATTGCCCTCTTGTCCATCTTCTGAGATGGATGAAAACACTTGCCCCTCTGCTCCTCTCAGTTTATAGCTGTGTGTCTGGATTACTCAGAATGCCTCTTGAGTATCTCCTTATGCCTTCAATGGGATCTCATCACATCTCATCTCAGATGTTGCCTGGCATGTTTGTGCATTACAGCTGCTGCCACCATGGGCCACTTTATCACTCCCTGCACTAAAGCTTTGCTTGTGGCACTAATAGAAAACACTTCATCACAGTTGTCTGCCTTGTACAGGTCTTTCCACTCATTTATGGGACTTTGGGACTCTAACATGTCAGCTGATATTTAACAGACTCCTGCTGTACCTGCCTCCTCCTGAATGATGGCAACGCTGCTTAGTCATTTCAGTAGCCAAACCAAATCTAACTAATGATCTTTGCTGTCAGAGATAAATTCCCCCATTGAGCACAAGACCCTGCCACTACTGGTGCTGCCCCCGGTGCTGCTGCGGCTGGCAGCATGTATCTCTGTCCGCTGTCTAAAGTCTGCCCTCCGTATCATCTCACACTGGCTGCACTGATCATGGCACGGTGAAGTAGCTCGGTTTGAGTCACAACCCGTGTCCTATCTCTTGAATCACAGGTTGTTCATCATGTGAAAAGCATATCAGTGTTTACACAGGCCAGCTGCATCAGTCTGACTGAATGTGTGTCAAATTATTCACTGGTAATAACACAGGCCTGGTGTCGCTCCCATAGCCTTAAACTCTCTCTATCCTTGAGGCTTCAGTCCAGTTAGTCATAGCGGTGTGATATGACAGCTGTAGACATGACATGGTGTGAAGTGACAGACTAATTCAAGATGGCTGTCTTCCACACCATGACTATCACACAGCAAGAGAAATAAAAAAAATCTTGTGTCTCAAAGGATAAATAGGAAGTTTTGTTTTGTTTGTTTTTTACTTCTGCTGTAAAACATTTTGGTTTCTTTCTATATTTTCGGTTTCTGTGTTTAGAACAGCTGTTGGATGCTGGAGTAAATTTATCAGCTTGTATATGTGATGTAGAAAACTGACAAAATGCATTTTCACATTCTAGGTTTCACTCTTAAAACCAAAATATATAATGTTATTTAAAGATGCAATTAAGAAAATAAGCCTGTAATAAGCAATAGCACAATATTTGCCATGTAGTTTTAGTTTTCAAAATTTCCTGATAAATAGAATAATTGTTATACTATAGTGTAGGAAAACTTAAACAATATTGAAAATAATCACACTGAGAGGAAGCACAATGCTGGAAAGGACCATTTTCTTTGACGTGGAAGCATTTTCAAAAATTAAGTGAGTTATTCTCATCCTCTAGTCGTATGTTTCCTTCCCAGGACTTGCACATACTTACTGTAAATAGAAAGAACATTGGCTCTCTGAATTTTGAAACAAGAGAAACTTGTTTGAAAAGTATGACACACTGACATTTCCCTTGATAAATTCAACAGAATATGGATACACTATATGTTATTTATAGCGGATCAGTTCACTATTAAAAGAACATGGTTTTAACATGGTTTTAAATAAAAAATAAAAAAAAAGTCATTTTAAATAAGTAATTTATTAAAACCTGATGGACACATTTTAAAGAATACTTTATAGAGGCATATACATGTAGCTGTTTTGGGATCATAGAGACACATTATCTTTCAGTATTAAGATTATAGGATTATATCTGTACCTGTGTGTAATTATTTTTCGTTTACTTTGCAACACATTTACTGCACATTTACGATCTTAAACTTATTTTTTATTCAACTTGTAAAGACACACCTGCTCTATTTATAGTAGATGTCTCTCCCTCTGTCCTATTTGCCTTTACACATGCATGCACACACACGTGTGTGTCTTCAGTTCACACTGTCAGTTTATCCTTTCACATCTCTCTGCTTTGCCTAGTTGGTTTTCTCTTTCTCTGTAATTACAAGCTCTTTACGTACTTGCTTGGTTTCACGCTGCAGCCATTTTTCTCCTCTCTGTTTCCTCCCTACCATTTTATTGTCACACATCTTTGTCTGCTTCTGCCTCAAGAACCTGACATACAATATGCTTCTTAACATGGCTGAAGTTTGATGGCTGTATGGCACTAATCAAAGACACCACATTCTGGTGGCAGTCTTTACTAGAAAGAGGCTATTTCAGTATGATACTGTGTTGTCGTTGTTGTTGTTATGGTTGTGTGTATGTTTAAAGGTGGAGTGGGGACAAAGAGGAGAGAGTTTAGTACTTTTGTGTGTGTTCAGGAGTGGTAAAGTTTAATTTAATTATTCATGTGGAAGCAGTAACATTGATTCCCAAACTAGCAAATGAAACTCCATCTCGCCAAGGAACTTGCACAGGTCACAGCAACCAATTACTTAATGAAAATGATCGGGTTTCTGATCCAGACCTGGCTGCAGCTCTGCTCCAGATTCCATAAAACTGTGTGTACCTCAGCTTTCTTCCAGTAGTTAAGTGTGCAACCACAGCAGTCTTTAGATCCATCAAAACTCCAAATGGCTGAGACAGCTTTAAGGAAAGGATTATTATTTATTAAGGATGGCTAATGTATGATGTAAGAGTTGGCTCTCTCTCTCTCCATCTCTAAATCCCCTTTCTAATTTGCTGAGCCTTTATCTCTTGCACTAAAATGATGTTTTCTGTGTAGTTTATTTTCTCATGCTATCCCATAAGTGCAACAAGGATGTGAAGGTGATATAGATGGTCCTTTTTTGGTATTCAAATTAACTCTAAAGACCATGTTTTGTTTTTGTTTTTTTTTTTAAATACAGCCAGTAACATGCACAAAGTAGAAAACTTTTCTAGCTTGTACCATAGCAACTGAAACGCAACAGATGTGTCATTATGAAACTCATTTAAATATTGTATTTGTGACACTTAACTACATAAGCTGATAGCCTTTTGTTAAACTCATTCAGAAATGTCATATTACTGTTAAGGTAAAGTATCATTAACACATTACTGACCATTTCTTAACAAACATTAGTGTATTGCCCAATGGTTGTTGGATGGTCTGATGGGTCTAATGAAAAGCTAGGGCAGAAACTTGTTTGAGAAGACATTCTGTTTAATGATGTACACATATATAAATAAAAAGAATACTTAAAAAATAACCAAATCCCAAATACATTATTATCAAAGAGGTTATTTCATCAGCCTGTGAGAAATGTCAACCCGACATTTGGGCAGTCGTCTATCACCTGGTAATTCTGGTACTTGACAGCGCAACAGAAGCTTTTGTTTTTGAATGTGTCCGCGCTTCTTCAGCACCGCGGACAGCGCCGTCTGCGCTCCCCAGTCTCTCTCTCTCTCTCTCTCTCTCTCTGTGTCTCTGTGTGTGTGTCTCCATGCCGCTTTGACTGCTGTGCCAGGAAAGTATAACCATGTAACACTGTGGGCATGCAACACCAGCACACACCTCACCGCGAGCCAACCATAGGCACTGTATGCAGCACCCATTCTGAATATTTCTGCCTGGTAATACAAAACCAGGCATATTCTGATAAATTATTAAATACAATGACTGCGAGACGCGCGGGCTGCTTGGCATGAGGTAATCGCTACTGCCCGCCTCATTTTATGTTGTTCTGTGGCCCAACAAGTGGAAATGTGTTTGGGAAAATGAGGTTGATTATTGTTGCTTTCATGGTTTTTAATCTTGCCAGAATAAACGGTCTTACTTGATCATAAACTACAGGTTTATATTAAAACATGTTTGACGGGCCTGTAGATGTGTTTGCGTGACGTAGCAGTAAAAGTGATTTTTGACTATGTTGGGTGGTTATGGCAACACTGACAAAGTCGATCTAGTAACTCCACGGTGGATTAAGATGATCGACCATGTGAGCTGGATTCAAACACCTTTCTACTACTCGATTCTTTGTAATAACATAACAGAGTGATCGATCCTCTGCAGCCTGTGCGCAGAGCAGGCAATGGAGCGATATTCAGTCGAAGGCGGGTGTTTGGCTCTACAGTGACGTTTTAAGGCAGGTCCTGGTCAAACCTTCCAATGATACAAGTCGGTCCTATTCTGCTGGGACTGATCGCAATGAACGGGTGTCGGAGCTCTGCACGGCAAAGGAGCAACCACAGCGAGACGCGGCGATCAGGGGGATGCGGCATCGGTACGCGGGAGCTGTCCATCAGCACCACATTCCCGACCAAAAGCAAGGAAGCACCAAACAGAGCCGAGACCCAGGCGCTCCCGTTTTCAGCTTGCCACCCCCGCCCTCCTCTCACCACCGAGACCGCACATCAACCACTGCCGCGCACCGCCAGAGCCTCCAGGAGCTTCCCTGTCTGAGCCAGCCCTCCCGCAGACCTGTTCACAGCGGCGACTCTCAGCCTCTGGAAAGCTACGACACCGCCCAGCGACCTTCACACCAACACACTCAACCCAACACCGGGCTGCCGGAACGCCTGCAGCAGGATCCCTGGGCCCCGGTCGGCTCTCAGCAGCAGCAGCAGCAGCAGCCGCAGTCGGAGAAGCAGCCTATTTTTCCAAGCTGTCACTGCAGTTTTTCAGAGCAGGAGGCGAGCTTTACTCAGAATCAGCACCATCCTGTCGATCTTCTCCCACCGCAGCCCTCCCCACCTTTTCCGCCGCCTATACCACCACCACCAACCTCCTCCTCCTCCTTTCTGCTGTTCTGCCGGGCATCGAAAAGGGGGGATCGACTCCAAAGGAGTGCCAATAATTACTACCAACAGGCAAGCATCGTGGAACGCTGCAGGGGAGGAGGAGGAGCAGGGGGGCACCGAGACCACAGGCAGTTGTTGCAGCAACAGCAGCAGCAGCAACAGCACAGTCATTTAAGACTCCAACAGAGGGACCCCTCCCCTGAAGGAATCTGTACAAACTCACAGAAAGGGCGCTCTTTAAATGCATGTGAGTCAAACGAGGAGAACAGGAGAGCATTCGAGTCCCAGACTCAGGACCTGCAGCAGCAGCAGATCCCACAATTACGAGCGCAGCAACAGCTGCTGGTGGGGAGCAGCTTGCCTATCAACTACTGCGCCAGCGGCTCAGGAGAGCTATGTAGGACTCACCAGGCTCCACTGCTGCAACAGCAACAGCAGGAGCAGCAGCAGCAGCGGCAGCAGCGACAGCAGCAGCAAGGCGCACTCGGGCTCTGTCCCCAGCGTCCGCAGCACTGTGAAGAAGACCGCAATAAGTCTGGGAGGCTCTTCGTGCATGGCGATCTGCAGGCACAGCCACACAGCCGCGACTCCCGCGTAACCCCCCCGGCAAGACAACAGGCATACGCGGGGAACTCTTCTGCGACTGGAAGCAACAGCAGCAAAGACAGCCCCAACTACGGCTCCAGCTATCACCTGTGGCCAGAGAGCCCCCATAAAGGCGAGGAGAGGATCCGCATCGACCTCCATAAGGTAAAGCACTACGTTTGTCATATTTTTTTCATGCGATGTCGCCGATAATTAGCCCCCAATAACTAAACAACTAAGTGGCCTCAACGTTTTTCATTCAAAGACCACGCCTGTCATATGCTTTTGATGGAGAATTGGCCTATGCATGTATGTGTGTGAGAGTGTGAGTGTATGTGTGGCGTAAGCGCGCGTGGTATGTTTTGTGTGTAGCCTGTATGTGAAGATTTTTCATTCAGTGTCGGGTAGCTTCTTCTCTGAAAGAGAACCAACATAAATGTTAACCCTGCAGCATTTCTCACCCTAACCTGCCATTTGTTTCATTTGGTCACTCGAGCGCGCGCTCTGAAACGCAGACGCGGAAGCACGCGCACACGCAAACACCTGTTCCATGTTGCAGTGTTCTTTTGGGTGGCCCACTGAAAATATTCAAATGACGTCTCCTGGCAGCTGAATTAGGAACAAAGCGCACGTTTTTTTCAGTGAACACACTGTACCAGGTTTTACACAGTGGCTTATTAGACACCGTTTCTGCCTGAGTGGTTACATCATTAGACCTGTGGCTTACCTGTTAGTGTGCTGCTTCCCTATACACTTCCACACTCACTTCCTACAGTGTTCTGTTTGCTATGTATGTTTTCTGTATTCATATACGAAACATACAGGTAAAGGCAGTAAAGTGCCATAGCAATAAAGCAACAAAGGGCCTTTCCTGAGCAGCTAAGCAGACACATGGCAACAAGAAAATGAAGAGGATGAGCCATCTGATTGGATAGAAGATTCTAGGTGACAACTCTTAGGGACATAATGTCAAGCAAAGGTTGTAAAGTAAGTTGTGAAATCCCTGCAGAAAATTAAAGCATAGGTTAGCAATTGTATGTGTGTAATTTTATTTGTTACCTCTTTTCTAGCATAAACACAGACCTTGTCAGGTCCCGTAGTCCTCACGGAGACCAAAACCTGGTTGTGATGAGGCAGAAGCTCATTTGCAAAGAAAATTGTTAGGTTTAGGGTCAAGATTTGAATTGTAGTTGAGATAAGGTTAAGGTTAGGGATAATGCTTTGTTTAGGCTGTGGAAGTTGATGTGGTCCTAAGAATAGTTGTAAAAACTTGTGTGTGCATGTTAACACTAAAAGTATGTGACCTGGGAAAGTTTAGCATGAACACTTCATTTTATCATGTACATTTTTGGGAAATGAGTGAGCTGAGTTTTGGAACAGAACATTCAAACAAACAGCAAACTGTTAAAATGCATTATAGTTGAATATGTCTGATAACACCTCACACAGGAAATACGCACATTTGTTTTCCAACCAAGATCTATTAATAATCTAGCAATTAATAATCTAGTCATTTCAAAGACAGCTGCCCACTTTAGTTGTCAAAGTTGTTCATTGATGATCATTTTTGTTTTTACTCCCTGTGTGTTTACTTGAAGTGATGTTTTCATACGGCAGGATAGAGAGAAAGGCATGGGAGGCATTGATGAGCATACAGCATCTAAATAAGAACACCAGACTCCTTTTTAAAATGCTGCGGCTGTTTTCAGGGGCTGAGCAGGGACCAGTCGCAAAGAGGTGACACATCAAACCACCTTGACATGGCTGTTCTGAACTTGACTCAGTTTTAAAGCATCAGCAGAACAGTGAGATGACTGAGAATTATTAAAGACCAACCAAACTTTATTTGGAAGTAGCTGTCATTCATTTACAATTGATAATAATTCATTTTTTGCTAAGGGGGAGATAAAGGACACCAAACCATCAATCCTTCATCTATGCACCTATCCAGTGAGAGTTGCAAATAAAGCTGAAAGCAGGAAGTGGGGTTCACCCTGGACATGCCCCCAGTCCATTGACCAAGATACAGATTAACAACAATGAGCCAATATATTGGCACAATCTTTTTGTTACAAAAATGAACACTGTTAACATCTAACATCATTTGAAGTTGACCAATTTTTTTTTTTGGCTAATGCTCAGGCTGGTTAATAATTAACTAATAATATAATTTTTAATATTATTATAATTATTATAAGAAAGGTCCTATATATATAAATTTTCAAACACACTAAAAGAAACACTCAATTGCTATGAATGTTTTACTTGTATGAAAGGTTTGATAAATGATTATCGTTTTCTGTCCATAAAGTTTAAAAGTTTACCTGCAGCTGATTACAACAATTTAATAACAAAATATGCATGAAATGGCTTTAAAAACATAATTTACCAAGTTTCTGAGGAAAAATATTTTAATTTACATAAATAGGCAATGAATTGGCCAATGCCAATTATTAAAGAAAATTGTTTCAAATAATTGCCCATACTAATTAGTTGATCTACCTCTAATTTAGAATCTGGCCCTTGGTTTCCAAATAACTATAAGTAATATAATGTCACAGGATAGGCTTAATTTCAGGTTTTCACAGCTTCTATTCTGCCTGCACTACTGTATAGCACAGAGTTATCAAGAAAAAGCTATAGTCTATATTATGTGTGAAAACACTTATTTTTAATCACATCCTGATCCCATCAATAGAAATATATCTGGAGGGGAAAAAAAGCCAGTGTCTGTAGCCCATGCAGTAATCTATTAATACTGAATTGTTGTTCAGTATTAATAGATTGTTTAAGAGCAGACAGATTGATGTGATGGTGTACCTGTGACTCACTGGCCTGCCTGTGCAGTTCATTATGATAATGTTTATTTTTTTATTTTTAACAGGTGATTCAGACATGATGTAGTCAGTATCAGTGAAGCCATCCTCACAGCACTCTCTCTCCGCAGTGTGTTCCTCTTTTGAGGTTGGAGCCCTGAGGAGAGAGCAGGCAGTTTTAAAAAACAAACATTGGGTTCACACATACTTGTCACGTCAAGCTTGATGGTGGGCGGGCCTGGTGCTTGGTGGCTATCGGTGGTTAGAACACTAGTGTCTTCCATGGCTGACTATGTAGTAAGAGTTGCAAGCATTGCCGTAATGATGGTGATGTAATGTTTTCCCTATCTGCAATTGTTGGGTGCATTTAAAAAAAAAAAGAAAAACCCATCTGTAACAGGGAAAGCAGACTTGTCCAAGAGCTCTGTATGAGCCATTTAGTGTTTGAGTTAAACACATATACTTGTTTTGATTGGTTGATGCTCATGCTGACATTTGGAATGTTGAACATTTCTCAACTTCTGCTGCAGGCAATTCGAGCAAAGTGAAACAAAGAACTCAAAATGAAGTTTGGCAATGCTTGAAGCAGTACACACAGGTTTGCACAACTATTTTTCTTAGGACATACATTGACTTTCATTTGTTTGGACAGCCTAACCGTAAACATGACTAGTTTATGCTGTACCTTAACCTAACCATCATTCAAATTTGATCACTGCATTTTTTCCTCAGAAATTAGGCCAGATTTTATTCTCCAGGACTACTGGTCCTCTCAAGGTCAGTGTTACGAGGTCCTAAAGAGGTGACAAATACAAGTGTACACACACACCACCCCTGACTAAAGTGTTAAACCTCATTAAAAAGACTGTAAAATGTCCAGGAGAATCCTTGATACTGTTTACGCAGCTGCGATTTTACCAAGCTACTGATTTGATGGCTAAAGTGAAATAAAAACTTGGAGAATTATCTAAGATTTGAATGTGCAGCTGTTTGCAGTGTAACTTCACATCTACTTATTACAGAAGTATAACCTGGAATCCCATTCCAGTCATGAAAGGGGAGAATAGTCTTAGAGGTGCTCCCATGATAGAACAAACCTTTTCTAGTTGCTCAGATCCAACCATGACAAGTATTTCGATACGGCAAGACACACTTATCATTCATGGATATTTGTGGGATCGTGGTTACATCTTATTGACTTGCCCCTAATGAGACGGCCCCTACCCATTTAAACAAAACACTTGTGACAGAACAAGCCCGATAAAATGTATACGATTACAGTATCTCACAATACACCCTGAAACGCAATAGCTAGCCCACTGAACTGGTGGGAGGTAGTACGATATTGTGTCCAGCCATAATAACACTGTGCTTTGTAATGTGCATCACTGCTTCTATTGTCATAGGCTATGTAAGTACTCTAATGTCTGCCACTTAACTGCTATGGTGATATCCCCTGCAGGGACACTGTAGTACATAAACACTGGTGGGTTTGCTCTTGTTTAACATGGTTGATTTTAAGAAAGGCTATGCACATGTCATGTTTATCAAAAAACTGATTGATGATTTAATTTTGTCAGATTTGATGCCAACCATGGCTGAAATGAAGAGGGCTCGTCTGACAGGGAATAAATTGGACAAAAATTCCCAGTGAAGTGGACTTTCTTTGTCACATTTAAGCCTTCGCACATATTTTATATAATTTTGATTAATGGTATTAGTCCATGCTTCATGTGTTTGTCATGCTGTACTCGCTGTTGACGGAAATGGACCAGAATTTTAGTGCTTCATTTGACAACTGATTAATTCTTGATTCGTTTTTAAGGAATTCCTCACAATTTTGGGAGGAACATTTTGCTTTTTTCCCTATGCCAACGTCTAGACGACATCAGATGGATCGTTTTAATCATCCAGCCATAAAAAACATGTTTACTATTAATACGCTTAAAATTCCCAATATTCTAGAAGCTTTAACTGGGGAATGTTTAACTTTTTTCATGATGAATAATGGTTAATGATAATGATGAATGATGATCAAACACTTTATTTTTATTATTACAAGGTGCCACATAAGAATTATTTTCATTATTAATTATTATTTTCCAAATAAATGTCAAACATCCCCAGCTTCAGCATCAGACAGACAAAAATAACAAATGCTTATAGTTACTCTAAGAAGCTGAGAATTGAGAATATCTGATTTATCGTATTAAATATTTTGCTTAGAACATTTACTTCAATCAATCAATATTGTCTGTGTATTTGTGTATCTCTCTCTCTCTCTCTCTCTCTCTCTCTCTCTCTCTCTCTCTCTCTCTCTCTCTCTCTCTGTGTCTCTGTGTGTATCAGACAAGTGTCAGCCCACCTTTCTGGAGAACATAAGGTTGAAGGTGTCACTGCAGAATGAATGGTTTGAAAGGGGAGAATAGCTATTACAGTAAAGCCTTTTTGTGCAGCTCCTGCCAAACTGCAGCCCAACACGCATATAATCACCCCATATGATCCAGGAAAGGTCAACACAGCATACATTACAGTGGCACTTGCAACCAACTTAGTGTCTCTTAAACACTTACTGCAGGATTGTGGAACATGGATGTGTTGAGCAAACACAGGTGTAAAAGCTTTGCCAAGTAGAGTTTGAATGATGTCCCAGAAGTGTTTTACCCCAAAATTAAGTAAAAAAACACAATCATTCTTCAGTCTTTACAGATGAGATATGTAAAAACAGCAAAAAAAAAAGAAAAACAACTGCAGTCCCATGTCAAAATGCTGCAGGGTGTTGCCAGATTTTCACTTTGCAGCGTTATCCAATCACAGCCAAGTGTTGGCTCGGGGGCTTTCCTGACCCTTTTAAGCCAAAACTGCCCATTCTAGCTTCAAAAACAACTTGGTTTGCTGGAAAAACAAAGAAGCTACCAAAACAAACGCAGAAAAGACCCATAAAGACATGGAATCAGACCGAGCACACAAAAACAAGAGCAAACAGTGGAGAAGCTAACTCGATGACACTTTTCTACTCAACAGGTAAATACTCATTATTTTTTATGAGAACCAGGCAGTGTATGTAATGTTTCTGTGGCATAAGATATGGGGTAACTTTAGCTCATTAGTAATGATAAGTCTAATGTCATTAGTTAGCCTTATTTGTTTATAAAGCTGTGAAATATCCAAGCGATTTTGTCTGTTTTGTGTTTCTCCTCATATTTATCTCACATCAAACTTGTAACACAAGTTAACACAAGTTTGATGTGGTGGTTTACGGTTTAGCATCTTGGTGCTTGTTTGTTTATGATGCTAAATTAGCAGTATTAACTGTCTGCTTGTTATTAGCTTGTCTGCTACGTAATGATAATTCCAGGTCTGACTAAAAGCTTGAGCTTCCCAGACTGTGATATCGGTTTACTGTTTAAGATGTGGTTTGCATGTACTCTGAAATTATAATGTGGTTTACGTACCTGCTTAAAACTACTTAATTGCTACTAGACATGTAAACACCGCAGCACATGATTTGTTCTTATTCATGGTTGTGAGGCTTTACTTAATTTGTGATGGCTGTTGTTTAAAGGAGTGATTGTTCCCTAAAAATGGATTAGTTAGTTTTATTTATAATGTAAATATTGTAGCAACTATAATGTAGTTGACGAGCATAGGCATGAATTCAGATTTTGAAAATTCAGATTTTTTTTCAATGTATGTTACAGACTCACTCATATTTACTTCAAATGATATAACAGATTTATTAAAGGTTAGACTAAACAAATGTTCCCCCTATTAATTATATTACATTATTGTTAAAATATGAATGAAATGTTTGTAGTTGGACTAAATATACATTTATATGAAAATAGGAAATTATTCATGTAACCAGATTTGTCCACTTACTTTGCAGGTCCACTTCAGACTTTGAGGGTTTCCATATCCACGTCATGATGTATGCTAGTAAACTTCAGTCCTGCGGTGTAGAAAGCTTGAGTTTTATTGGCAGCCTTGAACTGCAATTACCGTGTCCACAGATGACCAAAGAGAAGGTCCGATGGATCCACAGAGTAAGTTTAAAGGGGACATTCACTGGAAAATCAAATTTCGGATGTTTTTTGGTGTGTCCCTGTGTCCTTCCCGTATCTAAACATCATTGAAGTGTCACAATAAACACTTCAGCCACTTCTGAGAAAGAAGGGCTTCACTGTTTACCTGCACTCAAGCAAGCGGTTTTAAAAAGTTTAGTTACGTAACTAGCACATTTGCTGTGCAACATACCCTCCCCCAACCCAAAGCCAGCCAGCATGGGGTGTGGTAAGATATTTAAATAGAATGAGTAAATTATTGTATCTCTTATCAAAAGACAATTGTTTTCAGCAGTTTACATTTTTGACTTGAGTTGGTTGTATTTTGAGTTCTGAAGATATTACCTTTCAGTTTATTATTAGGAGGGAAATGCACAGTAAAATCAAATTCTGTCTCTTCTAACAAGACAAATGCTATTTTATCATTATAAATTTTTTTTTGTTTTTTCTCTCAAAAATTTAAGGTCTAATCACAGTTTGCTCTCTTGACAGGTCAGTCACTGCAATGCAAGTTGAGGCTGATAATGTGCTGTGACCTTTAATCAGTCTACAAGTGTAACTGTCTGTAAAATAAATAAGTAAATAAAGCTTTCTTATTTATTAATGTGGATTGATTTATTTTTATAATTTTTATTTTTATTTGTAACTTTTCTTTTCTTTCTTCTATTTAAGAAATGTTACACAATACAACAAAAAAACAGTTTATTGTGTAAGTCCCTGAAACAACAAGCCTGTACTGTTAGCTTACCTCTGTGTGTATCATGTTGCTGTAGAAAGAGACATGCATGTTCGTGGCAGGCTCTGCCAATCCTCTGTCTGTCCCCTATTCCAATGAAAAAGAAGGGGCGGGTTTCACTATCTTCTCTCTCACTCTTCCTCTCTCCACCAAACTCCCGTCTTCTACTTTAAGAGAGGAGATGACAAGGTGACAAAAACGGACCATGAAAATGTTATATATGTTAAATATCCAGTGATAAAGTGTATGAGAGAGAGAGAGCTAGGTTAAATTTGGTGGAAGTTCCCCAATATTCCTCCCCATCTGAGAGCAAAGTATCCACACTGGCATGCCTGTCCAACATCGATATAAATATCCTTTACTAGTTACAGTGGATGATAATGTATTTATAGTAAAAATGAGAATCTGTCACAATTGTGAATTTTACACACTCCCAACTCTAAAACTTAAAGTTTAAATGCCTTTAATGTTTGTCAATACCTGAACTCATGAACCTGAAGTATGTGTAAAATTCTGGATTTTGGAACTGCCCTCTTCTGAGTTATTCTTTTCATTTATATGGACATTTAGTAATGGATTCTAATTATTAGTCCATGTAGTTGCCAGCTGTTGTCGATTGAAGCAGTGGCTTGAGAGCAAATGGCCAGTAGCAGGGCCTCGGTAGGGCATTTTGTAATTACAAATATTGTGATTGTTAAAATAAAACACCAATACTGATAATTAGCCTAATGCCTAATATTTGCCCCCAATACTCGGCCAGAACGATGATTGGTCAACCCAGTTTGCGTCCCACACATGAAAATTCATTTACTGCACAATTGTTATTAGTGAAGTGACTATTTTAACATGTTTCCTCAAACTCAGATGACACATCATGGTCATTTTATCTTAATATAACAAAGCAACAAAACAAAAAATCCCGCACACTGTCCTTTTTTCACTGTCAGCTTTTCTTTAGGACTAAGAAAATTAATTCTTTTATAATAATTAAAATTAATTGTAAGTGTACCCTACCATGGCCTGGTGTTTTTTGGTGCATTCCTCTTGTCTAAAATAAGGAAAATGTGAGGGAATTGGGCTGGCAGGTCTCTTTAGAGAAGTAGTTTATCTTATCAGTTGTCTGTTTTTTTGGCTCTTTTAATAACACTGAGGTAACGCTGAATGCTGGAGTTTGAAACAATTGATGTAGACAGATTTGCTTACAGCGTCATGATTTACAAGCAGGCTTATGCCAGGAGGAACATTATGTTGATTTAAACTTTCTCTATCGGTCATCTCTCAGCTGTTATTTCCAGACCTGTTTGTTTTTCTCTCATTAGACGTCCATGTTTCCACTGCCTCCTGCATTTAAGTCTGGGAGGGCAGTCACCACCTTCAAAATAAACACACCCCACTGAACAATTAAATGTCAGACAAGGGGCAGATCCTAGTTCATAACCTCTGTTAAAGGCAAAGGAGTGGCACTGCTGAAGTTCTCTAATAATAACAAACACTTATGATTGTGTGAAGAGAGGTAGGTGGGAGCCTCTTAGTTTTGGCTGCAACTGGCAACAAACTGTAAGTATGATCATGAAGCCCTTTTAATAATTGATTGCTGTTTTATCTATTTTTTTTGTTGTGCTGTGTTTAAATGCAAGACTGAACTCCTGCTCTGAAATAGATTTGTGTTACCATGTGTTGCTATGGAGAGATCAGCCTGGTAGCACTCTCTCTCTGGAATACTAGGTTTGGTCAAGGAATCGTGCAGAACAGATTATTTTTTGAATTGACAATTCTTTTCACACACAGTATGGGCTCACAAACATGTCCTAATAACACACACACACACACAGTGTAGGGCAGCTCACACAAACACTGACGCTACTGTAACTGGTGTTCAAATGCTGCTCCACTTAATACAGTTCATTCGCTTCGCGTTTCATTTGAGTGAGCCAGCACAAAGAGGGGTGTATTGAATTACTTGCAGTCCAGTTGAATACAAAGAGTGGAAAGACGTTGTTGGTGTGTGTGTGTGTGTGTGTGGTGGGGGGGGGTTTCCTCAGTTGTCGTGAGCAGCCTCGTTGCATACTAACTGGGTAGTGTGATGATTTTGCTCTGCCAGCAGTAATTGCAGTTTGTAAGTTGACTGATCTTTTTGTGATGTTTCCCTTTTCTAATGTGTGTTCTGCATTTTTTTTTATCCTCCATAGTTGTGCCAAGTCCCCACTGTGCTTGGTTAATAAATGGCCATAGTTAATTTATATGGTAATTCCTGTAAGATTCTGGCCAAGGGATGCCAGGCATATAATGCATCGCTGCAATGCATATGCTTTATGGCTAATTAGGTTATTGATCCGAGGCTGTTCTTGCATTAGGGCATGATCACATCACAAAACAGTATGAGTAATGCAGCTGTACAAGCAGATATTTGTCATTCATTACAAAGATGGAGAGATTCAGATGTACAATGATGGCCTCATACTGCATAAGTGTATGTGCACATAATCTTATAATACTGTCAACATGTGAGCTCAGTGATTCATTTCAATATTGCCTGTTAGCTGTTTGTTTGTTAAACACAGTTTGGTCGTGCATTAATGAGATGTGAGATTTCATCATGCTTTGTTCACACAAATTGACTGGTGCTTTAGTTTAAATTAGCCTGCCCTTGAAAATGTACGCTGGGAAACTGCACTTGCTGTACAATGTACCAAGTATGTTTGTTTTGTGTATGTGTGCAACTAGTTCATGCGGTTGTATTATGCACATATACTGTATATGCATCCTGTTCTGCCTGTGCTCACTCATCTGCTTACTCCACCTCTTCCTATCAGGTCTTTATGCCCTCAGGTCAGCGTTTAACCAAAGATCCCCTGAGTTGGGGACTGCTTAATTTATAGCACGATACACAGCCATTCTCCAGTAAAAGTCAGTCACAGCCTCCTTCTATCCACTGATAAATATTCACTGAAGAACAAAAAGGCTCTGCTGATCCACATCTAATCAGGCATAACCTTGCCTTCAGCAGTTTATAGACACTGTTTCTGTATACCTGCATATAAACAAGACTTTCTATGGAAATAAAAAATAATCCACAAAGGCTCTAATAGGGAGCCCTTTGTGTTTTTAATGTACTACAGCACAGTGCAAAAGTTAGGGCACCACCAGCTTTGGTGGTTATTCTCTGTTAATTGGCATTTGGATTGGAATGATTTGAGTGAAAGTTTCTTATACTGTATATTACCAAGCTGTGAGTAGGTTTAAATTGTATGTTTAACTCATGCATTCTGTTTATGTAGTGCACAAGCCATGTCTTGAATAAACCTGGCATTATAGACATCTTTTACAGCAGATGTTTCTCCCAGCAGATGTTTCTCAACATGAAATAGAAGAACAAACACAGTTTTTACAAAGAAGATTAATTAGGTTTCACTCCAGCTTCAAGAGAGTCAGGGTCATGCTATTCAAGGTTAAGGATATGTCACACTAAATAAGTGACACTTTAACCTATAGCTGTTATTTTTTCTTAGTAACAATTATACTCTGATATAATGGTCATTATCACATTGTTAAAACAACGTATCTAGTGGTGGCCTAAGACTTTTGCACAGTACTCTATACAGTTGGTGTGTCCAACCATTCTTTCCATTATCTGTCCCACTTATTCATTGTGGCTAGTGGAGGGAGGTTAAGCAAGAGGAAGCAGGATATGCAAGTTACAGGGACAGCTCAACCTCCACTTTATAAGGGACATAGGATGCATAATAAACTGGCAGGAGATGTTGTAATGAGTGGTTATTTGAGGTTATTCCTCTGACCTCTGGTATCAACAAGGCATTTTTCCCCTGCTGCTGCTCACTGGATAGTTTCTTTTATTCGGACATTCTCTGTAAACCCTAGAGATGAAAGGGTGTACCTAATAAAATGGCCAGTGAGTGTATGCATGTCTAATACAGTCTATATCTAAAATAATTAATTCTTTTACAGATATCTCTCTTGTGTTTTCATTAGGAAGACTCCCTTTTTTATGCCACCTTTGTTTGTTTTCACTGAACTGCACAAGCCAACAATTTACCACCCCCACGTGTGATTTTAGATTCAGAGAATGTCTGCGTTCCCAAAATCAGAGGTGCAATGTGTAACACAACATTGATGGCGTGTTGTTTCTTTATGTCAGCTCTCACTTGTACACAGATGTCGATCTGACTCTGTGGTGGTTACCTCAACTACTGATTTAAAACTGCAACCTTTAAATAATTGTCGAAGAAGTTCACACAATGCTGATTAAACATATTAGTTCCACGCAGCTTTCTGTTTCTCAGCATAGCAGTGTTTAGATTTTGTGGCAGATGGCAAGATTCCTGTGCTGCACGCAGGAAGTGATTTGTTTTATGTCAAGACAGACAGACAGCAGCAACATTGTGCGAGTAAAGTGAGACAGCTGCAGACAGATTGGAGTATGACTGAAAACACAAAGAGGTGCCCACAAAAAGATGTAGAATTGAATTCTACTGCTAAAAAAAACCCCATTCAGCATTTTGATGAAAGTAAACACTTCTTGCCACCAGTCACCCCTGCATTGTCACTCTAACAGGATCAGTTATCATATTTGTTACATGCTGAAATTTAATATGCACCTGTTATTTATTTTGTTTCATTTTGCGAGTTATAATTACACAAAATTAATGTAAAGTTTTATTTTTCAATTTTAATCTGACATGGGAGGGTAAGTTGTCATGTGGAACCTTTGTAGTTTACTGTTCTCCACGTTCAATTTCGAGGTGTCCATCTGGCATAAAAGCATGTTTCTCACCCTTATCTTTCCCCTTCTGCTGCTGTATTCAGAGGGAGAGGTAAACAAAATGTGCTAGTTATTTCCATATTGTTTAGCACTGTCATTATGCATATGTATAGATTTTCTTGCTTATATTTAAACACTGTATGTTTGTTTATTTTATAGGGGGCACGTTTTCCTGTGTTTCACATTCTGACAGTTTTTTTTTTCATTTACCTTGTGTCAGGAAATGGAGACTGTCAGCAGAGATATCCATTGCATGGTCAATGCTGGCTTAGTGGTTAGCACCATTAGTAGTTAGCCACACAGCAAGAAGGTGCTGGTTTTAATTCCCCGTCTGGGACCTTTCTGTGTGGAGTTTGCATGTTCTTTCCGTGTCTGCGTAGGTTTCCTCCGGGCTCACCAGTTTCCTCCCACCATTAAAACATGTATGAATGACACAATCACACAGGTTAGGTCCAGCTGACCTCACAATTTCAGTTTTATACTGACAATAATGATCCTTCTTTCCTTTTCCTAATTCTTCAAAATGCAGACCACATGCTCCTTCAGTCAGGTGTGGTAGTATTGCTTGACATATCCTGTTTTCAGGTCAGGGGCACAGCACACATATAATGTTACACTGTTTCTTTTTATTAAGACCAAACAAAGGCAAAATAATACCAAAAATCACTGACAGTTACCTACTGCAGCTTTAAATGTGGAACAGCAAAACTGTCTCCTCCCAAGTCATTGCTCTCTCCTCACCCTCACAGAACAGCATATCACAAAAGGTGTAACATTCCTGATTAAACAGGTTTAATTGAACAGATATGTGACTTCACTTTGCACCGTGAAAGAGAAAATGAGTTGAATGAAGCTGCTTTTTTTCAGCAACCCCCTCCCATGTGCTTTTATTACCTCAAGTCACCTAGCTGTGGAATATGAAACAGTCTTCAACACAGGTCTGCTGAGATTGACTGCAGGCAATGTCAGCTGCAGGGAAAAAAGCAAAGAACAAAAAATATCTGTGACATGGGGCATTATCCTGACATGCTTGTGTTTGCTCTACATGTTGGCACACATTTGCATATTTGTTTGTACCTGTGTTTGTGCAGTAAAGAAAGAGAAGGTGAGCTCGCAAACGAGTGGGAGCATTGCTTTAGTGTATTATCATGTGAATGACACAGTCTTGTTTTTAGACGATAGAGGCCACATTACCTCTGTTGCAGGATGTTTATGTCATACGGGAGACCCTCTTGCTGCACTGTAGTCTTCTCCAAGAACAATTTCCTGTTTGAGCCACAGCATCTGCGCTCTGTGCTTAATTATGCATCTGCAGTTGTGTTTACAAAGAGACTGAACGAAGAGTGTGTGTTAATGATTGTGCATGTGTTTCCAGCACTGTTTTAGAAGGGAAGGGTGAAAAGCATGAATAGTATACAGTATAGTTTTATGCAGCAGATTAGGTGTGAGTGTTCACAGATTGCTGACATTAAAAAACAAAGTGTGTGTTTTCCTCCCTCTCTCAATGTCTGTGTTTTTCTCTGGTTCTGTTGGTGGTTTCTATGGTGTTTGGCTCTCTACATGCTGTTTCTATACCGGGCCAGCTTCCATTACCGGCCTCCCTCTGACTATTAACCCCTTAATGGGCCAGCGGTCTGTGCACTTCCCCTTTTTGTCACTGCCATTTTCCCTTTAACCCTTTCATGAACAATGATGCCTCCAATCTCTCCACTTTCTCTTTCTTTGAGAGTCCATTTTTGATCACTCATTTTCACTCCCCATCCATCTCTTCTTTTTTGTCAGGCTAAAAAAAAAGCTTTTCAAAGCTTGAATCAATTTACATTAAAGGGCCCAAGGGGCATAAGAAAAGTGCAGCACTTAATTTCATAACAAAAAGGAGACTGTAGTTTGAGGCTTTTAGTGCAATTTCCACAACTTTTATCATTTGAGATGTAAAAGACTTACATGAAAGACAGCAACTCTAAACAGTCGTACAGTACAGTGTAAGGTCAGGCTATGGTTCACCTGCCTGAGAAAGAGATTACATTACAATACAGTATTTGAGTGAGTGTAAGTCTTACTTTTTCAAGAAGCCTCTCTGGCTGAGATACAAGTGTACTGTTTTCCCAACTGGCCTCTGTTTCACTTCACCAGAGAAAAATAGGGGTTCAGAGACAAATAAGGATATTCAATTAGCTCGAGTCTCTGGTAGACCAGTCCTACATGCTGGTGCTGGCTGACATATGGTAAGGACTCTCTGTTAAAGAGAAGGAGCAAAGAAACCTCATCTCATTTCTTCTTGTCACTATTTCACTAATCTTCCAATTGGAATGTCAAACATATACTGTCTGCTTCAGTTGATGTCATTTCCCCTCCATTTCACATTGTGCAGGTTTCAGGAAACAGAAATGGAAGATAAGGCAGATTCTCAGATTGAGAATGATTTTCTCTTTATTTTCCACCTAAAACTGAACACAATTGCAAAGAAACCTTTTTTGTGCTAATTGTCTTTTGTCAAATTCCAGTTTCGAATTGAAAATTATTAATTGTTCAGCCCTTATTCATGATAATTTCATAATGGAAAATCACCACAGTCAACTTATTATGAAGGCTTTTTAAAAGAGATGTGTGATAAAACCATATTTCATCCCATCCCTATTATGTGCATGTAAAGTATTATCTTTAAAATAGTGGTGAAATTACAATCCTCTGGTCCCCACTCTCACTCTCCTTCTCCTGGCCTTGACAAGACTCTCCAGTTGGCTTGTGTCCTCCTCCCATCATAAATCTCAAGCAGGACGTTTCCAGGCAACTCTCCAGTCAATCTTTACTGAATTTGTTGTGCTATTGATCCATCCTATGCTATAGGTTTTCCTGGCTTCTCCCTCCGCTATTAATGTTTGTCCCCTGGAGAAAGAAAGGAATGGCCTCCGCCTAAATTTACAGTGGGGCTTGTTTTCAAATGACTTACAATCACCTCGCTATGAAAATGAAAGTTGTCACACAGTGGCATTTATACAGTGATGCTCTTTTTGGATCCCACTGTGGTGAATGTACTGTATATTGATAGCAGGGGGAGACTGAGGGATTGTGGTGTGGCTTATAGAGCACTTAAGGGTGATAATCTCTGCGAGAAATATGTGGCTACTCTGGTCCTGTTGGGATGTCAAATAGTCATCTGGGAAAAAGTCACCTAATGAAGATTGCTTTGTCCTCAGGGTCCACATAGACACAGCTATAACTCAGGTTTGATTTGCTGTTTTTTAGTGCATTTGTGTGCATCCTGTGTCCCTGGCCACACATTACTGGGTGTTTTGATTAACTGGCAAAAGGACTTCAGTACGAGAGACCTTTTTAGGTGATAATTCACACTTGTTCTCAATACAGGATCATAATGCTACATAATGTTACACTGGACTCTCCTACACACACTTCTTTATCCTCTTACATCTCTAACACATATCTGTGCTCACCTGAGACGCCAACATATTTATATGAGCAGATAACTGCACATGTGAAAAATATTGGATGGTATTCACATGACATTACTCTGCACACTGAAGTAGCTACAGTTGTGCTCTATTCCACAGGTGTAGGACAATGACTATGGTTTCTGGTCAGAACCTCCTCTCATGTTTCTCTCTGTTTAGTTTTGGAATTTGTCAAGGACTAAGGCTGCCCTTTTGTGAGTGGTTATCAACACAAATTTGGCATCAATCATGCAATCAGCCCTAATGGGAGTCTATTGAGGTGACTGGGGCAATACTGTCGATTAGCCAAAATAAAGAGGATACTTTAGAGAGCTGATTAGTACAACTTTGAAATGCTCTTCAGGTCCCATTACCATGTACAATGTCAAATCTCAAGGAGCCAGTTTTGTGGAGGCATTCAACATGGCAGTATCGTCTAATGTGAGATGTGCAGCTGATGTTATACTGTGCTACCAGCCGGTAAACAACAAATAACAATAATAATACTAACATTTTAAGTAACTCATAATAGAATAGAATAGCAAAAATGCTGTATATGTTTGTTTTTATGAACATTAACACCAGCACTCGTACATAGATTTAAGATATGGATAAATCCAGCTAACTTTACACTTTGTAAGATTTAAACCTTTCCCTAGAAAATTTGCTTTTTGTGTTTGAAGAATAATTTCAATTATTCACATTTTGTGTAGAAACCATTGTGATGATCCTTTTATGGTGTGGTGGTTGGTGGGGCATCAAATCCCAGACTTGCTTAGGGCACCAAAAATATGAATATCATCTGTCCGTACAAATCAGAATGAGGAATTCAACGAGAGTTTTTTTTGACTTGCACTTACATGTCATCACACTTGAGGCTCAGTTTGTTAACCGTTTTACCAGAATCAGCCCATCATTTATGGCTCTGATCTACAAATCAGGTCCCTAACAAGCCACTCCTTTAATTTGCTGGAAATTAAAATTGCTTCTAATGAGGTAGGGGTGTTCCACAGGGAAAGGCCCCCCCAACCCCAATCTCCTAGGACCTAGTTTATACAACTCACATGAGCACGAGCACACATAGCCTTGTTATATCCTTATTATAATAGCATTGTGTCTCTGTTGAACACAGTCCATTATTAGACCTAACAATAACACACTCCCACAGGCATGTACCTGTGTTCTTTTGCTCCATGGTTAGTTTGTCTTGTTTCTGGACACCTTTAATTGAAAAACAAAAAGAGGTAACACAAGGGAAACTGAGCTATAGAAGCAAAATAATTATCTTTCATCAAACTTTTGGACTACAACTGTGTGATGACTGAATTTATAGGCATTGATTCTGACCCAAAGGTTTTGTATTGTGTTAATATGTTTCTAACTTTGTCCAGCAGGTCGAGTTTTGTTTGTTTCTGTTTGTTGGTCTATCAGAGCTGCATAACCAAAAAGTAAAAAAAAAATTCTTGGCATGTAGGTTATTGTTACTTTGCATTGTTGTGCTGTTAACTCATAGTAGAGGGCAGGTTAACATTTCACTTTGATGAAGTAGTGCAGGTTTAGAAAACAAACATCATATGTAATAAGGTAGTCTAAAACACAGAGCAAAGGATAAAGTCCAAAAAACACAAGAGAACATTAGAAAAAAACAAGATATGTATATGTCATTATACATGACATATGTATATGTCATATGTAGAATTTAATGTGAACTGAGAAACTACAGGAAGTAAAACAGACAGATACAAGTCACAACCATGGATACAAAATAAAACAAAAAAAAAAAGTCTGCAAACTATACAGACAAAATACAACACCAATAAATGCAAGACTAAAAACCAAATCAGGATAATGAAAGTGGTGCAAGGAAGATGAGCAGCCTCAAATGCTGCTAAATGCCCTCTCCACTTTCCTTTTGATACCTAACATCTTTAGCAGCCATAATCCTGTCCCATATTTTCTCTATAGTCTAGTTCTTAGCCTCATTAAAGGTTACAGCATCCCTGAAGTGACAGAGGAGAGCTTGATTTGTAAAATGATGTCAGTTTTGTTATCTTGAATTCTCTTGCTGAGTTGATGGGTTGGGTCTACATCTGCCCTTTTTTTCCTTTCTTTATATAAGAAAAATATAGTATCTGTACTGATTTTTTTCTATATCGTTTTATCATTACAGCAGTGTTTGCACAGTGTAATATTTTACTTACATGATATGTACGTACTATTGGATTAATATTTAAGTTTCAGGCAGCATAAAGAAAAAAATCCACATACTGTAAATATTTTTTTAAATCAGGAAAGTTACATCTGATGCTGATCCTGAGGCTCCTCACTGAACATATACAGAGGGGGCTGTGCAAAATAAATCTGACTACATTTCATTAAGTGGAAAGAAAATCAAATTCAAATTCAAATTTTAGCTGGGAAGAGGTCATCCCATGTCAGGACGAAGTATGAACATTTCTGCTGCTGCAATAGTTTTTTTTATAGACCAGTGATTTAGAACCAGAATTTGTTTTATTGTCAAGTTTGTTTAAATTTTGATTTGGTGTTTTGGTGCAGAACAATTTAAAAGTAGATAAGATTAAAGATGTCTAGGGATCAATAAACATTAAAACAGATTAAGTCAAGAAGAAATGTATTTTTTACAATATAACAAATCTAATTTTAAAATGAAATATAAAAGAATAAGACAAGAACTATTTGCATCATGAAGATTTTCTTTACTGTTGCGTCTGAACATTTCATGGTGTGTAACAAGATTGTTGATTAAATGCATAGTACATTTTCAGGACTGAGAGTTTCAGAGGGAGGATTTTCCTAAATGAAAAAGTGTCAGCAGCCTCTGGTTTCCCTGTGTCTTTACCAGCACTGAGTAATGATCCCTATGCTGGTCAGGGAAAGACGGAGAAGCACTGATGCCTGCTGGCCTGTCAGAGAAATGTGACAGTGTCTAGTGTGCAGGGACAAACTGCAGAATATAGCCTGCAGCTCTCAATCACTCCAGGGGCTGACAGAGACCCCCGCAGGGAACTGTCTTCCCTGGCTTTCATTTATCTTTTTCCCCGCCTCTATCTTTCATGTTCCCTCCATTTTTAGATCTCTGCCTTGTTTTGTTGCCTATTCTGTTTTCCCTTTTTCTATTTCCTCTTTGTTGTATCTGCTGGCTGTTAACAATTTTTGCACATACATTTGGATTTATCAAAACGATTCCAACTCATTCTTGTTTCATTGCTACACTCCGTCTTTGTCAATATACAAAATAATCCAGTGGCTGTCTGGGGCTCATCTTGTTTAACTAGTACACATATGCACATATCCTCCCACCCACCCACTAACTCACTCTCTACACACACATACACATAATTAAACAGTCATCCACATTTGAAAACACACAGAGAACTGAGAACATTTAAAAAAGCACAGTTCCATTTTAGGGTATATAGGCCTTCAAGACCAGCTGAGTAGATTTTCTATTAGATTTGAGTCGGCAGGAGAGGAAAAGAGACAGAAAGAGAGGTAGAGAGTTTCCCTAATTTAAACTGTTCTGCACGGAGGCTTTTCAATTTTATTATGAGGCTCCATTTCATAGAACCTGGATGCCGGGTGCCATTCAGACTGAAATTGAGCCATTGGTTGAGGGAATGAGCAGCCTCCCTGTGTCTCCTCAGTGAGGGCATCAGGGGACAACACAGGCAATGTTGGCCTGCCATTACCTTCCACCGCACTCTTTAGTCAGATTGCAGGGGAAATACAGAAAGATATGCTTGAGTTACTGGCTAAGTGGGCGAGAGTATGGTTAGTGATTGAGTGCTTTGAGATTTTGGAATGCGAGGACCCCTGCTGCAAAGTCTGGAAGAACAGAAAACACTTTACAGTGCAGTAACAACATGGTCATAGTGTGATAATAATTTTGTGATATTATAGTTATACCATTGCTTATATTTTCTGCTAATATTGTAATAATAAGATATAATCTTTTAGTGACACCCAGGTAATAGCTTAATAATGAGAATAAGTATAAGCTACTATCAGCATGATACCTTCACATGAAAATGTTGTGAGTCAAAATGTACCATAATATTACTTTGGAAATTTAGGACAAACTATTACTGTAATGTAATATAAAGTGTTACTAAGGAGGGTTACAATTGTACAGGCTCCTAGTTTTTATATTTATCAGCAGAAACCTGAAGCAAAACTGTTTACATTGGTTCATCAAACCTTTTTAATTGAAGGGTTGGAGGTTCGGTTGTTTGTAATAAAACTTCTTAGTGTTAGGTCAAACAAGGGTAGACGGTACAATACACATTCAGTATACTGTTGTAAATACACAAAACAATGTAATCAACGTTTCCTGCAAACATGCATAGTCTTTCTTCAAGGTAGTCATCTTCCTATTTTGTCCTGTTATAACACAGGACCTTAATTTGCATATTGAGCTTTTCAGAACTACTGAATGTTTGACTAAGACTAAAAATAATTTATGTTTAGTTATTTATGTCCTACACAAAGGCAGCTAACTCTCTTTTGAGATGCTGCTGTGACACTGACAACCAAAGGAATGATTAAAGCAAATCATGTACTTCAGAGCTTCAGCCAAACAGTTAGAATTGCTTTCACTGAAGATGATGATGTTTGATTTCTGACACATCTTATCACATCTGTGATTTATGCTTAGTGAATGGTTTGCAAACATCACTTAGGGATGTTTTTAAAGAACATATTGCAAGACACACAGGCACACAAACACACACACACACAGTAAAATTTGCAAAATTCAGTTTCTTTGTCAGCCACTATTGGTCTCTTTTTCTTCAGTTTTTTTCTGTCATTCAAATTGAAAGTTCTCTCACTGTACAGTCTTTAAAAGTGTCATGGGCTCCTAATGGTGCAGATTAAAAAGCAATTTAATACAGGAAAAGGGGATTAGAAACACTGTGGGCTGCACTAATCCTTAACCTTTAGTCTTGTTCTCATGGAGCCACAATATGTGCAAGATGATTGTATCACAGGGCTTGAGTTAGTGAATTTCCATTAGGGCAGCTCTTCTTTATTCCCATCAGTAAATTTAAAGGCATTAGGCATGCTTTGTCAAAGCTAATAAAAGTGGCCAGCATGTGCTATATCACACAGACCCACAACTTGTTTTTGGAAAAGCACTGTTCCATGTGAAGTTTCGTAAACCGTTATGGTAAGCTGCTTGTGTCTCTGAAGGGCAGCAGATAGACGGCCTATGTGCCAAGAAGAACAGAAACAAAAGAAGACTATGTGCTCTGTGAGCACATGGTCTGAGGCACATGATGCAAGTCCATTTAGGGTTTGCTAGTTTAGTAAAGGTCATTGCACCGAGCCCATCTCTTAAAAGGGATGAACTCGGCCTTATGTATGTTTTGGGTGTAACGTGCAGGGAATCAATCAGACAGCCATCAAAATGTGTTCTTACAAGTCAGGTGCACACAGCTTCCTCTAAGAGAGATTTAAGTGAAGTTGCCCTTAATCCCAACAGGCACAAGATTTACAGTATTCATAACCTTACCTTTTAAGTTCAGAATAGATGTAGTTGTCTTTTAAAAATAGTTGGATTCTCACTTTAGGTCTCTGTGACTTGCCTACATTCTCTTCTGCTTCACTGTCTTTTGGAAAGTCCGCTGCTCATCTCTGTGGGGAAAAGTGTTTCTCTGACAAGAAAACAGGGTCGCATCAATCATAAAATATTCATATCTAAATTTATTTAGTGCAAAGATTCCGTTTTCTGCACTTTGTAGGGTCTTCAAATAGCTATATGGTTTTATTTATCATCAAAGCCAATTCATTATTTATTTGTTTTTTAACCGTTTAGTTTTGAAGCCATTTTCTTTAAGGAAATCTGTACACATTAAAATAACTGTCCAGTTAAGGAAGAACCCAAGGGGACTTTTTGATTATTTTAGCTGCCTGTGAAACAATGATAATATATTTTTCATTATTTTTCACTTTGATATCAAAAAGGAATCAATCAAGAGATCTAGAGATAAAGACAATCTAAAACAGAGATTTATAAATAGGAAGAAAACAGTTGGCCACATTAGTGTTTTGTTTGGAAAAATTGCCTTGAGTATTTGAGATTTCCAAGTGAGAACTGTTGATATTTTGTTTTATACTGTGTGTCGGCCACATGTCCTGCTGAGCACTAAATCTGTCTGCTTTTATAACCAAAGTTGTTTTGCAAGATCCTTCCCTCTCTGTGGCTCCAAAGAGGTCAAATAACACCCACAGTGATGCTCTATTTTCGGTCCATCTGTGTGTTTGTCTCTTAAACCTACTGTTGAGTTTCTACAACCTTTTTGTTGTGGTAGTATTTGTTTTCATCATTCCTCTGTCTATTCACAGGCCACAACTGAGCAAAAGAAGCTGAGCCATGCTGGATCCAAGCCCTCCCTCTCTGAGAGCAGCGGCCGACTCCCTCAGATAGCCATGAACACCTGCAAGTACAATGGCGGGGTGGTGAGACCACTAGTTGGCAGCCTGGCATCCTCGTCGCGCCGCAATCTCGCGGAGCTCGACTCGGAGACACAGCCCCTGCAGACACTGCACAGCTCTGGCCTGGAGGTGGTGGTATCCAAGGGCAACAGTGGCGAAGACCCAAGCAAGGCATCCAACGAGACCTTGGTCAGGGAGGGCAGCAGCCGCGGTAGAGGCAGGGCGCCGCAAAAGAAGAACAGGGACATTGGCTATAAGCTTGGCCACAGGAGGGCGCTTTTTGAGAAGCGAAAGCGACTCAGTGACTACGCACTCATCTTTGGGATGTTTGGGATTGTTGTCATGGTGACAGAAACGGAATTGTCATGGGGGGTTTACACTAAGGTAGGTTGTACATATGTGTGATGCATGAGTGGAATCTTTGTTGTGGTGTCACTGCTTTTGTCAATGTTTAAATTGTGAGGGGGTGACAACTGTCAGGTTTATGAAAGGTATTTATTAACACAAACATTAATGATTAATGAATGTTATCTAACAAACTGTTAAAAATGTGGAAAAAATATAAATGAAATGAAAGTGTCACGTGATCTCCACAAATGTGAAAATGACGATATCCATAAATATTTTATGTCTAAAGACCAAATATAATAATTTTACTGTTACACAGATGCAAATAAACTAAAAAACATTCACAGTTAAGTGTAATTTTATAAAACACACTAGATGGCAATTAATTTACTGATCAGATAATTGTTGCAGCCCATATATAAAAATATAATAAGTTACTTGCAGCTGTTGTTGTTTGTCAGAAATTACTTTCCAGATAATTAAAATGTCCTGAAAGCATTTTTACTTTCAGAGTGCACACAGCACAGCAGGCTGTGTGCACTCTGCTGTAATAGGACACCAGCAAGCAATTAGGATATAGGGTCAGAGTGACCAGGGCACCACCCACTGACCTGTTATTGTCCTTTAGCATCAGCTGCTCAGGTATGCTGTGTCAGATCATTTATGGATGAATGACAAACAGACCTGAATATGAATTTGGAGTCTTTGCATTTTTGGTCAATTCATTATTGCATAATTTGTCCTAAAATTGAAGCTAACACTTAGGCAAACGGTTGTCTTAGTACTGGTTTGGAGTCATTTTGGCAGCCGTTGGACAAAATGGCGTCCTTGCCAAATGTGTCTGCAGAGCAGTGGCGTTTACAGACATTTGGTAGGGCGGGGGCGAAAATGAAAATGGCACCTTCTGTGAAAAATTAAAAGGGCACCTACTGTGCACCAGTGGGGCAGGTACCACTAGTATATAATATCCCACATTCTCACATCCCCTGTATTTATGATGCAAAGCATCACTTTCTATCACTGAGATGGGTTTTTTTCTATATAGCACTGATACATCATTTCCTCTAAGGACACCATATGGAACACTGTCATGTAGGGGCAGTAGGAATCTACATAATGACACCCATTTGAGTGGAAGGGCACCCGTAGGAAACAATTCTGCAAAGCCATCTTATAGGGCACTGCATCACTTCTCTCCACTAGAATGGACCATCTATATTTTAAATATAAATGTATATTTTGCTATTTATACAATTCATTACTAATTCTGCCCAATTACTAATGTGGATGTTTCGTTATTGGCTGACCTTGTTGTCCACCAACATGTACATATATTTTACTGAAATAATAGTATACAGCACATGACAGAAATGTTTGTTTTCATTTGCTTGTTGTGGCTGATGAAAAGTATAAAAGACTGAAACAATGGAGTTGCAGGCTCATAAAAATGTAATGGATAGCTAAAAGTCACCGTTGGTTTCCAATTGTGTTGATTTTTTTGTGGGCGGGTACAACAATCTTGGCGACATTGTTGTATGGTATGTGTTCCATAGTAAGTTAATGTGGTAATCTATAGAATGATTTATTTTTAAGAAAAGTGACTAGGTTTGTTTGTGGCTGTTACTGAGGTTCAGTCAATTCATCATGCTGACCCCAGCTGAAATTGAAATGACCTCCCATCTTGGACTGGCACACTAATGTGAGGTCACAATGGACAGGTAGCGTGTGTGTATGTGTGCGCATGATGTGGATGGTCACATAGTTGAGGTTCTGTCTAGATTTTTTAAGTAGAGAAGGAGAGAAACATGTTGGGAGGTAGTGAGCACTGGGACTGAAAAATCCTTGAACTTCTGAAAGGTGGATTAATTGGTTTACTCAATGTTATTTCACCTGGGACTTCTCAAAACAATTTCAGACATTAGAATATCTTGCGAACATGTCGCCGACCTAAAGGGCAAAGCAATCTAGTTTATTGCTAAAAATACGTTCTGTAATATGGACCAGTGAAGGACAGAATAATACTGAGCAGCTCTCACTGTCACCATGCTGACAATTATGAATGATATTTCCACATGTTGTTTTTGTCATTTGTTTGTTGGTGTTGTTATTATAATAACAGCCCAATGATCGCTAGCTCGCTGCAGAGTGGCATTTTTACATCATGGTTGTTAATTTGATTTATCAAATGGCATTTTACCAGCTTAGAGGGGCAGACTTGAGTAGTACAGGTTCTCATTTCCTAGATCTATGGCCCCGACGCGCGCGTACACACTCACACACACACACTCACACACACTCACACACACTCACACACACACACACACACACACTCACACATACACACACACACTCACACATACACACACACACACTCACACACACGCACACACACCACATTAGCTTCCAGCTGGCCTATTTATCACCAGCGATGCTCACGGTGGTGGCCTCCCTGCTAATGCTAACCTTGCCTTTTCTGCTCCTACCATTAAATAGAAAGTCCCCCGTTAGTGCTGGGATTTGATTAATTGGTAGTTTGGATGGAGGCGAACAGCAATCGTAGATAATAAGAGGCTTCACCTACACCTGCAACTGCATTGTTTAGCAACACTATTACTGCACCGTTTGTGTGTGAATCTTTTTTCAGTTAGATTTTTCAACTAATTAGTTGTGTTGTACTGTTTTTTTTTTTTTTTTGTATTTCTGCAGACAGATGTTGATATGTATGATAGGGATTCTTGAGGACATTTATGCAACTTGTGTTCCATTTTTAAAACCATCACATGTGAAATGCTTAGTGACAATATTTACACCTTGCTTTCACTTCCATCCATTTTGCTTAACTACCTGATTTCACCTTGTTGCTAAGCAGTAACTTACAACTCAGAAACCAGTCACTGTTGCCACCTATTGGGGCCAAATATATTCTGAAAACCTGTACTGAAGATTAGAAAGAATATTTTAGTAGAATGTGTCAACTAAATATTTCTAACAGTCATTTGTTTTCTCTCTCTCTCTCTCTCTGTAGGAATCTTCATACTCATTTGCACTGAAATGCCTTATCAGCCTTTCCACTGTTATATTGCTTGGTCTTATAATAATGTATCATGCCCGGGAAATCCAGGTGAGTCTTATAACTATGCATTTATGATATAATTTAGATTTTTAGGTCTTATTTTATGGTTCACACTAATGCACAAGGCAGAGTTTTCATTCATTCATTGTGTTCTGTCTTTTATATACATTTTATGTCATTTTTGTTCATCTGCTTCAGTCAATCTGGATTACATTATTCCGTAATAGTCTTTTTCTGTTTGTTCTGGGTTGTGTTAAATGAGTGTTGTTGTAGAGGAAATAAAAATAGGAAAAGGGGATAATACATGTCCTTGGTGTGTTTGTTTTTCTTCAGCTGTTTATGGTCGACAATGGTGCGGACGACTGGAGGATAGCCATGACGTATGAACGGATCTTCTTCATTGTGTTAGAGCTGCTGGTGTGTGCCATCCATCCCATACCAGGCCAGTATGTGTTCACCTGGACGGCGCGACTGGCCTTTACCTACACGCCGTCGGTGGCCGATGCTGATGTGGACATCATTCTCTCCATCCCCATGTTCGTGAGACTCTATCTGATTGGCAGAGTCATGTTACTGCACAGCAAGCTGTTCACGGATGCGTCGTCTCGCAGCATCGGCGCTCTCAACAAGATCAACTTTAACACACGCTTTGTTATGAAGACCCTCATGACCATCTGTCCAGGAACTGTTCTGCTGGTGTTCAGTATATCCTCCTGGATCATTGCTGCATGGACTGTACGCGTCTGTGAGAGGTAAACACAGGGTTGTCATTAATGGTCGACTTATGGGCGAAATGAAAAACCAAATAGCTGATTGTGGATAACTAGACACCTTTTCTTCGTTCTTCACTCGTCGCTGTTTTTTTCCTCATGCTTCCCAGTGTTACCTTGTTTTGTGTTGCTGCACTGGTTACAAGTTAATATAATATACACAAGTGTACAGGAAGGCACACAGAGATACGTTGGCATACTACTCCACTAAGTGTTAAAACATGATCTACGTTTCATTAGCTCAGCAGTTGCTCCACGACTCCCCACTCCTTGGTTTTTTACTGCTATTTTCGATGGCTTGTCCATAATTCATGAGTGTCTAATTGTTTGTTTGCTGAGTGGTTTGTTTTGGTAATGCAGAGCAGCCCCCAGGATCCCCTAACCCATTTTACGCCCAAAACTGTGCATCGGGCTTCATCTCGGGGGGGCAGCAATGATTCTTGCTGAAAATGAAAGAGGCAGCTTTATTTTCTTTCTCATTTTGCATTTGCATAGGGAAATGAGATATTAACATTAGCTTTGATGATTTAAAGTCATTTTTGAATAGTTGGAGGAGAAGGGGGGCTTGAGAAGGGTGAGTGGAGAGAGGGCCATCTATTTCATGTCAGTTCTTGTCAGACCTAATATATACTGGAAAGTTAGGTATCAGCTCTGAGAAAGACTGCTCTCCGTCTCTCAGCCAGGACCTGACTACAGCTCAGCATCCTCCTGCACCTTGCCTGTGCCTCTCCGCTTAACTACCCCCCCCCCCTCCCCAGTCCCCATATTAATGTCTGTTACTAACCAAGCCCCCTCACACGTGTGACCCTGGATCTTCTCGGACCCTCAGCCCCTCTAACTGTTTTGTTTGACCCAATCAGCTGATCTCTGACACCAGCTCCACGGTAACACAGAGACAGGACAGTGAGGTAGTGGTCCCATTCAGACTTGGTATTAACCGCTGCTCTCAGTGATCTGATTGCATTCAAACAGTTTTATTGTTTACACCTGGCATTAAAATGTATCTTGTCCACATGTGATTGGATCTGGCTTCAAGTTCACACTCACGTCATGACCATTCACAAGAACAAAATATTGTTTTGAAGAGTTTCAATTTACAGCATGTTTATGGTGTGTGTTGGTGTGAGTGTGTGCTCTGCTGTTTGTTGCCTGTTTTGGAAGTTTTTCTGGCATAAACATTGACCTTGTTAGGAGGAATTTTCTGAGGAATTTATTAAGTTTAGGACTAAGAATTAAATTCTGGTTAGATAAAGTTTAGGGTTGATCTGGTTATGGTTAAGGTTAGGGATAATGTTTTGTTTAGGCTGTCCAAATGAATAGAGGTCAATGCAGTCCTTCAAATTATAGTTTTGTGAATTAGTGAGTCAAAGCTCTACTTGTGCTGAAAGCAAATGGCAGTGGACGCAAAAAAACAACATATAAACATTGATTAGTGTAAAAAAAAAAAAAAACAGCAGCAGAATCTTACATGGCTCAGAGGATGCCAGCTCAGGGGGAATGTGCATCCTGAGGACCAAAATTTTTCATGTCACTCAGGAATGTGGCCAAGTGTGTCTCAAAACCACTCTGAGTGTGGTTTCTGTGGTCTGATCTGACACATTCAGGATTGATTGGGAATGTTTACTACTGTACTGATCTGCCCATGATTGCATGACTCAGAATGGATATTAATACCAGGTCTGAATGGAGCCACAATGTCAGAGCTTAGCCAAGACTCGATATTTGCCTCTGTTTGATACAACACAGTGGGTAGTTTGAAAACCATAAGTAGTGTCATTTTGACGTCCAGTTAGTGTCTGTTGCTAGATATTCTTACTTACCCTTTATTAATTCCAACATTAGTTTGGAACATAAAATACACTTACTATCTATATTTTTATATTTAGTGCCTCTGTATATTCAACAGGAATATCATATTCACACCAGAAAAAACACCATAGTGGACATCTGACTCTGGATAATATTACTACATCTTGCTGGTGGAAATCTGCCTTTAAACAGATACTTAGATGAAAGCCACAGAATCTCTGTCAGAACCGTGGTAGATTGGTTTGCTCACACACACAGTAACTCATTCAGTTACACACACGTTTCATGAGTAGTGCATGCTGTTAGTCCTTTGGTTGCACAACAACATGTGCTCAGCTGGTTGGATTTGTGTGTGTCTCTGCTATGGACAGGTGCAAGCACGCACATGCAGGTGTGCGTGCTTGCACGTGTGTGCGTGTGTGTGTTTGTATAATGTTTTGTTGTACTTTCTATTTCCCCACTATGCTGCTCCATAGGGATACCATGTGAGTCCTCGTTCCCTAGCCGTGGAAATAACAACTCACCATTTTGCACTGAGCTGGCGCCACTGCTCTCCCGAGTGGGGTTTGGAGGGAGGGGGTGGTAGCGGGGAGAAGGGGCAGCCCCTCTAAAATAATTCACTGATTATGCTTTCCAAACTCAGTATGGCAGAGGAGGATTAGGCTGATGTGAAAGTAGCACCAAACTTATGCTGAGAAAACAGGCTTTTAGTGGCTACAGGAGAACAGCAGAGAGCAGCGGTGTGAGCAGCACTTTGAAGCACGCGTCTCTTTACAAACCGTTGTCTGTCAGACTAGCAGGGACTTGAGGAAGAGGAAGAGGAAGAGGAGGAAATCTATGCTAAAATGGAGCAGCTCCTTCAAGTCACCTTCATGTGTCTGCCACAGGGCAATTTGTCTCTTCTCATTCTTTCTCTCCCTCTCCTTATGTAATTGTTATAGATCTATATTTCACAAAAAGTCCTTTTAACAGCAATTCCAAAGATTGGCCGTCAAGCAAAAGTCTTTCTGTTCTTTGTGTTCACACATTACCATCCCATTATGTGTCTCCCTTCACAACATTAATAGAGCAGTGTTGCCGTGGTTTTCCCCACAGACGTCTGTTGCCTCTACTACAAAGATTTTGTTCCAGAAATTGTGTTCTGTAGCTGAGTATCGAAGCAGAGGACAAATGTCAAGTAATTTTGTCATTACTTAATTTAGTTTTGGTTTGGGATGTGTGTTCTTGCTGTGTAGCACAGAGTAATTTTGTTTGGCAGTTATAAAGAATTTGACTGTTGTTATGCAGTTCAAAGCTAGTCATGTAAAGGGGGGCTTTGCTTTTCATTGTTGCAGTTATAAGTGGAGACACTTCTGAGGAGGGAGTCTGTTTTGTGCTGAAAGCAGTGCCTCCAGTTTTTTGTTGACTTCCATGATTTGAATGTCCTCATTCCCCTTCGTCGTCTTCTCTTGTAAACATTGAAACAGCATGCGGGTTTCCATGTTTACCTCTCAATCGCAACTTTTTTTAAGTAAAATATAAAGGAAGAAAAGAGGCGCTTGTTTCCCAAAGTGCTGTATGTGATTTTGTATTTTCTTTGAAATGCGTCATTACACTGTCATGTTGACCACACCCCCAGGCCAATTAAAGGGCAACGTTATGTAAGATTGGACGAGCACGGAGTCTATCTGGACAATGCCTATGGGGGAATGAAAGACACACAAAAAGAAGAACAGTGAGGGATGGAAGCGTGTTGGGAGGATGGAGTGGCGAAGAATGCTAATGTTATAGTGAATGGATTTGACATTGGTCACTGCCCCCTTCCTTTCTTTCTTGACACAGCCCATTTTCAGTTCTAAACTACCTCAACTAAAACTAAGCTCCTTTACTAAGCTCTCTTGGCTGCTCCCTCATTTCCATAGCAGCCTTCCCTCTCTCTCTCTAACCCCTCACTGATTGTTTAAAAATCTCCTACTGTACCCATTGAACCTGGCATGCCTAACAGTTTTTCCTCATCTGTCCCAACTATTGATGTCCACTCCCTTTGCTGTCCCTTATCCATAAGAAGCAGGCCCAATATGGCCACAACTCAGATAAACACTCACTTGCATGCGTTGCCTGCCTCCCCTTTTTTTTCTTGCGCTCTTTTTCCTCTCTTTTATCTAATTCTCTTCCTCTCTGTTCTAACTTTGTTACCTGAAACAAAATGTTGTGTTTCAAGGCAATGTGAAACTGCTGTTTCTCACCTCACTCTCTCCTCTAAGGACCCTCATGCTCCACAAAAGACAAGCACGCACAAAGTTTTGCGGAATTTCCCTCTAAGCAAAATAGTGGATTATCTAGTCAGCTACACCCACACCCATTGTTTGACACCCTGATTGTTGCATCACTTAGCCAAAAGATAAAAACAGTGCCAAGACTTTCCAAACACTAGCCACAGGTTTTACATGAAATATTCCAGTAGATTTTACTCCTTTGCTATTTCCAGGCTGCGACTCATCCGTCACTGAGTAGGCACAAATTTGACACATTTGTTGATGTTTCTAACGGTTTGTAAATTCATATTTAGAATGCAATATAACACAGACTGTGGTACCATTAAATGCTTCTTTTATTTTATGACAGACATTGTTGGGCTCTTCAGGGGAAACCTATTTGAAACAAAAATGACCAAAAGTCTGAATGTCAAGGCTTTGAAAGTTAACTGTCTATATACTTAACAAGATGTTTTATTAGGGTCTCTTTCACAAAGAGGGATAGCACTCATGCAGATTACTTTACCTATAGGTGGATTTTCTATGGTTTGATGACTTGAGCCGATAATGTGACTTAAACTATGCACGTTCTACAGGCATGGTATTGATTGTTGCCTCTGGCAAAGTCATACACTGAGCCCACAAAGCATGTTTGCATCATATGGAATGTGTATGTAATAAATGCACCAAGATATGATCAGGCTATGCAAAGACAAGCAGGAGTTATTTAAAATAAAATGTTTCTTTATGTTACTGTTAATGTATAATATATATAATAACATAATGAAATTACACTGATGTGTGACATGAAAGGGAAGCGTAGAGCAACGCTTATTTTCTCTGAAATATATCATTTTTTGTCACTCTGACATCTATTTAATCTACTTAGAAAAGAACATGAAGCTTAATGCTACCTGCCGTTTTGGTAATTATTTTATTGGTTAAGTATTCTGAAAAACAACAGTAAATAAGTCTACCAGTTAAAGGGAATCAAATGTGTTATGTATCTGCTGAAGTGCTACTTTTCTCTTCATGTCTCAGTTGCTATGTACAATAGGTAATTTTGTCTGTCTACTTGTACAATTTGGGAGCATTTTTGGGAGCAAATATTCAGGGTTTAGATTTGGAATCTAAAGACTTTAACTGTTTAACTACTGCAACATTTATTTAAACCCAAGTTCAGTTAAAGCAAAGACATAATTGTGTCTAATGCCTTTACAGATTTAACTTCTTTGCTTTTTGTGACTTGAAAGGTTCTCTTTCTTATTGTATTAACTAGAATCTTATTGATGGACATAATTATATTAAAATTGTTACATCTGCCTTGGAAACTCATCAATTCTCATCTGGGTATTAGTTTCCAGTCTACTGTATTTCAATGGAAAGTCTGAAATAGAATACTTGCTTTCTGATATCCTTAAAAACACCAGTCACACAAGTGTCACATACCAGCCTTGAAACATAGAATTAATGGCTTCATGGATGACACATCCTGTGTGTTGGTCTTTTATTAAGATGGACACGCAGGAAGTTAAAGAAAGGACAGGATTGACCTTGCCACATAACTGTGTCAGTGGTGTATAGCTGACTTGCACGTGCTGTGCATGACAACAGAAATGGTCTTACATCACAGTCGTGTATGTAATGTACATTCTGTATCCGCAGCAGCAGCTCCATGGCAGGTATACAGCTGACATGCTCCCTGTGTTACAGCAGAGGTGTGTGAGACTTCATGCAGATCAGCCTTCACGCACTGCCCACACATTCAGTGTGGCCTCAGCCTACTAGAGTGACTTGCAAGAAACCTCACTGGTTACACCTCTGTAGTGTGCTGTGATTAGTCTAAATGTGATTCACAAACATTCTCAATCATTTCTTGCAGCAGCAGCCTGAAGCCTGCCTCACTGCCAAAACTGCAAATCAGCAAATTAAAGTGATTCTTTGCTCGTGGATTTCACGTTCTAGTTGCTAGACTGCAGTACATTAGGCACAGCTCATTATTAAAGTGCAATCATAAGACAAGACAAAACCATTTAGTTCCTGGCAACAAATATACAGATGATGTAACAGGAAGTGATATGCTATGGATTGAGGGCTCATTGAGTCCTACATAATCACTTAGACTCTTTTGGTTTATGTTTATTGTTAATTGGCTAGGTTGGACTCACAGCAAACCTTGTGAAACTGCCATGGGCCCATGTTTGATTTTCACATGAGGGGTCACTGTGATGGTCCACACAGTTGTTGTAGTGGTTGGCACTCTTGCCTTTGCAGCAAGAAGACCCGGTCGGCGCAAGGGCCCTTCTGCATGGAGATTACATCTTCTCCCGGATTGCATTTTCTCTGGCTTCCACAGTCCGAAAACATGCAGATTTGGGGATTAGGCTAATTGGACACTAAATTGCCTGTAGGTGTGAATGTGAGAGTGGATGGTTGTTTCTTCCTGTGTGGCCCTGTGATGGACTGGCGACCTGTCCAGGGTGTACCCCGCCTCCCACCCCATGTCAGCTGGGATTAGGAGGAGGAGGAAGTGGTAGAAGATGAGTAAATGAGTGGATCACTATGACATTGAGCACCTAAACTGGTCAATTGTGCTTTATTAATTAATTTATTGGAAAAAAAACCCAAGAGATGAAGATTACTGCAGATACTTTCTGTTCTCTACGTGTATTTTTCTAATTGCAGTGAATGGACCACAAATAACATTAGACCTTATCTTAACTATGACGAATCTTTCCATTCAGAGTTTTTCAGCGAAGTCAGTTTTTCAGTGAAGGGAAACTGAGAAAGGATGATGCAGATGCACTTACAATGTAAAGCTGGTGTTTGTCTAGGTACAAGAAAGAGCTTCACAAACACTATATAACATAAGTTTAAGTGTAACATTAGTTGTGACATGTGCACATTGGTACAACAATCACAGCGTTCTTTACTTTGGTCCCTGCTCACACCTGTAACATCCAATCATAAGTCATTACAGAGTGGAGCGGTTTGGTTCAGTATGGTACAAATTTTTTTGTGTTTCCATTAGGAATAGTACCAAAACAACCGTTCCATTTTTGGTACCCTCCCCTTGGGGTCCAGGTGAAACTAGAACAGCTCTACCCACCATAGTCAGCTGATTGGGCAACCAAAAAAACTCCCTTATGACCGGTGTTTCTTCAACGCCCGCAGTCTATTCTCAGACAAACTGAGCTTAACGTCTGGTTGAGACAAACAGCCACAAACCTAGCAGGGAAAATATGAGTGACTGCATGTCCTCCATTGTTGTCTTTTGCATTTCGTTCAATGTTGTTGTCTGTTGTTGTTGTTGCACCGGTACGACATTATGCCACATATCTTGCTGAGGCAACCATCAGGCACAGCCCACACCCCGCCTACCAAATAGCGGTACCGTTCTCAGTCGAAATGCAAGCCTGACCCAGGGCTTCACTGTTCCAAATTGTACCATACTGTGCAAAACTGAACCGTACCATGATGGAAACACGGCTTAAGTACAGGTCTGAACATAACCAATGCATACTTAATGTGTCTTCAGATTTGATTACAAGAACACATTCAGAGGAGACCTGTGGTCACACTTTACATGTGTGAATGCAATGTGTCTCCAGGAGACATTTAAGACTCAGCTCATGTCCTCTGACCTGCTGCTGTTTCACTGTGAACTGAAAGTATTGTCAAACTAATCAGACTAATGCTTGAATCGCTCACTCCAGACTCTCTCTCTTTCTCTACTGTCAGTCACACAGCTACACAGGTGCACACACGCACACGAACTGACAAACACTCTGACAACAGACACATCTGTACTGTCAGACTCATTACAAACATTTTTTCTTTTGAATATATTTGCATACAGTGGAGGGAAGTGAGGTCCAAGAGGCATCCAGGACACGTTTGAATGCCTGGTGTCAACATTCATACCGAGTGTTGCTCACTAGAGATCAGATCACTCAGGAGAGATTATGATATTAGATCTGAATGAGGTCTTGACATAATGTATAGCGGAAGCTGAGAATGTCTTTGGTTTTGCATATGGTGTTTACACATAAAGTGAAGAAACAGAAAGGAAGAGGTATAACTGGTATAACTGGCACTGCTATCCCTTGAGCCATGGTATCAATAATAAACACTTAGGCTACATTTCAATTAATTTCATGCACTTGAACGACTGAAATATTTAAATTAATAATGATTACATTATGGCTACGTTATTGATTTAGTCTGATGTCGCAAAGTTAGACATGTTTTTATTTCATGGAAACATGTAATTCATATACTATAAACCTGTTAATTAATGTTTTATGTGGACAGACACACAGGCCACTTTGAATGTGCTGCTGTTCGCCTGCTTTGCATATTGGCTGTGCTGTAAAAACACAGTTAGGTCTGCACTTTTCTTTTTATCTGCTCATGTTTGCCACAACGAATTCACTCCATGAGGAGCATAGCAGCATATTTGTCTCCAAGTTATCTCCATCTGTGCCCAAATTCATGGAAAGTCTTTAAAATGTTTTGGTAATAACACGAAACCAAAGAGCAGGAGGAAGAGGGGAAGTGCTGTTACTGTGCGTGTGCAGAGCTTGTTTGTAGCTCTCATAGAGGATCTTTACGGATTCTGTTTAGACATGAGGAATAAGAAAGAGCCAGTAACAACATTATGGATGCCAAAAGCTGTAAAACACCAAAGAAGAAGAAGGTTTAATATATAATTTCTAGTATTTGTTCTAATTTTGTACCAGATGTGGTTATATTGCCTTAATGATATTAGCTACTAAGTATACAATCAATGGTTTTTCTTCTGTTCTTAAACAAGATCAAATATTTAGTGTGTGTGTGTTAGTTGAATTCATCATTACCATTTAAACAGTTAAATCAGAAGTTGTGTTGTCAGCTCGGGATGCTGCATTTCCTTTAGACATGTTCCATGAATCATAAACCCACCTACAGTACACATAATTACATTTTTTTCTTATTACACACAACCAGAAAACAGCCATTTTATGGATGAGGTGTTGTTTACCAGGCTGATACAAAAGCCAACTGAGTCCACTCAGACCTTTTGTTGTTAGTTACAGTTTTGTTGTTAGTTAGAGATGTTAGTTACCTGCCGTGTGTTGTGTAAATTGTGCTGTACTCCTTTCAGTGCTCGTTCAGAAGTAAGTGTTAGTGAGTATTATTTGATACAGCACCGGATAAATAATGTCAAAGCTGGAATATTTGACCACAGATGCGATGCCAGAATAATGTTTTCACTGCACAGTGTCTGTCAGAGAGAATTTACCACTGGGGGATAAAACTGTCTGTTATACACACTTTATACCTCTGTTTTATGAACATACCTCTGTCCTGGAATAGGTTGAAAGTGGTGCCAGCTCTTGTCCATGCAATTTCAAATTTCGACACAGTATATTGAGAGCCTTAAACCACTATGATTAGCTCCCCATTCAGCCTCTGCCTCTGTTCCACTATTGCTGTCTACTACTTATTTTCACAGTAAAGAATTATGGAAATGCATGTGTTATTTAAAAAATAAAAATTGCATCCACCTTTACGAAAGCAGATAATAAAGCAAAAAATAATGCTCTAAACCAGAGAGACGACCACTGTAATGGTTAGTGTATATGTTGGAAGGTACAGCACAAATCTGCCTGCCTTGAAGACATGACTCACTCACTGGATGCCTTGAAGACAAGACGAATGGAATTAACATAGGAGTCACCTGTAATTACAATATTTAGCCAGCTGATGAAGTTTAGCCCCCTGGCAGCTATCAAAGGGCAGCTGCTGAAGTGTTGGGATGCAGGTAAAAGAGACGGGGGTGTCAAATTCAATGAGCTTCTTCCTTTGTTACTCGTCCACCCCTACCCCCTCTGTTTAAAAATGAAAGCCTGTCAATCCCCTTCCACCTGGTGATTCTTCTTCGTTTGTCAGAGGTGGCTTTAATCTCTAAATGGACTCCAGGTTCGCCCTTTGCTCCCCTGCTCTCAATATACTGGATTTGTAGCATGCAGGTTGCAGATTTATATTTTTTATTCCTGCATGGTATGGTACAGACTGCTTCTCTGCATGACATTTAAGAGGCTTGAAACCCACAAACTGCACACTTTTTTTGTCATTCTGAGGTAAAACAAGTGGGTATTTTCCCCCTGATTTTCAGCATAAAGAAAAATGTGAGAGTGGGAGTTTTAAGAGCTGCAGAGGGCATGATTTGTTGATTTATAACATATGGTAAGAATGAACTGTCTTGGAGGAGAAGAAGAAGTAGGTATTTCTACAGAAACAACTCTTTTTTTCTGGTGGAACTAAAGAAGAAGAAGACCTAAAGAAATTCATGGTCCGGCCCCAAGTGTTCTAGTCTGTACTTGTGCACTAATTAGAGGTGATTGCTGAAGCCATTTTAAGTCCACATGCTGGGTCACTGCAGGATAGTTCAAAGTCGTTAACAATTCATGATTGGCCCAGTGAGAGTCCCCTTCAGAGAAGCCTTAACAAAATCCCAAGGAATTATATGCCATCTCCTTTGTCTCCTTAGAATTATGTTTCTGAGATGTTGTCTTAAAGTGTTTAATGAATATTTGATTCTAAATTCAAAATTGAATCTTATCTGATCTCCTCCTAGACAGCCCATTGGGAATAATCAGACGAGTTGAATGAGGGTGGGCGGATGAGGCAGATTTGTCTCTGTGATAGATTTTTGTTTTGCTGCAAAAGGTATGGGAATGTCATCATTAATTTGTACAGTGTGTTTTTATAGAACTATCTTTGCATATGCACTGCAGGCCTTCAGATTGACAGTTCAAGCATGGCTGTCAGCTATTTTCAGCAAACAACATGTTTGAAGTGATGATTTGCATTCTCAAACCTTTTTTGGGGGACAGTGTAAAATTCAGCAACACAACTGCAGCCAATAAGCCAATTCTTAGTTTGAAATAATGCAGCAGTATGTGTATGTTTGGATGCACTGACATATTAGCTGAGTTGTTCTATTCAAATCAAGTCTGACCTGCAGTACCCTGTCACCAGTCACTTACAGTGACATGGATTGTCTCTGTCATTCAAAATGTTTTCTGAATTGTGTACATTTCTATGCTGATGTTCACCAAGAGCAAGTGAACATGAACAAGAAACACATGGTTAGTGGTTTTTCCCTCTGTTTGAAATCATCGCATCAAATTCTTTAGATAAACTGACTCTATTTGCTTTTTTCTGTCTACATCAATTTAGGTTTCTTACTCATTACGCATATGTGTCTCCATTAAACCTCCTGAGAGAGAATTGACTCACTTGTAAAAAGATTTTTGAACAGTTTTTAGACTACGCTTCAAACTTAATGTACAAAACGGATGTGAAACCTTTTGCCATGATGTCTTCCTCCTCCTCTTTGAACTTCATCACCTCCACTTCTTCCACCCACCACTCCTGTTTGGTTCACACAGCACCACGTCATTCTCCGGCATGCTCATGTTCAAGAAAATGTGTGCAGGTTCCCTCACTGTGTGTTCCACTTCTGCTTATTCTCATCACCGCAGGTATCATGACAAACAGGAAGTGACCAGTAACTTCCTGGGAGCCATGTGGCTCATCTCGATTACCTTCCTCTCCATCGGCTACGGGGACATGGTACCACACACGTACTGTGGGAAAGGCGTGTGTCTGCTTACAGGGATTATGGTAGATTCCTCTTTTTTTATTAATCAGGTTAACAAATCACATGTTGATCACTCACAAACAAAATACTTACCTTTTTTTTTTTTTGGACCATGTCTTTGTGTCAACAGGGAGCCGGTTGCACTGCGCTGGTGGTTGCAGTGGTAGCCAGGAAGCTGGAGCTGACCAAGGCTGAGAAGCACGTCCACAACTTCATGATGGACACACAACTCTGCAAACGAGTGAGTCACTGCATAGAATCACTTTTGGAGTAACTAATGTATTTGTCTGCATATTGATACTCTAACAGTACAATATAATTATAGACAAATTAAACTATTTCCATTATGCAGTTTGAATAACATTTAGAGGCAATTTAAAGCCATCCAGATTTTTTTTTTTTTAATTTGACACCTTTTTATCCAGGCAATTATCTACAATTTTATTTCTTTTTACTTTATTTATCCTGCAACCCCTTCGCCGTCCTGACCCAGGATGGAACTTAATTGTTGCTTTGTATGTTCTCTCTCTATTTTGTGCTGTTAATACTGAGGATCATTCTCACACTTGTTTGACAGGTAAAGAACACAGCTGCCAATGTACTCAGGGAAACATGGCTCATCTACAAACACACTAAGTTGGTCAAAAAGATAGATCATGCCAAGGTGCGGAAACACCAGCGCAAGTTTCTCCAAGCCATTCACCAGTAAGTCCTGCGCTGCATTTGTTTTGTGTAAATCTGTAGTGAACTAAAATGACTTTAGTGAACTGAAATGAACTGTTCAACAACCAACAAGAGAATTTCTCAGCATTTTTTAAATCTAAAAAAAACTTGCCATGATAGGGATGGTATCCCCACTGATTTCACACATATTGAATTCTGTTAAGATCAATTTTTTTTATTTTGCTTCAGATTCAGTGTGATTGATTAGTTAACCATATTTCCAGTTAAAATGTGATTTATTTTTTTTTGCTTGGATATGAATGGAATTTTCAGAAAACTGAAAACTATGCTCAAACTCTTATATTGTTAAAGTCAAAAATGAAACCAAAATATTTCCTTTATACATGGGGGTGACTTTAGTGGTGGTGCTCCTGTCAGGTTTCCACTGATGCAACCAGATCTAGCTATAGGACTAATGACAGGAAATAAAACATATATAAAAGCAAATTTGCAGTTGCAGTTTGCATTTTAGGAATTAAAATGTACAAATAAAAATGGCAAAGAAAATTGATTTTTCAAACCCAGTCCTTTCAATTGAGATGTTTAGTCTCTAAGATTTTCTTTATTCTTGTATGTTATTTGTGGTACAAAATATTTCATATATACTAGTAATCAGTGATTTACTGTTTGCTGATTAAATGTAGTTGTAGCTTTGGTAGGATCATCTCTAGTGTTTGGTACAATGTCCTCCTATAGAACCATTTCCTTTGATTGTTATGCTCACACACACACACATAGGCTTGCACATGCATACATAAGCAAACACACTGCAATAGTGTAATGGACCTCCCTGTTCCCCTCCCTGCCTCCCTCTCCCCCCGACCCCCAGTTTACCCTGTGCTCACAGTGACAAGTGTAATGGTTTCACTCGTTTCGTGAATGTTGTGGGGTTAAAACTCTGTATTGTGTTCTGTCTTTGTTTTGCTCTATCACTGCAGAGCTCAGAAGTAAGTTGAGTCTTATATGTATCCTCCTCCTACTGTTTCCTCAACATCCTCCTCCTCTCTCTCCATGTCTGCGTTTGACATGCATGAAAAAAAGCGTCACAAAAAAAATGCTGGATGCCGAATTGTTTTTGGTTTTTTTCTTTACTTCAGTGTTCCATTTACTCCCCTCTCCCTCCCATCCCCTCCTTGAATGGAATGACACAAAAACAAGCATCAACATTTTGCCACCAGTGTCAGTAGTGGAGGGTTGTCTGGAGAGAACGTGTGAAAGAGAAAGCATCTTGCACAGAATGAGCTTGAAGCTTCGTTGGCTTGACCAGCAGTTCATAATCATCTACAATGTACTGTATAATGTTGTCCATGATTAATATAGCTACTCTGGAGGCTATATTAACCTGCATCAGCAGAACTCATCCTACACTCCTGATGATTTTGTGATGGTGTGAACAAATGCACTGTACTGTTACTGTAGTTCTGATGAGGTTCAAGTGTTTGCTGTTGTGTTATTGTTGATTTATGCTTCATATTTTTATGTATTATAATTTATTGTCCTTATCTGTTATATGATCAAACTACAATGCTTGTACATGACATTGATGACATAGTACAAGAAGACACAACACAACCTTTAGGTTGGGGGTTCTGTAGAATAAAACTGCACTCATTATGTGTCACATCAACAAGTAGCACTTTTACCTTTTAGCCTGAATTCCACAACAGATGAAAGGGATAACAAAGCCGAGTAAACAGACACTGGAGCTGTAACTGTTTCCCACGGAGAGAGAGAAACAAGTGGGCAGCCTCACTCTCCTCTGATGTACTGATTTGCACATGAATAAATGCCCTTGAATGTCATCCTGTCTCATAATTTGCCGAACAGGGAAATTTTTCCTCTCGCACATTTAGATGATAGCTGCACGATGCCACCGCTAACAATGCCACATTACTCACATCAGCATTAGTTCTCGTAGTGTCGTAATGTATTTGATTTGGGATCGGGAGGCACACAGTATGTCGCTGGTATCACTGTGCAAGTTACTTTAAATGTGCAGACTCACATTTCATTGTTCACAAAGTCACTCACAGTCACCGCACGCTCACTGAATGACCAGTGTGTATATACTGTATAAAATCCTCCCAGTGAGCTGTGTGCAGCACTGACAAAGGGCATGTCATATCTTTTCCTTATTTTGTTTTTAAATGTCTCACTTATAGGGATGCCAATGTTTTGAAAATAAAGTTTTCTTCTGTGGAAGCATATTGCACTCTTGCTGGAAAAAAAAAAACATGTTTAGTCACAGTAATGTTATGATTTTGGTTATATTGAGATTTTGATTTTCTTTTTTAAAAACATTCTTTCAGGGTTCATTCATTCTTTCTGTATATCACACTGAAGAGACACAAAACGGAAGACTAAGAATGTGCCATTATGAGGAAAAAGATCCTGATATAACAGGAAAGGACCCCAGTAATACACACTTATTTATTTAGTCAATTGTTTAATTCTTTTCCAAAATTAATGTTGTATGCTTCCACACTTGCATGTGTTGGTTGGTATTGCATTTACAAAGACCAGGAATGCTTATAATATGTTCTCATATATATACAGTATGTACTGTATATATGTAAAGTACATACATTTACAGTGCATGCAGGCTGTCCTCTCTCTTTTCAACATCATTAATAAGAGAGCACTCCTGTTAATTATCTGTTATTACTCCTCCCTCTTTCTTCCCTGCTGGCCCTCTCTGCCCCCGTCATGACCCCAAACAACTTTTATGCTCCTCTTCTACAAACCACCACTCCTTGCCTTATTCCACCCTCTTTACATTCTCCTATATGTCCACTTCCTCCTTTCTCCCTTCCTGTGCCTCCTCCCAGACTGCGCAGTGTAAAGATGGAGCAGAGGAAACTCAATGATCAGGCCAACACATTGGTGGACCTGGCAAAGGTAAGCCACTTTTACTTTTATATATTATTCATGTCTTTTTAAACTATTAGGGTCTATTTCTTTTGCAGCGCTAATGAATAACTGTGTACTAACAATGGCTCAAATTACTCTATGTAATGAGAAGATGCTTTTTAGTGATCACTCCACAGAGAATTATTATCCCATAGATTCTTTATGGGGTTTGATGTGGATTGTATTATGTCAGTGACAGTGCCAAGGCTTTTCCAGTGTCAATTCCAATATTCCTCTTTTATCTAAATTGAAAGCCATTAGGGCTGGATGAGCAGCTTTTGGATGACTGGATAGTCATTTGTCAGGACAGGCTCAGCAGGGTGGAGGCTGAAAAGTTGTCTCAGTGGCTGCTGGTAAACGCAAATTGAACGTTAAACCTTGCATCCTCCAAGCGGTACAGTGCATTTCAGCTCAACATGGTGCCGTTTGGAATGATACACCCAGATCTGACTTGCATTTTCTCTGCAGTGTATGAGCTGGATGGTGAAAGCTGTGTCACCCATGTAACAAAATGCAACCGCCACTAAGTTCCATGAAGGAAAACCTGATACAGTAAACAAAGGGTAACAATGGAGGACATGTAGCAATTCTGTGTCCCTCATCTTGGCATCTGGTGGTTTATCACAAGAAGCAGACAAGCTTTGAGAGGAGGCTGCCAACACTGCTAATTTTCCCTACTGTCAAACTTAAGTAATGATTCTCTGTTGAACAGACTCTTGTGCTTCAATGTGCATCATAACCCGATTAAAGGGTTCCAAAACTGGGAGAGTATAGATTTTTTGGTCCCTTTCTCAAACTTAGACGATGGAAACAAATAATTGTGTAGTGTATCAAAATACACTGAATGGCTCTTCTTGGTGAAAATAGGGCTTAAGCTGACAAGTTCCTCATGGTTGAGTGGTTGGACCTCTGCTATATAAATGCTTAAATTATTCCTTTTATGCTGATAATCCATCATTGTGGCATTGTTATCAGATACATAATCAAAGATATTGGACAAAAGGGACAAAACAGTAAAATAAAGACTTGAAAGTATGGACACATTTGGGAAATCCATTCCCATAGATGGCCTCTTTGGTACCAGATAATAAGTGTGCATGGACTGAAAGCCTGTTTTTGGTAATGTCTGAGCTAACTCTAAGCCTGGATCACTCACTCACTTTGGGGAATGTTACCATAACCATTCCTTATTTCATCATAGACTGTATGTGGTTATAAGGTGAAAGCAGTCATGGCTCAGCAGCTTGTGTCCTGCTGTAAAAAATGTCAGCTGACCCGCCAGCACGAGGACCATGAGGAGGTTCAAAGGGATGACATTTGGTTTCCAGAGTGTATTTTAAAAGGATCTAAGGCCAGCACCTTTAATGTGTTTTTACTCTGCCCTTACTCTGCTTGATGTTTGGATCTATCTGTGTACACCCTTTCTTGAGCCATATACTGTGTGTGTGTGTGTGTGTGTGTGTGTGTGTGTGTGTGTGTGTGTATATATATATANNTGTGTGTGTATATATATATATATATATATATATATATATATATATGAGTGAGAGAGAGAGAGAAGCAGTCATTTGATTTGTCTTTCACACATGTATAGGGCAGAAATCAAATGTTGTTACTTTTATTGAGCTGTATTCCTGTTCAACTGCATGTCACATTAAATTCATAATGTCAAAATGATGACTTTATTGCATTATATTTTATAACCCGCTGTCCATGTGTGAATAGCAGCTTTGCATGTAAAGTGTAGGTCTACTGCATACATTTCCACACATGTATAGGGCAGAAATCAAATGTTGTTACTTTTATTGAACTGTATTCCTGTTCAACTGCATGTCACATTAAATTCATAATGTCAAAATGATGACTTTATTGCATTATATTTTATAACCCGCTGTCCATGTGTGAATAGCAGCATTGCATGTAAAGTGTAGGTCTACTGCATACATTAACAGCAGCCGCACTGCATCTACATTTGGAACAATAAATGCCTAAGTAATAATGACACTTTTCATTATGTAAATAAGCTGTGTCACGTAAATACATAAAGCATCGAAGCCCTTCTCAGGCTATAAATGGACCTGGAGAAGCTGGTTGTTAAATCAGAGGGAAGATCTATGCTGACTTGCTGAAACTGTACAGCTCCTCATGGATACTGTTTCCTGTCATTTCTCTCTCTTCAGACTTAGAATATTTCCCTCTGATCAGCTATTTTTCCCATGATAATACATGGACATGGTATCCTTTTTAAGTGCATTTCTCCCTGCGGGTATTAAGTAATTTTCGTTCTCCAGTCCTGTCATCATCATCTTCATCCTTCCAAATAAATACATTTCCTTTCTCTCCCTCATTTAGACCCAGAATGTGATGTATGACCTGGTGTCAGAACTACAGGAACGCAGTGAGGAGCTGGACAAGCGCATCGGCACATTAGAGGACAAGCTGGACTCTGTGACAGGCAGCCTGCAAGCGCTGCCCTGCCTCATCTCCCAAGCCATAACCCAGCAGCAGCAGGACTTCCTGGACGGCTTTGTTCACCGCTTTCGTCCCGCCTCGCTAGCTTCAGAGCGCTCTGAACGCTCTGAGCGATCCTGGACTTCCACCGCCCGTAGGAGGCGCTCACCCTCCACAGCACCACACACATCCTCTGATAGTGGATAATCTTGACAAACCCCTCCTCAATCACCGTTGAGCCCCACCTTTCCCAAACCAACGTGTCACCTCAGTCTGTCCCATCTAAAGCTGTCCCTGTAAGCTCTGGAGAGTCCATTTCTGGACTAATAATGAACCCATATCTTGACACCTGGCCTGATCCATGCCCCTATTCTCTCCATCACACCCTTCCCTTCTCCCCCTCCTCCATAGACAACATCAAACCCAAAACCAAGTCCTCTATGACTGAGCCTCTCAGCACATGACTGGGTCAGAGCTACTCCAAAAGAACAAAGAAATGCTAGTGAAAACTTAAATAAAGTAAAAACACAAATGCATCCAAAAACAGAAAAAGGGGGGGGGGCAGGACTGAAAAACTGAGATAAAGTAGAGATATGGTTTATGTTTTAGCCATTGTATGGCTGTTGAAGTTAGCTTTTTTGTAAAAGCCCTTGTATAGTAAAAAAGACTGAGTTCAGGGTCGCTGGGGTGAGAGCTGGCTATCACACCGGAGAGTCCTTAACCATGAGGGGGGAAGTTGGTCTGTGGAGCTGAGGGCCTCTGCTCACCTGCTGGACCTCCCAGACCGTGGAGAACATCAGTCCACCCATCTGTCAGTCTGTCCGTTTGTCCGGTGAGAGGAGGGAGACAAACCGCTGGATTTCCCTTTCAAAAGACTTAAGTGTTATGGATTCTTTCCCATAGGTTAGAGTGAAAGCTTTAGAAGAGGCGATGAAAGCGCTGACCTCAAGTCAGTGTTTGAAAATGCACTTGGGGGGGGGGGGGGGGGGG
>JAFBJR010000101.1:2458631-2491644 GCA_016785285.1 Brachirus orientalis
GGGGGGGGGGGGGGGGGGGGGGGGGGGGGAACCTGCTACACAAAAGAGTAAAAGGGGTCACATATGGCATTACTACTGGGTAGGAAAAAATTACACAATTGCCAACTTCAAGGTTACAGCTTCCTTGATCTTACCAAGGAAAAAATGAGAGCGACTATCTTTTTTAGTTACATATTGACATGTGATTTTTTCAGTGCCTGAATGTATAAATAGTAGAGGGTTATTTAATTACTAATTTCAGAGCTTTTTTACGATGTTAACAGTCTGAATACAGCATTGCATTCCTTTTTCAGATACATTCCTCTCCAAAATTTTAAAGAAAATGTCTTAATGTAATGCATAGCATTGCCTCCATTACACAGCAAACCTAAATGTTTTTTTTTCTTTTCTATTTATACTAACACCATTAGAAATGAAAATTGTTTTGAGAGTAAGTGAAAGTGAGACAGACACAAAGAACAACTATCAGTGAGTCAGAGAACAGGCTCACTGCTGCAAACTCATGCACACAACAATAGAACACAAATACCGTAGTCTAACTTTTTTACCACCAATTAGAGCTTCCTGTGGTCGTCAGATAATGGCATGGCTTGAGGTCTGCTGGTAAACATCTCTGGTTGAACTGAGGAACCAAATCTCACAATCTTTCCAGGATGGCCTAATGATTTTTTATGATTTTGATTTTATTGTTCTTAATTTGTTTGTTGTATTTCTTTCTAAACGTATCTTTCTTTCTTTCTTTTTTACTAAAAATTTCTCTTTTTACCAATACCTAGGGGTTTATCTAATCCATATTACAAACAGCACCTGAAAGTACTATACTAATAAAAAGTGCTGATGCAGCCTTGATGGTTAAATACTGTTATAGTGAATTGTTCCCTCAGCAAGTTCAAAAGAAGGTTTTGACGTGTTCGGGACTGCTGCCAATTCACTGATCAATTCACTCACCAGCTTAGAGAGAGGCCACCGTGCCACTATACATCACCATTCTCATACCTGGAAGTCAAATATGAAGCTATGGTCAACTACCGAAGCTGGAAGTTTATCTTCACTTACATGATCCTAATCTTGGCTTTGTTTACATTAGATTAGAATGGGTTATTTCAGCTTGATGGCAGGAAATAGGGACACAGCTCTACATGACATACAGGATTTCTCTTCCACGTAATCTGTTTAAAAGCTGAATTGTAAATAAGGCGACAAGACTCCAGGAAATAATGTCCCCCCCCCACACACACACACACACCCCAAACAAAAACACACCTTGTTTACTTTTTTTTATTTTTCTTTGGATTAATTGCATTTGAGTTATTTCTCCTTTTTCTACGTTCATACTACGTTAAGTTAGTGACTATTTGCATCTCAGCTTTAAAATTTCTACAAGACACTGAAAATGCGAAAGAAGAAATTTGAAAAGTTTCAATTTTAAAGGCATGGAGTGTGATACATTCCAGTGTTGTAATGACTAGTACATGTTTGATCTGAAAAGAAATATTTTGGAGTTTGTAATATTATTTTTTTGTAAAAGAACTTGCCTATGAGACATCAGCGGGTTAGCAGGCTAGCATGCTGTCTTAAAGTTTTTTTCCAAGGTAGATAGTATCAAAAATGATAAGACGAGATCTGTGCTTTACAAACATCTTCATGATCTCCCGTGAGCGAGAGTGAGTCCAGTCTCCCACTGGTTCTGACCTGGACAGAGAAAGAGTCTGAGATGCTACAAGTGGAACTTTATCAAGCATGAATATTAGGGTTTTTCCTTCTTTCAACTTAAGTTAATGAAGCATGACTCTTTACTTGCCCCACATCCTGCTACTTCTCGTTCAGTGCTACACTATAAGAGGGGATCTATCATGCCATTAGAGTCCCTGCTTCTGTTTGTCTGTATCTTCCAGATTACGGCCTCACCTGCCCATTTAGATTATATCTTAGGTCTCCACCCCTTCATTACACCAGAGCTTTAGTCTCATGTTTGTCATCTGTCATCATTACGAACGTCAATCCTCCCCACACAAAGTGGCTTCCCAAATGACTCACAGCCACGACGTCTGGTTGGCTGCAGCAGACAGGGAGAAGCAGGGGAACCCCCAGGTCTTATTCCGTGTTACAATGAGTGTGTAATATTGGATGCTTGAGTGTCAAGAGAGGTTATGGTGCTGGTGTTAAGGACTCCATCCTTCACCATGCAACAGGAAATAGAGGAGTGAAAAGAAATAGAATGATGAGAGCCGTAGCTCATTTTCTGGCATACTTCAGTTTTGTCCTGAGGGCTTGAGAACAGTAAGGGTGGGTGCCCTGTAAATATGACCTAATTGTAGATGTCGCCAAGTGAATGGCACAAATGGTGAACTGCAGAGGTGAAGGTAACTGGGTGCAATCCACAGCATCCTTGAAAGGTTAAAATCAAAATATTTTCAATTCTGGCAAAGTAAAGGTATCAGGTTCACACTTTTTTTTGCTGGTGGAGCTATGATCATATTGTTTTTTTTTTTGTTTTTTTTTGTTTTTTAATGGAGTTGTGAAGGTTATTTTTTTCAGTCCTTATCCTGTAACAACAAAGCCCTGCCAAACCACCATTCCAATATTGAATAGTGACCCAATTTTATCCTTTAGAAAACAAAAAAAATACATAGTATTTTGTAGTGAAGTGAGGGACATTCATGGTGTTATTCTGATGATGGTAGATGAGTCAAAGTGATAAACCCAGAGTCTTTTATTATTCAGAAAAAGTAGGCTTATTCACACAGCAGGCATCAGAACACACTTCAACTGAATAATAAGAGTGAAAAACCCCCAAAAGTGAAGAAATGTAACCCAACCATTGTTCTGTGTACACTGCCACATGATGCATAATGTACGTAGTAGCACTGGAATAAATCAACTTTTAATGGATGGCAAATGGGTTGAACATATTCTCTGTATACTGTTTCGCTCTTCCTTCATTTTGCAGGTAAACTTTTGTCTTAGCAAGGAGAGACACCAAGGTGAAATCATTAAAGACTGTCTTCAGCTATGACCATCACTCTTTCTTTTTTGGCAGCTCTAGGCAAACCGTTCATTTGGAATCATTTATTATGTTTAATTTTTACCAGTAAATCAAAAAAAAACAGTTGTACACTATAATCCTGCATTGTATGTCCTCCAATCTAAAACAGTCACCCAAGGTCTAACCCCAGGAGAGAGTGGATGTGGCAGCAACCTAAAGCTTAATTGGGACTCTACAGAGTGGGTTGGCACAAGTGTCGACAGATACAGACACCACATGTATCTTCCTGTAAATCTGTCTTCCTGTGAGACTTCAGAAAATATGATTACAGGAGGACATATTGATTTAAACATGGACACCACTCCAGAGGACACGCAGCTGGTGGGGTACCGTTCCAAGGTGAACTATGGGGAGTATTCACACACACACACACACAGAGCCGGTAATGGTCAAATAATAAGCTACTATTCATGTCCACATACACAAACAAGGCTCAGCCTGGTTAATTACAGCCAAACCATGAGGGAGGTGGCAGCAGACCTATAACATGCAACAGTGACGGACTCAGTCACCCTGTGGTTGTTGCTACACAACCCCAAAGACACACATCAGTGGAAACACTGCACTGCTCCTTTGCTGATGATCCCTCCCATGCACGAGTACAGAATAGTTGAATGAATTGTTGCTCTTATCTTATAGATAATGATAGATCAAAATCTTTTGTAATTTAAGCCAAAACAAAGAGAATGGAAAAAGTGCACCCTGTTTAGCTGCGGATACCCAGTTAAGATAATCTCCTGAGCATGCCAGCCTTCCATTATTACCTCTTTAACAATATCAGTCTCTCAATGGACACTGTTAATTCTTCCAGCCAAGACCTATTCTTGTCTTTAAGTGAGAAAAGTGGTATCCAATTACCAGAGATCTCCCGTAGCGGGTACTGAAGATCAGCCCATAGTGAGGAGAGACAAGAGAAGGGAGAGGGTTGCAGAGAATTGTGGATGACCCCTGGACTGAGGAAGGACAGGGGGTGGGGGTGGGGTGTGTGGAATCCGCTTGCAGGCTTGCCGATCGTCCCACAGTCAGAGGGTTCTTTGGGGACAGCAAGAGAAGACATTTACTCAATTTATTACAGGCCCCACTTTTCTCCCCATCTGCCCAGGGAGCTAATAGCCAGCCGCTGCATTACACTTAATGCCATAACTATCACTTTTCACTAACGTGGTTTGGCATACACTCAGGGAAATCAGAGAGAATGGCAGTATCGATCTTGGGTTTGTTTTTTGGCCTTGCTTAATGTACAGTGCTGTAGTGGTGGAGAGTGGGTGTGAAGGACCTTTTCATTCCATCAAATGTTTGTTGAGTGTCCTCTATTTCAGCATTCAATCGTTCTCTCTCTCTCTCTCTCTCTCTCTCTCTGCTTATCTGCATCTCTTCCTCTGCTGCCCATTTCTCTCTCTCGCTCTCGCTCATAGATCAGTGGCAGATTGAACTGATACAAATAAGATTGTCTGGTGGAGGCTGCTGTAGCGTCCCTGCTTCATTTAGCTGTGAAGGAAGAAGGGAGGAAAGGGCCTTTTGCAGCCCTAAGGACACCATGCTTTAAAGTGTACATGTATGTATCTGCAGTATGTACAGTATGTGTATTATACACATGCATTACATACACACAAAGCCTGCCATGTGTATTTCACTTGACAGAATCAATCGTTTACAATTGAGGAATTCACATCAACGATCCCATTTTACGCAGTATAGATTTTTTTTTTTTTTCAGATTAAATTGTAGCTACATTTTTTTTAACGTAACACCAAAACATTGTAAATGCTAACAGACATAACTTAATATTAACTGTGACCGATGTGAAAGTGGTGACTTCTTTTTAATCAAAGAAAGTTTATTTTCCAAAGTATCTGACAAAGAATGTCACATTTCCATTGCACCCATGCTGGTCCATAAAATAATATGGACATAGATTAATATAAACTTTGAGTATAACTTTAAAATGTCCAGTTTATGTCACAGAGAACAGGCAGACTTTTACTGAAGCTCATTTCTGTAACTAATGGACTATTGATGTATATATAGTCTACCGTTTACATACGATCTGTCCTATCCCTCTATTTGACTTTTACATGGTTCTGCATTTGGCTTGCAGCAGGCACCTGCACTGGCAAGTCAGCTACAAGCATGGCAGTGCCAGACGAGGTGGCCCCGGGCTAAGGCCACTTGTCAGACTCATTAGTGAGTTGGTTGCATCATGTGTATACTGTACTGTATTAGCAATGCTGTACTGTAGTGTGTGGGTAAAGCAGTGGCTAGGGTTGGGGTTTGTGGAGGCGGGGACATTTCAGACGTCCTTGCCCTGAGCTTTCTCTGCATGAAAAGCAGCGCTGTGCCAGAAGAGTCTCAGGCATCACATACAGCAGGAGTGACTCCTGAGTCTGATGTGGAAGATTAAATTGAAGCTAAGGAGACGCCTGGAGTGTCAAGTGCTGCTGTATTCAACAAATACTTGTTAAATTTGCTCACCGGAAACCTTAGAATATCTTAATATTGTCATGTGTCTTATTCATTTAACTCCTACTTTATCATTTTCACATCACTGAAGAAACCTGGCCTGAAGACATTAGAACACAGTAAGTTGGTTAATGCTTGTGGAGGCACACCAAGAATGAAAATCAAGAAAAGACTAGAGAAACTGTAAGCTGAAGAAGCTGTCTGTAAAAAGCACAGTAGTGTGCTGCCCTCTAGTGCCAAACACTGCACCTCCTCTTACTATACAACAATATGGCACAGTTGAGATCAGAATGAATTATTCATAAATGAGGGGATGATATAGCAGTATTTCACAGATATAAAATAGTAGGTGTAATCGACCATGTAGAGCTGATATTAGACCAGTGCTTCGACGGAATGTTCACACGCAGTAACCGTTATTTTAAAAGACACATTCGTCTGATGTCATGTAAACATACCAACTGTTTTGGCTGGAGCCCTGGATGATCACCCCTGGCTGTCATGAGACATCCTCTGGGCAGGAGCACACTGATGAGGCTGCGGTTCACATCAGTCGCCCTGGGACTCTTAATGCACCTGTTGTGGACTGCATGCACCATTTCAGGATAACCCACCACCTACTTCCCTCAGCTTTGTGAGTGTCAACAGTGGCACCTCTCTCTCTCTCTCTCTCTCTCTCTCTCTCTCTCTCTCAGATTAGATTAGTAGTGCCGGTCAGCACCAGCACAGAGGTGGTTCAGGTTTAATGTTTAAGCTTTAACTCCCCCCCCCCCCACCTCCACTCACGCTGGCCAATAGCTACTGTGTGTGCTGGACTGAGCAGCTAACAGTTCCTGTTTCATTACAAAACAGTCACTCAAAGTTCTACGAGAAAAGACACCTCCTCCAACTGACCAGAGAGACAGTTTGGGCTTATAAAGGTGAGGAAGTCGATGATTTGAGTGATTTTTTTCCCCCCAGAATATAATCGAAATACTTTAATAATGTCTTTTCATTTTGAGATGATGTGCCAGTGTCATGACTGTTGCTGTGTATTTAAGAGTTTGTGCTGTGAGTCACAGCTCAGCCTGAAGCCCAGTGTCAAGTGTGAGCTGTGCTGTGCTGTGCTGTGCTGTGTTGTCATGTTGTGTGTTTCTCATGCTGTTCCACACACTGTGGGAACAATGAGTTTACAGGACATTCCTGTGATTATGAAGTGTTCTGGATTATGTGCCACAAATCACATACTGAACACTTTATTGCACAGTTAAAAAAAAACAACAACAACTCACAAACAGGGCAGGGTTATTTTACACATCTTTTTTTATTTCCTTATACGTTTATGACAGATTTAAATAATCTGCATTTATACTTAACCATGAAATTCTAACATAGAACAATAAAGCTGTTAATAAAACATTCTGTCATTTCCACAGTGGATCAAGTGAATACATGTATGTTATAGGGCTTTCTTTCAATAACAGTCCCCAATCCATTACTAATAATATTCCATCTTTACAGTTGTTGTACATTCTCTGCAGCATTTTAGAGTCTTTCAGCACAATGTTTTTGTTTTTTGCTTTGTAGCCCATTTTAAAATTTTGGTTTCCTTGATTTGCTCAGTACAAAATGGAAGACACTTGAAACTGATGAAAACAAAGGAGATTTAAATGATAATATGGAAGTACCAGTGTTGCGCCATAGTTGCTGAAATTGCAACAATGCAAGGAGTATACTAATCAGTTCAATAGCTGTTCATACCAGCTGGTTTCTGATGACCAATTTCTTTTTCCTTGGTTTGATATATTATATATGGTCAGTACAAGTGTTAATATACATCCTACAAAAAGGTGTTTATTTCTTAGAGAAAAATCACTAACAGTTATCATGTCCCTTACTATTTGAAAAGAAATAGTCATAATCGACTAAACTTGAGCTGTCTGAATTTCAGACTAATACAGACTAATGAGCATATAATTCTGTTATACATTTATAAAAAAAAATAATGATTTTCTTTTCTTTTCTTCTTTACACAGTTTCTCCTTCTCCATGCCTCTTAAAGATTCTGCGATTCCCATTTTTTTCCCTCAATGAATAACCAAAGTCAACTTGCAGCATGAGAAGCTTGACCAAGAAATTCAAGGCTAAAGAGCCTCACAGCAGGACCAGGGCTTCCTCCAGCAGGAGGAGCTCCATTGGCGATCCACCAGTGCCTGTGTGGGTGAATCACTCACCCACACCCAGTAATATCACAGATGATGATGATGGAAACACCACAGGCCACACATCTAGCACTCCGCCATATAAAGGTACAGAGGGGGACGACAAAAAGGGGAGCATGAAAGACAGGCTGAAACTCCTCATCCCTCGGTCATTGGGCAACATGTTCAATAAATGGTCAGGGGAAAGAGAAAACAGTTGTGATGACTGTTGTGAAGTCAGTACTACATTGGTTCAGATCCTTCCCAATGGGACCAGGGTGAGCCCTCCTGTAAGTCCCCTGTTTGAGCGCAAGAATTGTGGAGGCTCACTCGGTAACTCCAGCCAGAACTCCCATAAGCTTTTACTGACTGACAACTCCAATAATTATGGCCTATGGGAGGAATCTCTCCTCACCAGCATCCACCCTGCAGAGTACTATGCTGAGAAGCTGGAAGTCTACAACCAGAAGTACTCTTACTTGAAATCCTGGCCAGGCCTGCTCAGACTTCTTGCTGGACTTGAGCTCCTGTTTGGAGGAATGGTCTTTGCTTGTGTCATTGCTTACATCCAGAAAGACAGCGAGTGGTCCAACACCTATGGACTCTATAATGGTATTTATAACAATGGGCACGGCTTGTCTGGATACAGCTACACTGGCCCCATGACTCCCTTCATTCTGGCTGTTGCTGGAATCTCCTGGGTCATTACCTTTTGTCTTCTGGTGATGGGAATGACTATGATTTATCGCACCATCCTCCTCAGCTCCCCCTGGTGGCCTCTGACTGAGGCTTTCATGAATGTGGCACTCTTTGTGCTCTTCATGGCAGCAGGGATTGTGTACCTGAATGACTTAAACCGTGGTGGGCTGTGCTCCATGACAATAGGCGTTAACCCCATCATGGCCAATCTTTGTCGGGTTGATGGAGGCCAGATTGCAGGAACAGCTTTCATCTTCATCAACATGACACTGTATCTTGGAAGCTTCCTGGTATGTCTGAAGATGTGGAGGCATGAAGCCACACGCAGGGAGAGGGAGCACTTTGGGAACAAGGTAGAGTTCAGCCTACCCCTTGGGAATTTTAGAAGAAAGAGAAAATTGACACTAAACTTGAAGTGGGGGGAAGGTGAATTTCAGACATTAACTGAATAAGGTCTATTTTACTTTATTGTCTTTGTTCTTTTGTTTTTAGGCGTGAGACACAATCTCTACATGAACTAAGCAGTTTTCTGTGACTTTTTGAAGTTACTTTATTTATTTGAATCACTTCAGATTCCTTATTTATTGGTGGCAAAATTTAGCAATAATATTATAGTTTGAAACCTCAAAAGAACAATGGGATACAAAATTCAATGAAATTCAGCCAGTCAAGACATGCAGTCAGTGAATATGCAGGTTGCAAGTGTTGATGTGTCGGCTTTTTTTTGCTGGTTGAGGAAATGGCAATCAGCCAGGATATGTCCCATAGCTGCAGACCTTTGTGTAATGTTATGATCTACTTTGAATAAATGTGCCAGAGATAGTGAAGTTAAAGTTGAGGTAGACATGCTTGTTCTGCTGCCAGTTATTTATTTATTTATTTTTTGAATGTCACTGCTTTAATACCGTTAAAGCTTTTTGTCAGAGGGACCATTAGATACTGAATTATTAGGAGCACACTTATACTCACTGACATGTTTGGTACCTACATGAAAAAGTTTGCCTTTAACAATGATACCTCCAGAACAGCATGCACGACTAAACATATAGATCTACTATGTAGACAATATGATGATGGTGAAACTAATTAGCACAAATCATGCCATATAAGAAGTCCCGTTCTTAACAGTTATATAATTTAAATCATCTCAGTTATTGTGCCAGTCATAAACAGGAAGTTGTGTCTAGTTGTGTTGTTTCTATCAGTGTTAACATCTCCAAACAATATTGCTACATTATTGTTATCTTGCCAGCGTTGTGCAAATAGAGTTTGTGTATTGAACAGATATCAGAGCTGCCACTTATATGAGTGAGAAAGATAATGGTCAGCTAACACTGTGTACATGATGTCAAATAAGAAAGATTAATCATTAAGTCCACCTCCCTGTCATTCCTGACACTGACTCAAAGTGCATTATTTATTTGTTGACTTACATCTTTCAAATAAGAGTCCTTCTTTCTGAGCCTCAGCACCACCAGGAGTCTCACCAGTCCATCCCTCTGAAGAACCGCAAAACAAAACAGATTTCGTTCAAGGATGAAATAGACAAGCCTGTGAGCGAAGAATTCACCAGTCCGCGAGCAAATGTCCCCGACTTACAAGAGAACCCAGCCAGTGTGAGGAGAAATACAGCATTCGAATACACCCCCAAAGCACACATAGTGGCAGACTACATCATGTGAGTGAACATTTTTTATTTTCTTTTCTCTGTCTACATTCAGCCACATTGTGCAGACGCTATATGTTTGGTTGATGGTCTGAACTTTTTTGTTCTCACATCTCTTTGTAGGAAGTATCCAGAAATCAGCTGTGTGGAAGAGCGGGAAAAATACAAAGCAGTTTTCAATGATCAGTATCTGGAATACAAAGACCTTCACCGAGACCTCACCGCCACACTCAACAAGTTCAGAGAGCTGGATGTCATGATGGCAAAACTCCTTAAAGACGGTAAAAGCCCCGAGGTGAGTTAGACATGTACTGTACATGTAGATAGTTATATCTAACTATATTGCAGATATTATAGAAATGATTTCTGTGATGTGGGTTTTCTCTGGCTTCCTTCCACAGTCCAAAAACATGCAAATTTGGGGATTAGGCCAATTAAACACTCTAAATTACCTGTAGGTGTGAATGTAAGAGTGGATGGTTGTCTCCCGCCTCTCACCCTATGTCAGCTGGCATTGGCACCAGCGCCCCTTGAGTCCTCATGTGGAGGATAAAGCGGTAGAAGACGAGTGAGAAGACGAGTTTCCGTGCTAGGATTGAGGTTATATTCCTTAATGTCATAATCTGTCCAGACTAGAATGTTGTTTTCTTTCTCCTTCAGGATCAACAGAGGATTCGTGGCATTTTGATGAAATATGAGCAGAAAAAAAGTGTAAGTGTTGGAGCTTGGAACAGTGGCGCAGTAGTCAACTGTAACTGTTTGCACACTCCAAAACAACAGAACAATGATCTTACTTACAGTTAACCCACAGATGTATCAGACTTTCCACTGTGGTGTAAACATCCAGACAATATTATTAGCTTTTTTCCCCACTAAAGCTGTCCACTGATACAATTAATATTGTTTCCAGCATGAAATCTGGTCTAAGTAAAAGAGAAATTATCATTCAACACACATACATTAGAGAATGAAGCAGGAAAGAGGAGAGGACACAGGACTACTGAAAGAATGATTTCAGGTTAAGTTTTCACGCAATGATCATTACATTATTTTGTTTTTCTGTGATTTATAGGATCCGTCCTTCTTAGACAAAAAGGAACGCTGTGAATATTTGAAAGCCAAATTAAGTCACATCAAATACAGAATCCACACATTTGACCAGGAGATGCTGACAAATGCTGAGCCATGAAGTACAGAAGGAAAGACGCGACAAATCAGCTTTTGTCTCTTTGTTGATTCAGTCTATGTTCTTATATTCATCTTCTGCCATTAATGGCAATTTTGTTTTTACAAAATACAACTTTAAAATAATTGTGCAATAAAGTTTTTTATTAACATACATTTTGGTTTTTGGTTGCTTCATTGCTTTTAATGTTGTTCTTCAGCCTTTTGTTCACAATAAGTTCAGTCAGACTTAATTTATATTGTACCTTTCACACAAAGATAAGTTGTAGCACACAATGAAATCAGCAACACATTGTTAGGGTGAGGACGTCAGGAGGATTAAAACTTAACCTGTGATCTACCGATGACCCATTCTACAAATCTTAGAGATCTGATTATTTCCTGGAGAAAGTTAGACACTTAAACACAAAAAATATTAAATGCACTCCTGATATAAATTAGTTATTAAATATATTTTAGATTTAAAATAAACCAGCCATGCTCCTCAAAACCTATCCACAAGTAATTGTAGAATCATTTACTTGGTTTTGTTGCTGTATTTTTTGAACATCAAATCACCTGACTGAGACGTCCTTGTGAATTTTTATGTGGATGTTTGTGCTGGTGTTTTCAGTCCCAGTGCTGCTGTATGAAGCTGTCTTGCTTTACTAGCACTGTGTGCTACAGAGAGTGGTGTTGAAACGATCATTTAATCATCTTAATCACCACTGTTTGAACTTACATGACAATCGTTTGAATGTAGTAAACCAGATGTCGGTGTCATGTGGCCCTTCAGTTTAAATAAACATTTTTTATTTACGGACTCATTTTGCATCACAAATGCAGTTACACTTATCGCGAACATTTATTGTTCCATATCAAAAAAAGACACTTTTATTTCGAGATTCTTGTGAAATATCCTAACAAAACCTTTTGTGATGTAATAATGGAATATTGCGAAATCATTTCAAGCTCATTTCGCCCACTCTGACTAAACGGTTGTTTGTTTTTCCTCAAAAAGTTTGACTTTTTTTCACCCTCCTGACCAGACAACACACTGTCATTAGAGTTTGAGACCCCTGTAGTGGACAATATATGGTTAACATTTAATATTTACGCACTACGGCTTTAAGTAATTGCAATATTTGCTAAAGATGAACTAAACATGCCTTACTATTTGAGTTGTGATTGCATTCAGTGTACTGTATGTATGCCTGTTGCACTTTACAGTATATGGTGAGTGACTACTGTTTCTTTATTATGGAGGCTTGGAGGTGAGTCAGCGCCTGTGGGTGCAGCAGGTGAACAGGAGACACTGTGACTCTGACTCTGACGGTGACTCCGCTCACTCGGCTGCTCCGTCGTCACTCCCTCACACGGGCTTCGATTATTCTCAACGAGAAAATAACCGTCACCGAAAGAGACCCTTTGTTTTACGATGACGGAGGCGCACGTGAGGCTGTGGAGCTGCACTGGCACAAAGTAGAGGTTACCGGTTACACAGAGTTTGGGTAAGTAGTGTAATAATACACGGGGTCATAATGATTGCTGTCTCTAATGTTACAGTTTACACAAGGGCAAATAGGATTTAAGAATTGGATGATTTTTTTGTTGTTGTTGTTGTTGTTGCTGTAATAAGTTAATGTCCCTGATGTGGGATCAATAATGTCCAATCTAAACTAATCAAAATTGGTCTTGAATGAAGCTGATATAATAAGGATACGTTAAAGAATTATTCTACATATTTTTTTCTTCTTCTATTATTATTATTATTATTATTATTATTATTATAAGGTAAGCTATGCAATTGATCACAAACAGCTCTGGTTCACTCAGTAGTATCCTTCCCAGTGTTTGCTGTGAGTGAGTCGACACTCAGCAGGTTAATACATGTACACATGCATAAACAATAACATGTATCCAATCCAGTCCAACTTTATTTATAAAGCACTTTAAAAACAACAACAGCTAAAGCAAAGTGCCCTACATTAGAGATACATAAAATAAATAAACTGCTGAAGAATGCTAAAAGATAGACATAACAGAGTGCACATATGTACGCACATATACAGTACATCTGTGCAGCAGGTCAAATGGACTATATACACATGCATATGCACACAGACATGCATTTATACATACATATACAGAATATATACATATATACTCATACACACACACTCACATATATACACACAAACAAACATAAAAAGTGTAATGTACTCTACTAATACTGTAGATGGGACACATCTGTGTTTGTGCCCTGCAGTAGATGCCTCACATGGCTGCCCCAGTTTGCCTCTCACCTGCTGACTGTCTGAATTATTGAAGGCTGCTGGGTTAAATTCCTCTGATGAAGTGATGAGGTGTGTGTGTGTGTGTGTGTGGGGGGGGGGGGGTTGAGTGTGAGGGGGGGGGGGGGGGGTTGGTTCAGTGATACCGGGCAAAGGGTTGAGGGAATGAGGCGAATGCAGGCCAGCATGCATGTTTATGCAGCCAGTGTGCTTAAAAGCTAAAACTGAGTCACGTCAAATGAATAAAGTGCTGAACAGACTAAGAAATGAGTGCCTCGACATTAGCTTCATTTAAAGTTGCAGTAGGCAGGATCACTGAAGAAGTAATATTAAACACTCATGTTTGGGGATTGCAATTTGTCTCATATGCAACAGATGACTTGAGACATTTGTTTATTCTTCATAGCATAGGAAGCCCAGACAAGGTGCAGAAGTGTTGATTGATTCTTGAGTCTTGATTTACATTAAATTGAAAGGTCATCTTGGAATTATTGATCAATAACGCATTAATGGACCATTAATGAAATTTGAAGTACACATTGTTAGAACCTGGTCATTTGACACCTTCAACACTGTGGTTAAATGGAAATACAAATGGATGTGGTGATAATATTGTTCTTTTCTTCTCCAGATGAAATAGCAGTAACATCCACCATGTATGATAGCCCTCCTGTGTACAGCCCACCTTACAGCACCGCCTCCCAAAGCTTCTACCCTCCGAGAAGCGTCCATTCTCCCCAGAGCCAGTATGTCCCTCACACCTACAGTATCCCTCCAGACTCCTACTATGTGGAGGGCTCGCCTCAGCACTTCTACCGCTGGTTTTCTCCCCCTGGTTTTGTCAAAACCTTCCAGGGCGCCATCGTGCTCATGTGTTTCATCATCTTTGCCTGTGTTGCTTCAACCTTGGTGTGGGATATGAATGGATTTGGGTACGGTGGTTATGGGGTTGGGGCTACAGGAGGTGTTGCAGGGACAGGGTCGGGATATTACGGCGGCAGCTATGGATACGGCAGCTCGTACATGACGCCGCACTCTGCAAAGTCGGCCATGATCTCCATGGCAGCCATCAACTTCCTGGTTTCACTGGGCTTCCTGGTGGGAAGTTTCTCACGGTCTCGGATGATGAGGGGATGCAGGTTTTACCTGACTGTGTTCATCTGTGATATCATCTTAGCTGTCCTTCAGGTGAGTCTGTCTGTCTGAAATACTGTACTTATAACTATTTAATTCTTTATGAAAATGAAAAAAAAATAAAATTTTAAACACTTTTCTCCACTACCAAGACTGACATGTAGCAACTCTCCCAGTCTTTACAGCACATTATGATATAATTAATCTCTTCCAAGTCATAGAATTCAGGAAACACCAAAGCATAAAAGGAGTCTTTGGTTTGTCCAGTCTGGGCTACTGTAGGTACAAGGTGGCCCAAGCTGGCTCATTGTGAGGTATTTTTAACCCAATGAATTTTAATTTGAGATGACTAATGGAATTATAATTATTAATATCATACTTTTTGTATGCTGATTATTTATTCTCTTTTTATCCACTGAAGCTTTAAAACTGTTAGTAACTGGAAACAGACTGTGAACACAAAATTGTCATTTTGAAATAAACAGGCAGCTATTTACACTTCCAGCTACTTTGAAGCTGCATTACAATTCCTATGTAAAATGTGTTTCTGGTCATGTGAAGAATACAAGTCCAACATTCACTCTTCATTTAGTGTTTATGACTTGAGGAGACCTGTGAGAAGGAACCAAAACTGCATAGTCATGAGCTGTGAATCAATAGTAATGGGTTCAAAAACCTTGTAACGCTGTGGAGATCTGAACACTCGGTGAATAAATCTGTGTGGGATCTGTTTGGTCTCTCTTACCAGAAGCAGTGTAACGATATTTGCATGCCTTCACCTGAAAACAGGCTCTGACCTGACTGCGTGTGTGTTTGTACAACGGCACGTGTCCTTCCTGTTTGCACCTTTGGGAAAGTTGTTGTGCGACATGAGATCCAAACACTGCTATACAGAAACATACGGAGGGTCATGTGGAGATGAGAGGGTTAAAGGTGACATAGAATGGTCTTTTTGAACCAAAAAATGAGATTACTGATGTCTACTTAGATAAATTAAATAATATTTATGCTCAAAAACCTCATAGTCTCTTCAGATTAAGCCAGTTTATTGCCGCTCTCTTCCAGCCTCTGAACAGGAACTCTGTTTCTGAGCTAATGCCCGCCCCCCAGAACACTTGTGATTGGCCAGCTACCAGCTGACTGACTGCTCCGCGGTTCTTCTTCTTCTTCTTCTTCTTCTTCTTCTGCAGGTTAAATGTTGCACGGCAAATGTGCTAGTTACGTAAATAAACTCGACTTTTCTTAACCGCTTGCTTGAGCACAGATAAACAGAGAAGCCCTTCTTTCTCAGAAGTGGCTGAAGTGTTTATTGTGACACTTTAGTGATGTTTATATATGGGAAGGACACGGGGGACACACCAAAAAACATCAGAAATTTGATTTTCCAGTGAATGTCCTCTTGTGTGAACACCTTTGACAATGGTCTGACTGTAAGAGATAATAAAAAGTTACACACTACCATTTTAAAGTTGACCTATCACACTTGAGTTAAAAAAAGACAGACTGATATCTGCTACACTGTGTACGTCAACAGTGTGATGGACCTCCGCCTCTGTTTTAGGGAATCATCGACATTATCTTTGTGATTGGAGTGAATCCCATGTCTCAGAGCTCACAGAGCATGTTGTACAACCCCATGCTGATGATGTGCCAGAACATCCAGGGCAGCCCCAGCCTCAGTGGCAGTGTGGGGGCAGGTTTTCCTGGGGGGTTTCCCATGTACAACCAGTACCTGCAGCACTACTGCTACATGGACCCCGAAGAGGTGAGCTGAAATGTTCTTTTTGATTATAATCGTTTGTGCACTATTCTTTTCTGGTGTATAATTGACTTTTTTTTCCCTTCAGGCAGTAGGATTAGTCTTGGGTCTGATGGTCGTGTTGGCTCTGTCTCTATCTGCTTACTATGCATACAAGACCCGCAGCAAGATTTGGCGCCATGGAAAGGCTAACATCTACTGGGACGATCCACTGGTCAGACCATCAGAGGGGCAGGACATGCTGGACTGGGTCAGTGACATTTCTGTCGCTATCGTTTATTTCTACCTGTGGTATTTTAACAGTGCAGGTAAAGCGTCTTTGAGTCATGTGTTGAAGTCTGGAATTTTTACCAAACTTGAGTGGCTGTTGGTCAGAACACAATTATCTTAAAATATTTCTTCAGCACATTTCGTGCCATCAGGGGGCGTCTCTAGTGGTTGTAAGAAGAATCATATACAATTATCCTAATTCTCACTTTACTTATATTGTCAGTAAACATTTACCCGAAGAAATTATGGTCACAGTCTCTAGTTTCAGGTCTTAATATTCCTAGTACAGCAGTGAAAGTAACTTTAAAATGCACAATAAAGCAGGGTATGCTTTAGGGTGTGGCTTTTTACAAAAGTGAGGTCTTGCAAGTGTTTGGATTGTTTTATTTTCCTGCATGTTCTGTGTACTGTGTCATGAGTGAACACATTTGTAAGATCCTCATGTCTTATCTGCTGCTGTTGACTCAGTAAATGTTAGTGTTTATCTTCGGCACGCCCAGGTTTCACCCTGACTGATCATTAACCTAACCAGTGATAAGAGCTGCACAGAAACCATTTTAAAATAAAAAGATAACCAATGAACATCCTTGTTGGATCTTTTAAAGAGGGCACGGAGGTGATTCACCTCCGTGTTTCAAGTTACAAGTTATTCGAAGAGACGTTATCTCACACACACGTTTCCTGTGCACAGAATGTTTTTAACAGTCACACTTTTAAAGCTTTCTCTAAATGATTCATTTTATCAGAAATGAAATGAGCACTAGTAAAACCCAGTCATGTGACTAAACATACTGGTTTGTAGTCAGTGGCTGTAGCAATGATCCTGTCACTGATGTGAAAACAGATTGTAAACCTTTAATAGTGTAGTGTAGGTTATCACTGCATCAAGTAGGTTCTCGGTTCTAATTTAAATTTTTGGTCAATATGATGATTAGCAGATACATTGTTTTAAATGATTTGTGCTCATGTGTACAACAACCAGTGGACAGCTAATTCAGTTTTTCTTGAAGAATTTATTATTTTTGTTGCAGGGGCATGTGGTCTCCTCATTTATCAGTCAGGCAAGTGAAGGAGACAGTTTTTCCTCAATATTTGACATGTCTGGAGGAGATTTTTACAAACAAAAAAAAAATCCATCTCAATCATCTTTTTATGAAGCACATTTGAAAACAACACAGTCGGCCAAAGTGCTGTACAGTAACAGTTGAATCCATAAAACACAGTCAAAAAAAAAAAATCTCACACTCCATTAAAAGCCAAGGAAAAGAGGTAAATTTAAAGATGATATTCAAATATTCACATTCAATGGATAGAGGCAACTCATTCCAAAGGTTTGGAGCCACAACTCCAAAAGTATGTTGTCACTTCAGATTGGGTGTTCATGGATATGGAGCCCTGTTAAAGCTGAGTTTCACAGCAGCAGCCTCACGTGGCATTTGACAATGATTTATTCATAAGAATGGCAGTGTACAGTGACTGTATCATGTCCACCATGACAAGGTCCAGTGAGGCCTTGGCCTACATACTTTTCCCATCACTGTAAAGTGTGCAGCACATTACTTCATCAGAATGCAGGCCCTATTCTGGGACACGCTCGTATCACAGTGAAGATGCTTGCCTTGCAGAAAGACATATATAATGTATGGGGAATGTATAATGAATAAAAGGGGTTGAGTTGTGTCTGCGTTGCTGTGTGAAAGCCAGCAGAGCGTGGTAATGTGAAATTATTCAGTCTGTGAAGGAAGGGCAGCACACAGCTGCAGATTAGGCTCTGGACTAACGTTAGGTTTCCACATGTTTTAGCTGTGCCACACTGTCATTCAGCACCAAAGGGAAACTGGGGTAACTGAGAATCTACTTTAATTAGTAGATTAAATTCTATGTTGCTTGAATTGAATAGGACATCTCAGTTCATATAAACCAACGTAAGAAAGTCAAATAACAGAATAGTAAAGCTATCACCATGCAGTCTTTCAGATAGAATAAATATTTTAGATATTTTATGAAGATATTTCTTTTTTTCATCATGTCGCAGCAATTAAAACTTTAAAAAAGCCAAATCAGCAATGCCAGTGGCAAAATTTGACTGACTTTCATCAAGTTAAAAAAAAAAACATGTTTCTGCTCATTGTTTACTACATTAAAAGTATGTATTCATTTTTTTCCCCATTTTATACCAAATTAAATACCTTTCTTTTTTTAACAATTCTAAAACATTTCCAGATCTCCCACTTAAAGAGCTAAATTTGGGATTCTCATAAACTGTATGCAGCTTACCATATTAACCAAATGAATAAATCAGTGGATAAAGCAGTAATGAAAACCCCAATTAAATGCAGCACAAAGAACTGAAACTGTTAAAAAAAAAAAAAAAAAAACATTAAATCACAATGGTTTTTTTTCATCTTTGCTCATATCATTTCTCAGAATTTCATCTTTAGCAGAAAGTATAAAGAGCACAGTGATAAATAACACATGATAGAAGCTGCAGCTGCTTCAGCATCATTTCATGATTCAGTTTCCCTGCAGTTTCTGGGATTTATTTCCACATGGAGGATCATCCTCCGACTGCATGTTCATGAGATCTTTTTCACAGGCTGCTCACATTAGCTCACTGGATCCTCATACTGTATGACTACACTGGAATCCAGAAATAGGTCAAAGACTAGAAGCAATTAATAATGCATTAAACAGTATGACAGAAGACATGTGACTCCTCACATGTCTGCTGTCGTATGTAGTACAGTTGTCGTGTCTCATTTCCGCGTGTTTTCTTTTATTCATGCATCTTATTGGTCATTATTGTGTTGTATCTCAGGTGTCCTGGTTCTCTTGAACATGCAGTGATGTCCGTTCCCTTGATTTCACTGTTGTCGTGCTCATGGTGACACAGACTCAAACCTTCCTTCCAGCAACACGTATTTCACAATCTTCCTTTTGCTTGTGTGTTTTCTTACAACTCATTGGCTCTGTAAGAAAGGACTAGAGGTGAAACACCAATCAATCTGGATACCTGGAAGAAGAGACTTCCCCGAGTTAATGGCTGCCTTTCAGTTTTCAGCCGTGCGTGTCTTGTTACAAGCTTACATGTATTTGAATACATTGTTCTGATCAATTAAAAAACAAATTGTTCTGTCCGATGCTGTCTGACTGATGAGTTCACATAGTAGATGGAGGAATAAAATTAGTTTAGGAGTCTACATGAAAACTGCTCCACCTGGACCTTGTGGGAATTTTATTATAATACTCAAATTTGGTTTTCATAAAATAATACCACCTCTTTCACTGTAATAAAAAGAGTGAAATGTAATTTTGAGATTTACTTGAGATTTGACCATGAAAAGTTCTTGAATATATGCTTGAATTTGACCTCCACTTTGTCTAGTTATGGCCTTAAACTGTATTTCTCAATACCAAAAGAAAGACAGGTCACATCGATTGTATTTTCTGTTTTTGCACCACTATATCAGGCACCAACTGTTGCAGCATCAGAGAGAACAGCACCTGACCTCAGTGTGGTCTCCTATGGCAACAAAACAGTCAACGTCCACAGTGAGGGAAAATATAAACACAGCAAGTGAGTGATGTCACAGCAGATTATTAACTATAGAAAGCACCCAGACAGCACATACCTCTGCCAAGGCTGCTCAATTTCAACATCTACTGTAAATCATGACCTACATCTAAAAATCTTCCGTGGGCCATATAACCTGTTGTATATCTCCAGAATTCATCCAAATCTGTTAGTAGTTGAGTGAAGTTGCTCACAAAGTTACAGAAAAACAGATGACCGAAAATATCAAAACATACGCTCCTTGGCAGATGTAATAAGCTGTAGATGTCCACGCATAATTTGTGCATATACAGAAGCAACTATGTCGTGTGTTCTCCAGTTTCTCTGCTGACAACAGTAATGGTGAAGCTGCTGAGCCTCTGTACCAGAACAGCAGGGCCACACTCGACTCCAGCAGCTCCTCAGACGAGATCAGGGGCTGCCAAAGACCTCCTCCTCCTCCTCATGTGGAAAGGAAAGCAAGGAAGAATCGGGAGCCTCGTCCTGCTGCTCAGGAGGTGGTAGAGTCTCAGTATGAAACCGGGTACACCACTGGGGACACTGGCAATGAACTGGACCAGGACCACACAGTTGACCTTTACAGGTGAGTGACTGCTTGGGGAGGACGTGCGTTACACTGTTCAAAAAATCCAGAAGAACGAGCTTCATCGTTTGCACAAGACTATAGTTTATATAGTTTATATAGGACTATTGGCTTCTGTCATGGAAAATAACATTTTACTCTCTGAACATCAGCTTTTTCTCTCTTCTGAACAGTCATCCATTTCCCTGCATAACTAATTTGTCCTTTTGCTTATTCCAATATTCCAACTCACAATTTAGAGTATTTTCCTGGTAGTATTCTCCTCCTCTCTCCTCCTAGAGTTTTCTCCAACAAAGAAGTGCTTCATAAATATGATAAGTCCCAGACTCTCCACCAGTCAAACAGAACTGAAGAAGCCTCTTGGATGAGAGACGAAACGTCTTCAAGAAATTCAACTAAGTCCAGTTGCCTTTTTTTGACTACACTTTTGCATAAATATGATACTTTGCGAGCCTGCGTGCTGATCAACAGATTAATAAACTGCTCTGCCAGCTATAAAGACTTTGTAACTTTCTGTGTACCTCGGAGCCATCGTGATCTGCCCCTGAGTGCTGTTCATCTGTGTGGCTCTCTCTTTGCAAAGATTAAACTACTCTTCGACATTCTTACTTTTTTGCATCCAACCGATAATCTAAATACAAACTTTTTCCACAACGGCTTCCTATTGCAGGTAAAGTTTTAGCATAGGACTGAAGAAATTTTACGACATTGATCATCATATTTTTAGTGCAAAACCCACATAAACAATAATGTGGGGGATAATGTCAACCTGAAAGTAAGAGCTTCTTTCTTCATGTTGAAATGTTGAATACCACAAACAGTGGAAACATCATCAGTGTCTGTAAGGCAAGTTGGCCCAATCATTTTTATTTCAATACAATTTTTAATACTTAATGTAGAGATTATTTAATGTATTTACTTTAATATACCAATCCAGGCTGTACCCAGAAATAACTTCAGATGAGCAGCGGCAGCAGTACAAAAGGGAGTTTGACTCTGACCTGACACACTACAAGAATCTGTGTGCAGACATGGACGACATTAGTGACCAAATACACAAGCTGAGTCGGGAACTGGACACACTGGACGGAGGTTCTATGAAATACCAGGTAGAGAAAAACAGTGAAGTGTGAGCCTTTAGGACACAAACGCTGAAACTTATACTAAAATGTATGTTTTTCCCTGTACCGCTCTGATTCTGATTCTCATGCATCCACGCCATTCTTATCCCAAAGTTACTGAATCTGTAGCAACTAAACTGATCCAATGACTTTTGGACACCTTTCTGTTGTTTGTGTAGTTTTGTCATTCGGGTCAAATGAATAAGATTGTTGTGTGACATCTTTCGTATCTAATTTCACTGTTTTTAATGGCATATCAGCACTATTAAGTGACAGAGGTTGTATTTCTGTTGACAGGGTGTGGCAGAGGAGTATAATCACCTGAAAGAACTTAAAAGAGTGAGTGCAGTTAGGTCTGGAGTTCCATTATCAGACTGTTGTGCTCCCACTATAATGTCTATTGCTACTGATAAAATGTTGGGTTAATATTTTTTCTCTTGAATTTTCCTCTAGACACCAGACTATCAAGCAAAGAAGCAGCAGAGCAAACAACTCCGACAAAAGCTTTTTCACATCAAGCGTTTGGTAAAAATCTATGACCAAGGACTTTGTTAGTGTTTCAGTAATGTGTTCGAACTCCTGAGGACTGTGTCCAACAAGTTGTGTGGAGACAGGAAACAGTTTCTATTTTCTGTTATTTGGATGGTAACTGTTCAGGCAATTCAAAGCCTCTGTTCTGACTTCAGTCCCTGTAACTCAGCTCTGGTTTGGACGACATGTTTACTCCTACATTGCCTTGCCTTCCAGCTGTCAGTATAAAGTTAGTGACTGACTTTCCTGTGCAAATGTAACCTGGCACTTTTCACACATATTTAGTTTTATGTTTTATTTGAAATTATTGTATTTCTATGTGCTAATGAAAGAATGTTTTTATAAGAAGATGTGAGGATGATCAATGAAGATAAAGCTAAAAAAAAACAAATAAATAAAATTGGAATATAAATACACGTGCATTTATGGAACATGTTGCTCTTTTTATTTGGCATTCTTCATACATATGTACGTAACTACAACACTTTCAAATCATTTGAAAAACAAAGAAAAGACACACTTGTATCTTTTGATTTTTAATACCGTTGTCATACACATTAAGTCAGTAACACAAGAGATTTGAAAAAAAAAAACATTAATAGTATACTTATGATTTTTTTCCCTCTATTACAGTTTGTGCGAGTTGTTGATGAAAAAGGAAAATCCAGGTGACCTGGTGGTAGATCCAGCAGCTAAGTTCAAGCATTTGATTTAGCTTTTTTTTTCCATGAGTCAATGCTGAAATTTAGTTCTATTTAAAGTTAATTTATGGGGGGAAATAATCTACTAATTTGTGAATTTGTAAACTTGCCACTTATATCAGTGTGATATCAGTGTGAGGTAAATCCTTACGGACCCGCAAACTAGGAGGCTTATCTTCTCTTTCATTCATCATAGACATAGAGTGATATTTGGCTTTAAATGTCCTCAAAGTGTATTCATAATCTTTATGACATGGTCTCACGTCACTCATTACAGCAGAGACTCACTAATGGCATGAAGATCAGCTTCCATTTTGACATCTGAAAGGATAACAGAGGTATTTTTCATGGAAACACATATAGGAAAAAGTGAAGGAACTAGCAGAGAAAGCAATACTTAAAAAGACCCTTAAATTACTTGATGTAAAAGAAGTGAACATAGAGATCCCAAACAATATTTCAACATGCAAAACAATGTGTATATACTGTATATACACACACGCACATTTTTACCTTTAGAAACAAAATTTGTTAAAGATGATATTCACCAATAAAATTTTTGGAATTGTTTTGATTGTTGTGATGGAACCCAAGTTCAATTTATGCATATGTCATTCATTACAAAAAATCCAAAAGATTGCTCCAAACAATGTTTAATAGCTGAATTCACCATATTCAGTCCATCAAAATTTAAATCATAAATGAAATTACTCAGGATTTTTTTTTCCAAAAATGTACACGATACTCACAAGTCTCATTTCATCCTTCATTAGGTGTCCCAAATTCATACTGAATAACAAGGCAGTTTAAAAAGAAGGCGGTTTCTGGTGAACGACGTTTACAGAGGTTTGTGGTTTGGAAATATCAGACGAAAGCATTCTGATGTCTCTTGAGGTAATTGTCCATTCTTCCGTCACTCTGGCTTCTTGTTTTAATTCTTCTAAAACTACAGTGACCGAGAGACTTGTGAATGAAATAAATGCATTGTTGACTTGATGGTCAGGCAGTCTGTTCATTTCCATCTCTCTGCTTTATGTACTAATTCTATATATATATAAAAAAAATCATCTGATGAGACTTTGGTGAATTTTTCTTGGTTTTATTTCACTTGTTATTCTTTTGAGCCGTTCGTTTACATCCTCCACTGTTGAGGTAAGAGAGCAGTGAAAACAAAAAAGGGCTCGTACTGTGTCTGTATATCCAGTCAATGCCACACCTACTTCTTTAGACTGTTCAGTTGGAGTCATTAAGGTCATAGATGTAATGTTACTATTGTGTGATAAAAATGTTTCTATATCACAAATGTTGAGTCATGGAAAATGAGGCTAGTTTGGGGAAAAATGACTCAGCTGACTTTCAAGTAACAGTTTGTACTGTGAATGTATTTGTAGCAGGGTGCTGCAGCATCTTTAGCCACTACAGCATGTAGGTGGTTACATGTCTGACAGTGAGGGCCATATCGTAGCCCAGCATGAACTGTTCTCTGGCCTGAGACCTGGCACCAGAACAACTGTGCTGGCAACACAACAGATCCAGGCTGGCACCGTCTCCTGCATCTTCTCCAACAAGTTGTGTGGAGACAGAAAACTCATTTCATGAGGAGGGAGTAGAGCAGTTACAGTGAAGTACATGAGACAACCAGCTGGCACTGCAGTTTGAAAACAACACAGATGGATAATGATGAGTAAGGAGGTTTCTTGTGGGTCCTGGTCGTTACTAATCCCAGCCAGAAACCTTGTCCATCTGAGTAAAGGGAGCTACTGTCCTGGGACATACGGCCAGCTGATTGAGCTTCCAGAGAGCTGCATGTCACGGATCAGCGTCTCAATAGGCGTCTTTCCAACCAGGCGCATGAAAAACAGCTGGGAGATGAGGCTGGCAGGAACAGCACGCAGGGCCGGGAGACGCAGGAGCAGGCGGCCAAAGCGCTGCGGCTGACTGGGGTACTGCATCCTCTCGTACTCCGTCAGAGCCACCTGAGCCTTCTCCTGCAGAGACTCCACGTGGACTGGGTCCGTCAGACCACAAGCATCTGAGCAGGAGGGACACGTGGTGGTTATTTAATAGTGTGGGCAAGTTATGTAAAGCATCGTGATCAGCCAAGAACATAGTTGAACTACTGGCAAATACTGTGATGAACCAATATTGTGCCTGCGTGCCAAGAAAAACACCTTTAGAGTCAACCAACCCCAGGAGATGGTACTATGGTCGGTAAATTGAAAAATTCAATTCAAAAGTAGCAAACTTCATTTTTCAATAAAAGTAGCTTTACGGTTTCTCAGTTGATTATATGCATGGTCACTTCCTGGTTTTCAATAAGCCAACCCCCTATTTTCTTTTAGCTATTGGCTAAAGTTGCAGTGATCTACAGTTGGTGTCTGCAGGAGTTAGACAATTTAGCAACAAATTACAGAATTTAGTGGAGGCTGTGCACAGAGATACAGTGTTGCCCTTTTTCATTTTAGGCCCATGTATTAATAGCTGATGTTACAAAGTTACACCTAGTATGTTGCACATTTACAATGTTTAGTTGTAAACGTGCAACACACTGGGTGACCTTATAAAAGTGTCATCTGTGGGGGTTTTGCAGTACAGTGTCTTTCAATACAGCCGACAAAGCAGATGAGCTGAGGAAATCACCTGGTGAGAACAGCGCGATGGCCTTGAGACAGCTGTACTCGGCCGAGTCCACCTGCAGCCTGGTCAGCTTGTCCACTTGGTCCTGGAACACCCTTACCTGGTCCATGAAGGAAACCACACGCTCAGCAGACATTGGTGAGGAGTGGAAGCCCGCTGCAGCCAGTAAAGGAGCCATGTGGAGCGGCAGAGCCGATTGGGCTGCATTGAGGATGAACAGTTCGCTCCAGCTCAACCTCAGCAGGGCCACCTGAGGATTTGTTAGCACGTTTATCAGATAAACACTCTACATTCATTGTATATACATTTGCTGAAACCGATCTTACTTTTCTTAAAGTTTCTTTATGTGAACAAGTTCATTATAATGTAACTGCATGTTTTACCTGAAATTTAATCTACTGACCTGGTCTGAAACAGGTAGCTCGGGGAAATACGGGATGCTTCTGGCCCACTCTACAATGCTGAAGAGTAGCCGAGCAGCCAGTTCACAGATATTATCAATGCCCATGGCATTATCTGGACCGGCCTGTTGGTTGTACTGGTGCCCATAGCGACTGCTGGGATATGGCTCAGCTCGGAGCAGCTGAGAGATAAGCTCAGACACGGGCTGACCACCGCCACTTCCTCCGTTGTTGTAAAACTCACCTCCTCCAAGGCTGCTGGCGCCACCTATGGGAGTGATGGAGGGGCTGAGGCTTGCCTGAGGGGGGATGCGTCCGCGTTGAACTGCTGTAGTTTGGTTGGGGGACAAAGGGGATGAGAGGGGTGGTGAGGAGAGGGACAGAACAGAGAAGATGAAGAGGACAAAAAAGTGACGGATGGAGGGAGGAGGGTTCGGAGGCAATAACAGAGAGGAAAAATAAGTTAAAACTGGGTTCTTCGACTGGTGAATGACAGATTATTTGCAGACAGGTTTGACTGAATTAGGAAACTATTCTTAAAAAAAAAAAACACAAAAAAACCAAGGCTGAAAGTGCAAAATAATCATTTTCAGAAATTAAAGACTTTAAATCAACAAATGTACTTTCTATTCAAATTTTAAACATTGACTGTAATTATCAATGAGAACTGCACCATGCTGTTGCAGTAACCCTGATATTATCATCATCACAATACACACAGAAGGCCATTTTCTTCTCAAAACCACACTAGAAGACTAAGGTTATTTAGCATTGATAAAGCACTGTATGTCATGACATTACGACCAGATGTGAGAAAGCAGAACAGCCTGCTGAATAGAAACTCATTTCATTTAGAGATATGACTATGTTATAACTCTTCTTGCTTATGTGTCCTTGAGCAAGACACTTGAGTCTTCTCCATGCGAAGGAATTCTGCTCCACTAGCAAATGTGACCTCTAACCTCCCTGTGGGAATGGTCAAGTAAAGGGAATTTTTCTGCAGGGAGCCATAAAGTGTCTAATTTGCAAGTTTTATGATCTGTGAGTTTAAAAGGAAAAAAGACATCTTAAACATCAAACCACTGTAAAATTCAATTCAGAAGTTAAAATATACAGTACATCTCCATCTGTATGTACAGTACTAATTTATATATGGCTCATGAATGTTTCTATCTGCAGCACATTAAATAATGTGTAGTCTATTCTCCACCACTTACATCAAGAATCCCAATATTGAATTCTTCTTGATGGAGCCAATGAGTCAGGGGGTTTCTGCTCCAGTGACATCCAGAGGATTAAGCCTCTGACACGCAGGTGTCTTAGCACTGTATCCCCTCTCAGTCACTCTTATGGAGACACTGGATTAAGCCACTTAGTGCATGGCATTGAGTGGACAAGCATGACTAGCTTTGACATGATAGGGCCTGGACACCCATGTGTGGCTCTCTTTTGAGTTCTTGAAGAAAAGACATGACTAGAGCAGCAAATTTAACTATGATTGATTTTTTTCCCCTTGAGCTGCTAATGGAAGTAATGCAGAGACTCTTGAGGACTCTTCACTAAAATATATATCAATTATTATGTTTATCTTATCAGTTCAAGTGCCCAGCATTATGACAAGAGTGAACAAAGAATGCATGGATAAGAATAGACAGATACCTTCTTTGCGCATGCCAACGCGGAAACACTTTTTCAGGCGACAGTACTGGCACTGGTTTCTGTGGTGCTGGTCAATCTGACATTCTCTGTTTGACCTGAGATCAAAAAATATGAGATTAAAGAAGATTCATCATTTGTGAATTAATTAATTCCTCCAAACAAACACTATTCTTCAACTATTCTTTTAGTTACACAATTTTGCACAACAAAAGTCTCATTTACAAGCATTTTCTGCTTTTGATGCATTTTTCAGTGTTGAAACTGTCCAAAATATGGCAAGTGTGTAACTGCAGCTACTGTGTGAAAAATAAAAGCCACTGTAGTAATGAACATGACTTGACAAAGTTGAGTATAAGTCCCGATTTAGACATTCAGTTGCCTTAAGATTTTGAATTATTCAAGAATTATTTTAATATCTTGTTTGTTCAATTTATCAGTTTCAGCTTCACAAATGTGAGCACGGTCTTGAATATCTGCAATGTATGTCAACAAGTAAGTATGCAAGAGGAATTTTGGATCGTCGATCAGACAAAACCAGCTTTGTGGAGACATCACATCATTTTTTTTAACCATTCTATAAAACATCAGAACTAAATTATTAATCATTTATAATGATTAAGTTAAAACTGACTGCCAAAAATTAATCCACATCAATACCACAACCCTGCATTTTAAAAGACAATTTCTCTTTTTTTAAGTTGGTATTTAGGAGTACTGATGAACTTTATATTTAGAACGTCTTGATTAATTGATTATTTGTTTGGTCCATATCATGTCATGAAAAGTTGAACAATGTTGACACCTGACTGTTGTTTGGCAATACTAGTTTAGAGATGGGTATCAAACTTCAATGTGTGTGGTACTGACCGAACTACAGGCTTTTGCCATATTAAAACTAGACGTCAGTGCAGTATGACCCATATCCTCCATAATCATTAATTGTTTTTCACCCATCCATACGCAGGCGCGCATCACTGCTCCAATAGAATCATGAAGCAGCACAGCATTGCCTATCAACACACAAAATACATTTCCCACAATGCACCGCTAACCTGCAGGTATAGCTGAGATTGCGTCTGACGCTCCTCTTGAAGAAGCTCTTGCAGCCCTCACATGTGAACACGCCGTAGTGTTTCCCGCTGGACTTGTCCCCGCACACTACGCAGTCCACCACGCACGCCTTGTCGTCGTCCCCGGCCTCCATGTCGCTGCCCCCCGCCTGAGGAGAGCCGTCCTCTTCCTCCCCTCTCAGGTAGCTCTTGTCCCCCAGCCCGTTGGTGCCCCCGTTGGGATCTCCCCAGCCCCCACTCACCATGGCCATCGCTTGGTTACCGAACCACCGCAGAGAAAAATAGGACAGGCAGCCAAGGTTTCTGCTTGCCGTCAAGGTAACATAAATATGAAAAGTCTGGGTTGGATGGTGTTGAAGAGGGAGACTCCTTCTTTCCCGTACGTGCTCTAACGTGTTAATAATCTTATTTTGTACTGAAACAAACAAACAAAAGCAGCTCCTCCCACTCCACTATGACCTGGAAACAGTCGCCACTGTGGCAACTTTTAATATTGAGTATTTGATGGGGTTTTTTTCTTCTCTGTGTCCCCTATGTGTCCATCTGTGTCCTCTTGTTGTTTCCTTCTCTTCCAAATGGTTGAAAAGATGCTGCCCGTCAAACGCGCTCAGCCCGGGGACCTTGACCACAGGGGACAAACACAATGTCTGTTGGAAAAATACACCAACAAGTAAATGACATAAGGCTGAATATCACGCACACGGACACAGTGGTGTCAGTGCTCACAACCTCGTCTCTGTGTGTAACAGCAACAGTAATGGCTGCAACAGAAGCTCGGCGTTAGCTTCGCATTAGCACATGACCGGAGATAACTCTGACCGCCCCTTTATCGTTAAGCAGTCCCCGCACTTAAGTTTTATCTGTCTCTCACACTAACTAATTATCATTTAAAACAGCTGCTTGGAAATTACTCACCTTTTAAGATTGCGTCAACGCTTCATTACCTGAGAGCGAGCGGGCAGTTGGCTAGTGTGGCTGTCTGTGCTGCGTTTACGGACCGCAGCTTTCCCGTCGCTCGACAGCTCCGTGCCATCCAGCGAAGCTGAGGCGGTGAACGCAGCACGCCTGCCCGACTACTGTAATCCTCTCAGCGGCATTTTCACCCACGACGGGCACGGGTACATGTCAAATGAATTTGTCGTCTACACCGCGGTAACAACGGCAACACTTTAGTTGTGGGTTCCTTGAAGGCACCGCTACCAGCTTCAGCAGCAGAAGCGACGGCGATCACTTGTTTTCACAATCGCACAGTCGATCTCCAACACGGAGAAGTGCTCCCTCTCCCTTGTTGTAGCAACACTCTATCATCCGTGCTGCTACCTCTCTGGAAAGACAAGACAAACAAGAAAGAAGGAGAGCGTCTCTCCTCCTGCCCAGTCAGTTCCCGTGCTTCCTCCTCTCCTCATGCAAGGCTTCTCTTTCCAGCCTTTTGTCAATGCTTGCCCACCAAGAACTAATGACTTGCGGCCTAGCCCAGTGTGCTGCTGCTTCCCGTCCGCGGTGTGTTTGTGAGCGTGAAAGCTTTTCCCTTTTGGCTGTGGCTAACAGGAGGTGGGGGCAGGAGTGATGGGTGATCCGCTCCTGTCCTCTCCCAGGTTCTGAGTCCACAAATTAATTACAGTATTATGAAACATAAAAATGGCCAAAGCAGGAGAGAGCCTGGATGTCCCAATATCACATTTTTTCCATCCTCCTCCCGCCTCTGTTTTCCCCAACCCGTGAGTGTGTGTCAGTAAGGGAGAGAGAGAGATCAAGCAAAGCATGGGGGAGGGAGGGTGTATGCGTGTGCTGGGGGAGGGGGCAGGCACAGTGTGTGTGCTTGTATTTGTTGCTTCTTTAGGACCTTTTCTGTCAGACACTGACCTTTTCAGGACCAGTAGTCCTCATGGAGACTGAAACCTGGTCCTAATGAGAGAGAACCTCATTTCTGAGAACTGGTTATGTTTAGGGTTTTGATTTAAAATGTGATTTGGTTAAAGTTTCAGGTGGGGTCTTAGTCGGTTTTGTATTACATTAGGGTTGGTTAGGCTGTCCCAATGAATGGAAGTCAATGCAGAGTCCTAACAAGTATAGCTGTGTATGTGTGTGTTTGCTGGAGCTCTCAGGGATTTGACACTGCTCTTCAAGCCCTGTGGTTACCATGGTAACGTCTGCCTTATATGGCCATTGGAGTCAAAGAGCAAAGGGAGTGGGCTGTGTGGGGCAGCATGCACACACACACACAAACACAGGAAGAATGTGGAGGATCTCTCTCACAGATGCAGAAAGCATGACCCCAAGGCCACAAAAAACAACTCCACAGTACCCGATCGCCCTGAAGCTCTACAACAAATACAGACATGCTGATCTCCTACTCGCCTTTTGTCTTCCAGAAAGCAAGTGCATGTTTCGTATGAAAGTTTTTAAACTCCAGCACACAATTTCAGAAGCCAACCACAGCAGCAGTGAGGTGAGCTTCACTTCTCAAAGCAAGAATCTTTGTCTCCCCTTCAATAAAATAAAAATACAATACCATACTTTGATCCTGCATGCGTGCGTGCAGCCTGCCCCAGAAAAGCTTATTGTGTTGGTAATGAAGGTTACCATTCTGTGGTCATTGCTCATTTCTCAAAAGGAGTCTGCCTCAGCGCTTTGTGGAACACATGGTGATTTGTGTTCGAGGTTAGCTCAAAAGGTCAAACCGACTTTCATACTCCTGTTGTGGTAAAAAAGCTCAGGGTCAAACAACACACAGCAACAGCCCTGGATAAGAGCTTTAAGAGATAAGTGATGAATCTGCTTGTAAATGAGCAGCTTTACTCTGTGGGGATGGGGTGTTTCTGTCACAGACATGGGTGGATGAATGTGTCAGCGGCCTTATAGATATTCACTGTATACAACTTGTTGTGTTTATCTGTAGGGAGCAATTGCAGAGATTTTACAGACATTCTTTCCTCCACTTTTATTGCATTCCTAAATCTAAGACCAGCTTTAGCCCCTGGAGGTCAGAATGTGTGTGTGTGTGTGCGTGTGTGTGTGTGTGTGAGTGACAGAGCAGCATTTTTGTGGCCATTGTGCAGCTAATGGATCATCAGTGATGTTTGTGTTAATTTGAATGAAGGCCCTTTTTAATTAGGCCACTGTACCTGACATTTCTTATGTTGGAAAAGAACAAGCTTCTCAAATAAAGCAGGCTGGTAAAGAACTGTGTACTTGTATCTGTTAAGACTTTAGGACCTTTTCTTTTCTAAGCACTGATCTTGTCAGGAACAGTCATCCTCATGGAGACCAGAACCTAATTGCTTAGGAATGGGTTAAGTTTAGTGCTAAGATTTGAATAATGGTTAGGTCATGGTTAGGGTTAGGCATTAATTAGTTATGGTTAAGGTTAGCTATAATGTTTTGTTTAGGCTGTTTAAATGACTTAAGTGTGAAAAATATTGGTATTTGTTTGGTGTTTGTTACATTTAGACTTTTCTGTAATATTGAATAAATGTAAGCTGGAGCCGGTTTTCACAGCCTGTTTAAGGATTTTCCAGTACAGTAGCAGCAATAAGCTGGCAACAGAAATCATCCTCTTTAGATTTCATTTAGTTTAGACTGAACAAACAGTGACTGTTTGTCACTTTGCCTTGTCTGTGGCACATTCTTGAATCCTATTTAAATTGATTTTAAAGCTGTATGGTGTAGCATTTAAATATAAAAGAATGTCTATTACATTTATTTTCACAGAACTCCACGGAACTGTGTCTTAATATAGCAATGCTTTTTTTCCTGTCTGTGGTGATACAATGTGATGCGTTTTAAAGGAGAATTGTTTTTTTTTTCCCCCACCTGGGTCCTATGTTTATAAATGCGGGTGTATATATGAATGGTACTTACAAAAGTTTCATAATTTGTCCAATAGATCATATTGGGCGGCATCCGTGACAGACGGCACTGTAGTCCCTATGGGGTAAACTTGCAAGAGCTTTGTCGGAGGTATTGCCTTAAGGAAGTGCTTGATTTCACCATTGAATGGCTCGGATTGTTATTGTAAGAGTCTGGCAACATGAGTGGATCAGTAGTGTCACACGTCTGTGGAA
>JAFBJR010000101.1:3143550-3346003 GCA_016785285.1 Brachirus orientalis
AATCCATTAAAAATAAACTAAAACAAACCTCTATGATAGAGAAAAGATATCCACCATTTATCAATCAAGGGCAAAACACATGCTGCACGTTGCACACAGTATCACATTTCAGGTAATACTCCTTGAACTGGATTTACCACCTCAGTGTAGCCTGACCTTGAATGGTGGGAATGTGAGCCACAGTTGACACAAGGCAAACAGAACAAAAGGTCATTATAGTTAAATAAAAAGCCTGTTTACAGCACAATACGCAACACACTACATAAGCAGCAGAAGATATAACAGCAGCAGATTAAACATTTAAACATTTTTATGACCACAGCAAGAGAAGTAACTGTGACAGTACCTTCCTGTCACTTCACAGAAATATAAAAATATTGCTTTGTTTATATGTGCTGGACCTCATTTGGACAGGAAAACAGTACACAAGGTCTCATCGCCCTGCCAGACTGCACAGATACAAAAACAAATATTTGCTTCTGATTTTTTTTAAAATCACAGCCACAACAAAACAATAATACAAGAATCTATATTCATGGGAAAAATGAATTAAAATAGAAAGGTGATGTGTTATGTTGCCCTATTAAAGTCTGCATCAATTAGAGTTCTTTATTTTGTTAGTGTTTATGGCCCTGAGCTTTTGGTGAGTCCTCATGACCCATCACTTGAATGGCTCAGACATCAATCACTGTGTTTCCATGCACAACACGGCCAAACAATGTTTGTAGTGGCTACAGTTGTAGCTCGACTATTAAATTGGACTCGTGCCGTTGTCCCAGTCTACCAACACTAGTGAAGAATCGAGTTCTAGCCTTATCCACACACAAACAGAAGTTTCTCTATACAATCTTTTTTTGTTTTCATTATTACTTTATTTTTTCCATAAACGTGGCATTATTTCATTTTTTCTTTTGAAATGATGCCTAAATACTCCAGTACACAACTCTAATACAACTCTAAACATTGTAGTACAAAATAGAAATGGAGACATTGAGCATATGTATATGCATAAGTATATGCATAAAGCATGTGCACTGTGTCGTTTTTTATATAAAGTGTTATTTGGATAAGTATACTCGCAAATAAATGGTTCCATTTGGATAAAAATAATAATAAAAATAAAATATTTTGGATATACACCATCCATTGGCATAACCTGGGTGTGTGAGTTCCACTTTGAGTTCAATTTTGGTTCTTTTTCATTTTATATATATATATAAGATATCAGTCCTGATGGTAGATTTCTCAGATTTATAACCATGAAATTAAGATCAAGCTTTAGACCAATTATTGACTGGATTTCTGTTACCAAATCTGACCAGAACATAGAAAAAGAGGACATTTTCAAAAGAGAACGCACATTTTAATCAACAAATTTCGCAATTTATGGCTGCTAGTTGTAACATCAGCTTCTCTTAGAATTAAGACTAAAAACAAAGGGACAGAGTTATCACTGATGATGTCAATACACTGATATATTCTCCTATTCAAACGTGACACGATTAAGTGAGTCAATGACAATTTACCAAAAAAAAGGAATATATTTTGCAGTATTGTACAATTAATTACAACATTAATTACATGCACAAAATGGGTTTGAAAAATGTATAATTAACATAAATATCAAAAGGGGGGGGGGGGTAAAAAATGCATCTAGTGTGCACAGGCCTTCAGTTTAGCTCAGAGTAACGAAATCTGTTTTCTGCTGCCTAAAGAGTTCACCTGTTAAAGCTGGGCACACGTTACACAACTTTCACAGTCATTACTGATTTTATAAAAAGATTTGTTTGCCTGAGTCTGCACCAGTCAGCACTGGATGGGGACAGTCGGCATGGCTAGTTGGCACAGAAATCTGTGAGTGTGTTAGAGTAAAGATCCGAGCCGACCTCAGCTGCAGTCATCCAAACACGTTTGAATTTTCTTGAGCCAACGCAGTCGGGTAGAGGGTACTGATGACCAACCCAACCGAAGAAAAAGACAGGAAATGGCATCAGAAGACAAAGAGTCAGGAAGTAGTGGAATTACCAAAACAACAATGGCGATGTTTGTTTGTTTACCCTATTAAATTGCGGCTCTCGTTTCGCTCGCGAAGGTTTGCACTAGAGTTTCAGCTGGTCTGACAAACCATGTCGTCTGTGTTCCCTTGTCGTTCAGTGGTCTGTGTGTCCCCAGATTAACCGACTGCTGCCTCCTGGCATCTGATTCTGCAGATCATAGGCCAATATGATTCGTTGCTTTGGTTTCTGTATGGATTAGGAAAAATAATAACCTGCAACCTACAGACATCCTGGTTGGAAAATTTTATTACCAGTGGACTGAGCCGTGCTAAAGTAGCTGTACCCAGGACTATTCTAGGCCAAGCCAGCAGCTTGTTGGCTGTAGCTTCATATTAGCTCGATACACACAGAATCACATAGAATCAGAGTTCTCCACTTTTTGAAAGGAAGAAATTTGATTAAAAATATATACATATGGCAGTATTACTTACAGTAAAATATATTAAGCAAACTGAAAGGAAAGGTTTCATTTAAATATGTTATATAGAAATAACTACAACTGAAAGAAACACATTTTACTCAAACGGTTACAGCAAAGTAAAGTCTATATGTCCATAGTGACCTAATAACAAATCAAGTGGGTAAAATCTACTGGATGTTAAGTAAATTCTGTTTCCTCAAAACAAGATACTTAATGGTGTTTTGTTCTAAGAAGGAATCTAAGTACTAAAACATCAAAAGCTTCATTGCAGCATGGATGAGTAAGTACATAACATCTGCTCTGAGTGACACTCCCTTTTTTCCATGTTTCACCACACCAACATTCTTGAACCTACTAGCTCTTATATTTGAACTGCGCCCAAAAGGAAAAAGCCACACAGATCTTGCTGCAGTGAGGGGCAGACATTCACTTATCGACGCGTATTTTCTATGCCACAGTTAAACATTTTTTAAAAGCTCATTTTTAACACAGGTTTAACACAGATGTTTACCTTTTAGGACATGCAATAAATCACTGTGGGGTTCCAGAAGAGAACAGTCCTATTTGAATATGCTTCAGTGAGAAGTTAAGGCACTGGCTTCTCTCATAGATGTTGGTTCTACAGAGTGAGAGATTCAAGCAATTTAGAAACCTACAGTGAAAAAGGTTGCACATTCATGAATTGTGTTTAAGAAAATCAAATAATAACAGAATGTCATCCAGTGGACTGTTGGTCAGTATTTAGGTCTTGTCCACCATGTGGTGCTGGCCTGATCTCGTGGAAACATCTGATGACTTTTTGCATATTATCAGCCTGGAAAGATGGTTTTCATTTCGTAAAGACCTGTGCTTAAAGTCAAGGGTGGATCTGTGGCATGAACATGCATGAAATACTTTTCTTCTGGTTACCAGCAGGCAGTTGAACTTGGCTGATTTCCACAAACAAAGAGCAAGATGTTGTCAGTTAGTTTGAGATTTCTTTTTCCCTATCAAGGTCTAACATCACAATTTTTCATATGTTTTTTTTTTTTTTTTTTAACGGCAACACATTGTCTTTTGTTGCATGTTTACTTTTAAAATGCTGTGAGCCTTTTTTGGGACAATTTACATAGAATGTACATTTAAAATCTAAGAAGGAGGGTAAGCTCAGGAGCTGGAGGAATGTGGAATTTTGTCGTTGCTGAAGGGATTTTGTTTGTTTGTTTGTTTTGTTTTTGGAAATTAATTACACCTTCTCAACTTCATTTGATCCCCAAAAAATCTTAATGTCATCATTTTTACTTTCTTGTATTATTTCAAATACAGTGGATCAAATACAAACAATGGCTACAATTTTATATTTCTAATCTGTTCATTTCTTCTTCTCTTTTTCACTTTTGTTGTGGATGCATCAACAGGATTACTACTCCATTGTACTGCAATGACTACAAAAGGAAATGTATTCTATCCTTTTGTTATCGTAGAACCACCTTTTCTGGTATGGGATTAATGGCTGTTTGAAAAATATGCCATCAATGTGATTTAGATTTGAAGTACCTCATTTAACACACTGTTGCATAATTTATGTAAATCCAATTACAGTGTTTCTTTTCATTCACCTTCTGAGAAGAGTGATCCTGCTTCTTTTCTCTCATGTGCACTCTATGTAAACTACAGCATCTCCAGTCAAATCCTCTTGATGTGAACGTTGTCTAGATTCTTTTTTTATGACAGTATCTTTGGCTGACATGTTGGTGCAGTGGTTAGTACAGAAACCAGCAAGGAAATTCTCAGAGTCCTGGTTCAGCCAGACCTCAATATCAAAACAAATAGTACGGCTAATAATAATAATAATCATGTTACTTTTATGTTTAGTCAATGAAAACTAGGTCTTTAGGGAAATTTTGATTCATAAAAGTGAATGGCTGTAAATATTTGTGCATGGGCTGATAAATATTACATGGAAAAATCACAGTGCAGCCATCACTATATGTCTATCATTTGTGGCTGCAGTAACATACAGGTTATGGTGTGTTTAGTTTAGTTGCATTCTGCTGACCTGCTCACACAGCAAAAGCATCTTAACAATGCCTTGAAGGGAATCAAAATTTTCCATTGTAAAACCTGTGGCATCCATGTTTTCGTTCTGTCAGAATGGTTTGTTCCACTTTGTGGAAATCTGTGATGCCTTGATGATGTTGCCTGTCCTAGATCAAATTATATGCTGCTCATCATTAAAGGTACAGTCCAAAAACAATGATCTTACTTTGAACTGTGACACTTTTAACATCTATACATTTATACATTCCCACCTATCAGCTATACCTACACCTATAAGCTTTGTGGTTAATTCCTTTTTCATGGCCTATATGCAAAAGACATTTTGTGACATAGATGACATTTTTTTTAATATAATATACCAAAACATGAACAAATGTAAAGCTAAATGAGCAGCTCTTACTCCCAAATGTACAGTATGACTATGCTGATGTGGGTAAAATGCGGGATGTCATACATGAAAGCATGTCAAAAGTCATTTGTCATATTTACACATTCTAAACATTTTACATTCTTTGCTGTCATCTGACTCTGTTGAAGTAGGTGAAAAGCAAAAATCTAAACAAATCAAAAAAAGATTGGTGCACACTGAAAGTGGTGCTGGTCAGTAGACTGCTGTTACAGTGTATAGTAAATGAGATTGTAGATGAAGAACTGAATGAAATGTCTTTATTTCAAACATGCAAAAAAGAACATACACAATAAATACAAGTGACAGATGAAAAAAATATAAAAAAAACTCTTTATTACCAAAAAATGTGCACATCCTTAATTATGGTAAAGTAGCAACATACAGTTTACATGCACATGTACACCTGACATCTATATTTTTTAACCTAAACCTAGGGTTTAAGGACAGAGGATGTTGCTATGTGTATAGACTGTAAAGCTCACAGAGGCAAAATGTGATTTTTCAAATTGGACTATACAAATGAAATCAATTTGATTTCATTTGTATTCATTTAGACTTTCACAGTGACTTAAGACTTAAGACATCCACTGTTGATTAGGTGAACATCATCCTCACTCATTCCTTTTCACCATCTATGTTTACCATTTGCTTTATTGTGAAGTTTATGCAAGTCTCTCCTTCTCTCACACACAAACACACACTATGCACACACAAGCCCATCCCACCCCTATCTGTCTCCCTGAGGCTTTGCTGTAAAACAACAGTGGAATCTGCCATGGGGACATGGTGCACCCTGGTACTTTTCCATAGATAACATACAACACGTACTAGATAGTTGCAGTGTGTGTTCATATTGACCAGTAGTACCTAGTACCACATGTTCCACACTGTTTGGTAGACTGTGTTCAGTTCCGTCATATTATGTGCTTTTTCTCAAATGTATTGGCCGCTGACTCAAATATCTGCCAATCAGCTTTTTCACCATTGATAATCAAAATTAAATCAAATAAAATTACAAAAGAGATACATTCCCAGATTTAATAATACATAGAAATAAACCTCCGGCGTGTCATGCCCTGACAAGCTGCCAGTGCGGCATTGCATTCCACAAGATGTAATGTACAGTGTGGTCCTGCAGAGTTGACTTTTCAGCTGCATTTGTAATCCATTTAGCCACTTAACTTAATATGCAGTCTTTGATTTGGTGCAAAGTATTATGTAATCCCCCATTTTGGCATTTTTGTCAAGGATGGACCATAAAGATGACCCTCATATGACCTGAGAAATGAGATGATGATCCAAATAATATGATTTATATTTTATTTGAAGACCATACTGGCACCTTTCTGAAAACACTTCAAGGACCTCAGTGTGTTATAGAAATATTGGATTTAAATTCCTCACTACAGCCTTCTGTGTTTCACGTTAGATTTTTCCACACTTTTAACTTAACTACTTAATCCACCACATTATTACAAGGTCTTTCCCACTCATGGTAAAATATCTGTGCTCTGATGAGCTGACAGCCTCTTATCTGTACAGGATGACACGTTGACTCCACAACATACTTGAAAAATGAGGGTCACTAGAGGTTCAACAGTTATTACAGTTTGCATACCGCCTGCAGTTTAAATGTAAACTTCTCAGTATGTTGAATGTATGCTCTCTGAAAGCAGATCAAAGGTCAGTCTGTGGCTCGTGGACTTTTCACAATCAGTGTTTCAGTGTCTCAGAGTTTAGTTAACAGTCGTAGAAAAGTGACACTGGGCTTTGTTCTACAGGGATAACTCTTTTTGACCAAAAAAACACAAAAAAAACAAAAACAAAGTGTGTGTGTGGCAGAGTAAACAGCAATGTCAATACCTTCTTAACACAAACTTTCGATGTTGAAAGGTATTTTGCACATGGTTACACTGCTGTCCAAATTCAAGTGCATTCTCTTCGGTCAAAGAAAATGAATGTTTGCGTCTCCCCCCTCAGGCTCTGTCTCTGTGAAGACCAAATGAGTTTCAGAGGCATATTTTACTGATGTGACCTTTGATCCCTGTCAGGCAACCATGTGCTTGGGTCATGTTTTGGGACAGGCACGTTGATATCCATTTGTGTCTCAGCCCCAGGTCAGTTGAGTTCATTGGAAGGGGTGGGGTGTGCTTGTTAACACAGCACAGATTCTTCAACCGGCCAAGCAGCATAAAGGAGGAAATATCAAGGAGTGCTGTTTTCATGACATCCATTTTTCACATGGGCCTTGGTTAAATGAAAAAGGATGTACACTCATCCAATAAATAAACAAACACAACCCTTTGGTTTACACATGCATTTTCATTAATTGAAGTAAACTAGTTAAAGGAGTTAATCTGTGCAAACAAAAGACTTACGTTATTACATTACAGTATCAAGCAATATCACACAAGGGGGAATGCTGTTGTTCTTAACATTTTTCTCTGTCTCTTTTGACCAAAACCAGAGTGCAACCACCGACCAGACTGGAATCTGTTGAGCTACAGGGAGCATGCACAGTTAATTTATATGGTATTTGCGGAATCGAACTGAAGGTGTGATTGGATTTGTCCACATAGGGTCGCCGTGGATCAATATGGCAATAGGCAAATGACAATATTCACATCATGTGGATCCTACGGGACCTCTGCGAACAAGCAGATGCAAAAAGTTTGACCTAAATCTAAGGGTCCTTTGGGCTTTTTCAGTAAAGCTTACTGTAATTCAAGTGAAACAACACCACGCTTTAAAGAGAATCAAATGAACAAAATTGAGTTCATCTCTGGAACCACAGCAAAAACAGTGATACTTTCTCTTTCAGCATGACTGTGGCAATGTTTTGAATGCCTAAATAAAAATAAAAATCTGTTATCTATTCTAAAATCAAACCAAAAACACAATATTTTTAAGGTTACTTTGATTAAACTTCTAAAACGTCTTTGCCCCTACATGACATTTCATATCTGCTGAAGCTTACTTTCTTTTGCAATGCTTATTGTAAAAATCTAAAGATATGGCACAGGAAAAGGCTGACCAGTCAGATCTGTGCATCTCTTGTCTGTGAATAAACTAAACCAGAAAAGCAGGTGTTTTTTCCCTGCTGATGCTCCCCTATAGACTGATCTTTGATTTAATCTCTTCTTCTTCAGACAAGAAAATGTTGCTTCATTCAAAGGATGTGAAAATGAAAAACCCACAGCAACTTGGGCCACTAAAGAAAACCACAGGGGAAAACATGTTGAGTGGAAACAGAAATAGACCTGTTGTCATAGACACCTGAACAGATGTAATTAGACCTGTTGTGCTTCACTGCATATTTCCTTTATTAGGAAAGATTCAAGGTGAAAATTGTTTCTGCAATTTTTTAGGACAGCTGCTTTACTTTGGTGGAAGGAAGGCTACTTTAAGCAGTAATATAATATTTATTTGTTTCTTTAACTTACTATATGTTAAATATTGCTAAATTACCAATTAGTAAACTCAATATTAATAAATATCACTGGACAAAACTAAAATGACTAAAATAATGTCTTAAAAGCAGATAGCATATAGAGTAAATGTCATTACAGAGATATTTAAAATATGTAATATTACTTGGGGTGTGTTATTGATTTGATGCAAATGTAGCTATGATTAGTGGAATACAAGATTTATGCAGCAAAGGCAATTTGTTTTGTTTCATGGAGAGCAAAGAGACATAGATATTATATAATTTGCTCTAATATTCCATGATTTATTCTGTTTTAATAGGGGTGATGCTGAAAATACAAATGTATGTGGTGTTTTAAAACCTTGTTCCATGTGCCCCTTATTGACTGTGAGCACCTGCCCCTCTAAAGTGTCTGTACAGACCTGATGATGCGTATTTGATAGCATATTATAAATGCAGAAATCAGGCATTCATAATGGGAATAAGACAAGTTTAACCACTTGCATACAAGTAAAAGACAAGAAATAGCTGGACTAGGTTCACAGTCTTTAATCAAGTCTCTAAATACTGTATTTCTGCAACAAATGTATTGTTTTGTAAACTCACTTTGTATTACCTTGTGTTTTTGAAAACTGTAGTGACCTTTTTTTCTGTGAATGGCCTGAATGTTTGTTCAAATCCTCCATGCAGAGCACTACTGAGAGTAAAAGGAGATGCCAGCATAATAGTTCTGTAAATGTATATAAAACCTGAGAAAATATAAAAGAAGGAAAAAAGGTTGTAACATGAGAGACCATGTCATTTAAGACATGGAAGTGATGAATAATACTCCACAGTTTACCAAAGAAAAAGCCTGTCCTCTGCATTCTCAGATAGTTAACATTATGTACAGGAATATAGGTTAAGTTAACATGGTACATAAAGAACATACATTCCTAAGCAGTAACTACAGTTAGTGAGGAACAAAACACTTTATTTAAAGAACAAAATAGAAACAAAAATAGATACAGATAATAAAAAAGATAATGATTGTGTCCTGTTTTATGCCTTTTAGCATATGACTCACTGTTGATCATGAGGATAATGTTTGCACATAGGCTGTTGATTTCATGATTGCATTGTAATTATTTATGGTACTTATACAGTGGTACTCAGAAAAGATGTGTTCTTGTTAAATGTATGTTGAGGAGCTTTGTTTGCCTCACTGTTAATAACAATGTCACCTAGAATAATACAGATCTGAGACAGTGACACTGGAAGAGGTTGCGAGCAATCCATTTAAAGAGTTGATGACACTTGAAAAACACATGTTACTTTGGATTTGTTATATCTGAATTTAAAAATAAAACACGCATTTGCATGTTTGTATCTTTGCAAAAACAGAGCTTTGAATGTGCACAAATGTGAATGTCAGTTTAAGCTGTTTTTCCATGTTATTGTTTTTAATTTTAGATTAACAAGTGACCTTTCATCACTATATCTATTTATTAAATTTTTACTTTCAGTGTCAGGAGCTGGTCAGAAACAACATTTTGTTTCTATGTGTTCTTGTAATACCATGCAAAATGACAATAAAGAAATCTATCTAGCTTTCTTAAGACTAAAGATGTGCAGAATCGGGCTACACACACTCACACATGCACTTATACCAGAAAAGTTCCTAAAGAGGAATCTGGATACACATCTGTATGTGTACCACACTGATTCTTCCTCTGTTCTAACCTACTATGGCTGATGTTATGTATTATTACATGTTTATTTAGTATGCAGTTTTATTTCATTGTACCAAAAGTAGAATGTAACACTGCTGCAGTAAATGGGAAAACCTTTACAAACCAAACACACTAACACCTAACCCACAGGACTTCCATTCATTTGAACAGCCTAACCAAAGCCATATGGATACTAACCTAATTCATAAGCAATAATGCCTATCCATAACCTTAACCCAACCACAATTCACCCTTAAGTAGGTTCTACCTCAGCAAAACCAGGCGTTGGTCCCATGAGGACTACATGTACTAAGAGTCGGAAAGTTATATAACAGAAAAAGTCCTACAGAGGAAACAAAAAAGCACACATTCTTGCACAGCTATCTTACTAGATATAGACATAGACATAATGCATTCCCTAGCCCCTTATCTCAACCTTAACCATCACAACTAAATGCCTGACCTTCATTCTTAACCTAACCCTTACATACAACCTAATTCTAAGCCTAATCCTAAAAACAGTTGTTAGCCCATAAACAGGTGTGTCAGACAGTAAAGCACAGTCTAAATGTCCTTGGTTGGTTTATGCTATTGTTTATAACTTTTTATTAGATATAAGTAAAAACACACATTACACTATTATCATCAGGGCAGCAAACGTGTTCAATGTAAACATATTTCAAATATAATAAAAAATAAAAATAAAATAAAATTCGATTATATTACTTGTATTGCTTCCATAACTTTTATCTAGTTATTTTTAACCAGATGAAGAGTGGCTCCCAAAAAAACAATTACTCAGAAAAAGCAAAGCCATGTGTGTCAAAACCAAAACAATGTATTCTAATTTGTTAGAATTATTAGAAAAACTCTTTACTCTCCGAAGGCTCTGGTTTACTGAGACGACATGTTCTCGAGTTCCCCATGGTATTTATAACTTGATCAGCTGACCTTGCATTTGGAACCATCCACACACGGACTCTAACTAGTAGTGGGTAAAAAAAACACTAAAAAACTGCTCAGATCTGGAATAAATGCCAAACTAGCCACACATAAGTGGCCCAACAATTGAGAATGTAAAGCAGCGATGTGTTTTCTCTACAAAATCAGCAGCGTAGGGTTAAAACGAGACAAATGGCAGCTACCGACTCCCCCGCCAGGGGTATAGTGGTACAGTCCTGTGTTAAAATTCCGAGAATTGAGCTGCAGTGTTTCTTAGAACTGGATTCTCAGAACTGGATATGCTCAGAGTTTCGAGGAAACTTTAACAAGGTGACATTTTTTCCCTTCCCATTTTCTCAGCATTAGCTCAGATGTGTAGTGAAATATCAGATACTCCTGTTGCGGCTCCTGCTGCTCCAGAGAAACAGGGATAAATAGATTCTTCTCAACATGTTGACTCATGGTGGCTGCTGTAGAGTGAAGAAGTAGCAGAGAGCTGCTTTGGACGAATACACTGTGTTTGGTTGTGTTTTATAGACGGAAGTTGTGCCTCGATTTAAGTCACTTGGTGTCTCGTGCACTTCGTTTAAACAAGCAGCCGTTTGAGTGAAAATAAACCCGTGGCCAACACTACAGTGACGCGGCTGAGGCTGTAATATTGATTTATCTGACTTTTGGAAGTTTGTGGTTTATGGCTGACAGCACAAGTTAGATATATACTGAGATTAGTCTAATGGCGCAACAGTCTTGGTTCGCAGACAACTCCTCGTTTACTCTGCGCACACTGTGCGTCGACTAACTAACCTTCGGCCTCACTAAAATGTCTTCTCAAGTCTGAAATAAGTTGTCAGAATGTAACTACAATGAAACAAAAAAAAGCAATCGCGAGAGTTTCGTCGTGTTTCTAGACTTGAGCGGTCTTGTGCTGGCCTGCACGCTGGCTCGAAGCTGAAGTTACGCAGCAAGATTTTCCTCTAATCACACCAAACCTCACTTTACTACATCATCAAAGGTTTAAGAAATGAGTTCGGAGGTTCGTTTCTAACAGGATGGGGACAGGTGTCAAGGAGTTAAATTTGTTAAATGAGTCAGTGCAGTTTATGGAGGGAACAGGAAACCTCGCTGTGTTCTGGCAACCTAATCTGAGCAGTCAGGACGGAATGTGCTCAACGTTTACAACTACAGGCTGGAGGTTGCCAGACTCTAGTTCAGTCCTAAAAACTACAGACAAATCTTAGAAAACAAAATCTGTATAAACGTTTTCACAGTTAAGTGTTGTCATCTAGATCAGTTGTTGCCTCGAAATTGCTTCACAGTTGCTTTACAGTCATGAATAGTGCTTAAAAGCTGAAAAATCAATTATCAAAAATAATTTAGATCGTCTGTGTATGACTGCGTTTACTTATCTACAGTTGTTTTTTTTTTTATTTTCAATTTTCCATTCCTTATAGCCACCTCAAAATGATCAATATTGCTCTAAACTGAAAACACATTTGCATATGTTCATATCTAATATTTGTTAAGTTCATGCTGTTACTTTAAAATTATTATAAACATTGTTCCAAGTCAGAAGAACTGGAAAAACAGTCGCGATCATGATTTATATGACAAGATTGAAAAACAGATTATGTAATCGTTCAGTTATTAGTGTCCAATAAGAGACAAGGGATGGTTCTAATGATTTAGTAATCCTCATTTTGTGTTCATCTTCTTACAATGGCGCCACCTTCTGACAAAACACTGTCAAGACACTTTGGATTAAAAAAAACCTGTTGGGTTTACATGAACCCTGAAGGCATGTGGGTTTTAGGACGTAGCCAGAATGTAAGAAATACAATGAGAGTACATAATCCTATAGAATAAATGAGTAACTGTGTTTGTTTTGGATTAGGTATGATGGGCTTCAAGACAATATTACTGTAGCAGATACAAATACAATAGGAGAAGATTACCCTTTTATTAATCTCACATTGTGTCCACAATACCGTGCATCTGTGTGCTTGTTAAGTATGGCTTTATTATTGGATCAATGAAAGTCACAGACAATTAAATTGCTCCTTATTTTTTATCTTGCCTCAGATTTTGACAGCATGGCCACAGATGCAGATGGCTGTATTCAATTCACACGTCATGCAGGCGACGTCCTGCTTAATTTTAACCGCCTGCGCAGCAGGAACATTCTGACTGATGTCACCATACAGGTGGATGGACAGCAGTTTCATGCTCACAAGACCATCCTGGTGGCCTGCAGGTACATACCATCTTGAATGTTAAAAGCTAGATCTGTGGTGAATATATCATACAGCACCTTCATAATAACTGAAACTGTTCCAAAGTTGAGAGTTGCATTTTTTTTTAAATAGATGATTAAAAAGTGTCTCTTTCTCTCTCACAGTGGCTTCTTCTATTCTGTGTTCATTAACCCGGAGAATGCAGACCTCAGTGTCATCAGCTTAGACCCCAAGGTGAGCTCCATAGGTTTCTCCATCCTCTTGGATTTCATGTACACATCCTGTCTGAACCTTAGAGACAGTCTCGTCCTGGCTACCATGGAAACGGCCATCTATCTCCAGATGGAACATGTGGTTGACACCTGCCACAGGTTCATCAAGTCCAGGTAAAAGACCACAGATAAATTGATAGGACATGCTTTCTTACCGTAGTAAAAAAGTGAGGGAATCTGACGTGTAGTTGAATATGTTTCTGCAGACATCAGTCTCTGAATATGCAGACTGGACAGATACAAGCTGAATTGTCACACCCTGCTGCAGAGTTCCCTGCTGTGAGGCCCGTCAGTGAAAAAGAGCAAGACTTTAAAACCAATCATATGTCAAACTCCTCCCCATTCCAGGATTGCAGAGGCAACACCCCCAATGTTTTCAGAGGTATCAACACCTCTGGCTCCTATCATGTCTATGGGGACTTCCATATTCATTCCACAAAGATGGAAGGTTCCCAAACCATCACTGCCCTTCCAAGAGGAGGGTCTTTGTCCCCACATCAATGCTCACAAGTACCCAACACCAACATGGCCCACAGTCAATCCACCATCATCTCCCACCCAGTGGGATCTCATCCCAGTTGCCCTGCCACAATTATTCAATCAGCAGGAGCCCATGGGAGTCATTGTGGACCTGCTGCCCCGATGGAGGAAGGAAATATTCAGCACCCACACACCAGTTGCTTGAGGGTGTGTCCAGGCTTCAGCAAAGGTGTCATCTTTAGCCCTCAAAGCCCACTCAGATCTGACTGCCAACCAAACTCACCCACAGAGTCCAGCAGCAGCAGAAATGCAACCATGAGTCTCAAACAGCCCTCAGACTGCACAGAGGATGTCAAGGCCCGCAACTGGAAGAAGTACAAGTTCATCGTTATGAACCAATCCCGTGATGAGAGTGAGAAAGAGTCCCAGGTTGGCAGCACTGAACCTACATCAGTTTCCCCCATGTTGAGCCCCTGTAGGAGTGTTGGGACCGGTGGAGACAGTGATGTCCAGTCAGACGAGGGAGCTAGCAAGCATAGAGAAGAAATCCCCAATTCTCAGAGTGTAGACAGCTGCAATAGTAGCAGCACCAGCAGCAGCAGGTAAAACCAAGTCACTGTTGACACAGTAAAACTGAATATATGATTTAAATATTATGTCAAATGTCTAACTTTACATTGTTTGAACTCTGGTCTTTTTCCTCTGTGCAGTCACCGCAGATGCTCCTCTTGTGGTTGTGACAGTCCTCAGTGCATGGATATGGGCCAACTTTCTCCAGAATCATACAGGATAGACAGCACTATCAAACTACAATCAGAGTATTCCCCTTCTAGCTGTGGTAAGTGCCCACCATGTACAGTTAGTCTAGATTATTTAGGAAAGAAATGCACTGAAATGTTAATAAATACTTATTAATATAGATGACAGCACCTACGTCTGCAAAGGCTGTGACCTGAAGTTCACAGATGAAGATTCCCTCAAAGACCACATGGTCCAGGTCCACAGTGACAAGCCATATAAGTGTGACTGCTGCCAGGCTGCGTTCCGCTACAAGGGCAACCTGGCCAGCCACAAGACAGTTCATACAGGTAAGGTTAATGAGTCATTTTTTTTTTTTTGCACAAACACCATCAAGTAGAATTGAAGGATGCTAATGTGTAAATCCTTCATCGACCTGCTGATCTTTTCTTCCAGGAGCGAAGCCATACCACTGCAACATCTGTGGAGCTCAGTTCAACCGACCAGCCAACCTCAAAACTCACACTCGGATCCACTCTGGCGAAAAGCCATATAAGTGTGAGACATGTGGTTCCAGATTTGTCCAGGTGAGAAAAATACAGCCATGTACTTGTGGAAAAACCCTGCTCTCTATATCTGTATGTAGTTCATTTTTTTCTGTTTCTGTCAGGTGGCCCATCTTCGTGCCCATGTGTTAATTCACACAGGAGAGAAGCCGTACCCTTGTGAGATCTGTGGAACTCACTTCCGCCATCTTCAGACGCTCAAGAGCCACATGCGCATTCACACAGGAGAGAAGCCTTATCATGTATGCTTTGTCACTGTTGTTAGTCTCAGCTACAAACAAATACTGTGTAGGTGCACTTATTTAACTTTCTGCATGGAAATCAGTTTATTTATTTTTCCTATTTTTCTATTTTTTTTTAGTGTGAAAAGTGTGACCTCCACTTCAGACATAAGAGTCAGCTAAGGCTTCATCTACGACAGAAGCACGATGCAGTCACTAACACCAAGGCTCAGTATCGCAGGAGTCCCAGCAACATGGCAGCTGGTCTTGTGAACTCCTGCTGAACCTGCTGCTATGCCGTGTCACATTGTCTCCGCTCGTGCATTGGCCAATACTCATTCTAAATACAGAGAGTATAAATATACAGTATATGCATTTGTAAATTATGTACATTACTATATGCAAGCTCTAAGTACTTGGTTGCTCTTATTGTATGATGGTAGAAGTTCTTATCTCTGTTGTGCAACAACAGAATGTACATTTTGAATGTGAGCAGGTGTTTCTGTTATTACTACACTGAATGTAAGAATTGAAGGACAGTCCTCTTCATCGTTCAGATTGAGAATCACTGTTAGTTTTGCTTCTTTCGATATCGGTATGAATTTCCCCCAGTAATGTGGTCACCGTTGTTGCAGTTCTTTTCATTGTTCTATTTTTGTAAATAAGATAATATATTTACACTTGCCATCTGCTGGCAGAGTACAAATGCATTAACATTAAAAATGCATACAGTGAGCTTCATGGACTGTTGACAACACATGGGCTTGTTATTCTGATATTGCATAGTTTGCAGTATGCCTTGTGATATGCTCAGATTGTCATCAATTGGATTAATTGCTGTATACATATGCTCTTTTCTAATAATTTCTAGGCTCATGTTGGTATTTTGCACATACTCAATGCTGTGATATATTTTCATACTTTTGAAATATTTCTAAATGAAATGTTTTTGACCGTGTGAAAATATTTATCTCTCTCTCTCCCCCCCCCCCCCCCCCCGCCTTGCACCCGCCAAACTTATTTATATATTTCTTTTTTTTGTATTTGGTGCTGCAATGATCCAATGTTGCCAAGGGATCATTTAAGATTGTATTTTATCAAACCGTATGAATCATAGTGTGCACTTAGATTCGCATTTCGCTATTGTCAGACAGTCAGTGTATTTTCAGTTCGATAATATAAAAGTCTGGGCAGATTTTATCTGCTTTTACTGATGTCCTGTTGTTATTGTCGTTTGAATGCATGTCAGGTTAGGTACTGTTGTTATGAGATCTGACTAAATGTATATAGATTGTAAAATGCAGATCCACCAGGCCTCAAGCTTAAACGCTCAGGAATGTTAGTAATATGTAAGCAGATGTTTCATACACTTACATGTGTGTATAAAAATGAAATTAAAATAAAATATATTTTAAGTAGCGGCATTGATTATTGTCGTTTGAACTTGAGCCTTTAGCCTCTTCAGTACAGACCCACATTTTGAGGCCCCTGCTCGAAAATGACGTGCCCAAAATGGGTTTGTGAGTCTTCCATAGAGCTCTATGTGAATTATTTTGGTATCAAAATAACAATAACACTTGTGAGATTCTATCAGAAGTGTAAGCATCACTGTAGATGCCTGTGTCAGGGTAATTGCCGATGGAACCCAGAATAAATTAAGGATTTTCTTCCACACCTGAAAAAATATTGCATCTTATAGTAAATATCACCTTTGAAAATATGCAATAGTAGCTTAGAAACTCAAGGATATCATGTAACATCATATGGACAGGGCATTCCCCTAATTCCCTCTTCAAATAAAACCCAAATAAAACCATACAAAGGGAGTATTTTTGTCTCAAACTGACTGTAGAGTGTAACTAATTAGATTGTAACTGTAACGTTGCTGACATCTGGTGGACACCAGAAGCTCTGCTCTCTCAACTCTGATTTGAACTTCCCAGGCTTCTAACTCTGGCTCCCATTGGTCAATCTTGGTGATTGACACCTCTTTTCAAGCTGTCGTTAGCAAACACGTGTAGGTGCTGTCGTTGATATAAGCACGTAAGTGGTGGGGTGGACATGTATGGTCATTTGCCTTTCTCCAGTCAGAACGATCGTATGACGCTATATAACGGCCAATTGCGTCGCAAACAGTCCGCAAAGCATGCTAGGAGATGTAGTTCTTCATCCAAAGCGGGTTTGTTCCGGTGAATGTCCGTGCTTTTGATAAACATCAAAGGTAAGACATACTATATGATTTTGCGAACGTTTTTTTTCTGCTATTCTCTCGCTGCTAGCTCTTCGAGTTTTCATGGCACTGCAATGCTACTATATCTTTGTATTAATGAGAGTGTCTGCTTTCACGTGATATCTTGTTTGTGTGGTTTGCTATGAGTGGGGACGTTAGCAGACGCACGAAATTGGACATACGCAGATTTCATGTTTTTGTTACATGCCCACATAATTTGCTTGGGGTTTGACTCTTGTTTAATGGAGGTGGCGATGCTTGGTAGAGAAGCTGCGTTTCTTCCCGTCATTTTAGTTGATGATGCTTCCTGCTTCCTGCTTCCTGCTTCCTGCTTCCTGCTTCCTGCTTCCTGCTTCCTGCTTCGGTCGCCTATACTGCACGCATCTAGCGCAGCCCCCTGCAGAGGGGGCTGTCGTATCGAAGAGGTTCTACAGTGTTCTGGTTAAACATTTCCCTGGCTCCCCCTAGTGTTTGATCCTTGTGAATCTTTGCCCATTCATAGATAAAACCATGGACCTGGGCGAGTGTTTGGATTACATATGGTTATTCAGCTGAATTGACCTATGTATGCATTAAGAGATAAAATTCAAAAAGAGAGATTATTTATTAACTATATATAAATTAACATATTCATAATGATGGAGCATATAGGGAGAAAAAGATATTTAAGACAAATGCAATTATTTAAAAAAAAATGTATGTTCAGATAAGTCTGTGCTATTAAATAAGCTATTTTTAGAATAATTTCTTAATTCACCATATTTCACGACATCTTAGCATTTGTTTACTTATTCAATAAGTCATACGTCAATTCTTCTCCATCTGAACTGCGGTGTGAAGCGCCATCTGCTGGCCAAACAGGCTGACAGCTACCAGGTTTATGAGGTTTTAAGTAAATGTAAAAAGTTGTGCAGAAGACGAGTTCATACAATGACACCACTGTACTTACACAGTCAAACAAACTGCGGCTTTACAAAACAGAAACAAAGGGGTTGATGTTTTTATTTTTTAGTTTTATCATTTCTCCTTCAAAAAGATACAGTACAGTTTGACAGCATATGTCCATGTTTTTGTCTAATTATAACTAATTGCATGATTCGTGGCTGCGGTGAAGCAATGAAGTGAGGTGTTGTAGTGTACTGAAGAATCAGTCATTTACCATAGTGAGTGACCAATAACTACACTTAAGCCATCAAGTTGATCTATTTGGTCTGAAGCACTATAACTGCTTCCAGTGACATGGCTCTGTGAATACATTAGAGACATTTTTTTTTGGACTTCTTTTTCCCAACTTCTCACTCACACCGACACATGTAGAGACACTCGCAAAGAGCGCAGCAAATATAAAAGACATGGAAAACCAAAAAAAATAAGAAATCAAATAAAAGTCCTGTGGACATTAACTTATAGTGTAATTGCAGTTGATAAAAAGGAAACCATTAACATAAACGAATGTAGCTGGCAGATTGGAAAATTAGTCCTCTTTGTCCAGGATGGCTTTCACATCAGCAAACACCTGGAAAGAGAAAAACAGGTCACAATAATGTGGTACTGAGTTTCAACTCCAGTCAAAAAAACTGATAACCTTAACCATTCCAAAATAACCTGAAGTGAAGCACGTATTATTTCTAACTCTAATCACATCACATGACAATGTTTCAACTCATCCATGACAGATTACTTCATGTATTGGTTACTTTATAACATGTCAGAAATGAGAAAATTACAATCAGTTCATAACCCAAATATTTTTTGTTTATTTCTGTTATCTCACAACAAAAAATGGAACAATGGGAAAGACAAAATACAATGAAGACAATCAAAACAAAATGACTGAAAAGGTGTAGGCTGAAGCCGGGCTTATCACAACCTTTACTAATTCATTGAGACTTATAAATGCCACACATTCCCATGAATAATTAAGAGATCCCAACCACATTGTACAGTACTTACAATGTTAACAAATATCAATCATCAAGCGACTTACATTCATCAAGTACTTTACTTATTCTATATTAGTTCTTGACCCAATTTCTTGTATACATAAACAAACCTTTGAGCTGTTATTTGCTGTCTTGTTTTATAAACTGTTTTACAATATTATGTGGTAACAATTTTTATGCACTTCATAAATATTTGGCAAGTTTTATAATCAATTAAATCATTGATTTTCACTGTCTGTAATTTATTAAACTGCTTTAGATGGTTATATTGTGATTTAGTAATAATCCTTATTGCTGTTTCACAGTATAAATAATTGAATTTTGTAGTATAAAAACTGTGAAGGATTCATGCGTTTCCCTATATTTCCAGGCAGTAGGTGACATATAGAACAATAATGGAACAATATGAAATACAGTGCATGTTGGTTTGAAAGAACTTTTGTCTTGTATTGCCATTAGATTTAATTTACATTGACACTCAGAGAGGGTCCAATGTGATTTGACTAATTATGTAATTGCTGTAATTTTTATAATTAAAAAAAATGAGTGCATTTCTTTTTAAATTTCAATAATCTGACTTTGATGTATATGAACAAGACACAGCGCGTTGCACTGTCGAAATATCGCACTTAGAAATTTATTGTAGCAGTTCACAGATGCTCCATCCATATTTCGCCTACATTTAATTTTATCAACTCACCTCATCCACGGAACGAGAGGCGTCTACTGAGCGCACCTTGCCCTGTTTCTCGTATAGTTCAATGATTGGTCGTGTAGACTGTAGATAGGTCTGGATTCTGAATCAAAGAACAAAAAGTTCCTGGTTATTGGGGACAGGAGACACACGGGAATCGAAGGAGACACAAATTAGGTCAAAAACACACTTGCGGGTATCTAAGAGTCAGTTAAATAGGTCAGAGGAATCCATACTGATCAAAAACACTTGTTGTACTTTGTTACAGACAGAAGGCAGCAGCACATTTATGTAGGAACAACTGCAATGATTAAAACTTGCAAGGTTTCTTTTACACAGATGTGGAGGAATGTACCTTTTCTCCAGGCTTTCTCTGTTGTCATCTGTGCGTCCACTGCTCTTTCCTCTTTCTAGACATCTGTTGATGCAGACCTGCACACAAACAAAATCACATCCTCATTGTATAGTGATATGCAACCAATAACAGCTAAAGGAGTTTCAGCTTTCTAGCATGCATGAAGTACCTCATTGCCGCAGTCAAAGAAAAGCACAAATTTGACATCTGCTTTGTCATCCATGTCCTTCTTCCATCCCTGAAGGTTGTCCTCATTGCGGGGGAAACCATCAATGAGGAAACGGAACTTTTTTGCATCTTTCTGCATTGTCTCTTCCATTGCCTTAAAGAGCAAAAATAACACACATCTTATTCTCAAAGTGATTTAATCAGCACAAAAAAAACTGATTTCAGGCGAGGCATTAAAAGGTGCAATAACAGTAAAATAAGAGTATCACCCCTGACAGTGCAGCTGGGAGATGTCATCAGTAATACTCCATGTCAAACTTATACTCAAATAAATCACATACACATCATCTTGCAAAAAATGTGCCCGTACCAACATTAATATCCACTGTTTAGTGTTTGATGTAAAACCAATCACACCACACCATATTAGTGACTTCAAACTGTGAGTGCTGAACAGTCTCAAAATCAAAGCTGCTATGTAAATAATCAGATGAAAAACATTATCACCACATTTACAAGGCAAAGACAACCTGATGTTTTGTGACTCTACAAGTTACATGCTTTTTCTGCACTACACTGAACATTGGCATTCAGTCATAATCCACTCTTTATCTAACACTTCTCCTCTAAGGTCCACAGGTGGAGCTGGAGCCAATCCCAGCTGACACAGAAAGAAGCAAAGTACACCATCCACCAGTTGGCAGGTTAACACAGGGAAGTTAAACTGAGACAAACAATTTCCACTCACAGTCATACAACTAGTCAGTTTAGTACATTCAATTAATCTACCCCTAATCACCACATCCTTGGACTGAGGGAGGAAGCTGGAAACTTGAAAATTTGACCAAATTTGAATTGCATACAGGTCCAGAGTAACTTGTCTCACCACTGCAATCAGGTGAGGATTCACAAACCTGTATTGCAGATACATACCTTCCTGAGTAAGTTGATGGTGATCTCCACTGGGACAATTTTTCCCTCCTTAATATGGGTGGCAATGAGCTGTCCAAACTCTGACCCCTCTCTTGCTCGTTCTGCTCTCAGTAAGTCCCCAGCAGACAGATGGGTGTAACTGTAGTTCTGAGAGACAAATTTTAAACATGAATTCATGTTGAAAAAACTGGGGGAAAAAATCAATACATTTCTGGTGGGGTAAATGTGATAATCCTGTTTTTTTTTTACATGTACACTAGTGTGTTTTCTTTATCACCAGACCAAGTCATTCACTTGTCAACGTCAGGAAAACCTATGTGCAAACTCTTGTGCCCAGAATGAAAAGAGTCTCTATGCACAGCTGCCATTCAGGCCTAACCATTGTACATAAAGCACAGCAGCCAACACCCACAGACAGCCGTGAAGAGAAGTGTGTGTGTGTGTGTGTGCATACACACACACACACACACACACACACATATACTTAAACACATACTGTATATATACACACTCTTATTGAGATGAGAAAATATCCTCACCACAGCCTTCTAGTATATAACTCTTATCATCATTAAAACACAGGAGCTGAGTAACGTTAAGTATACTTCATGCTGCAGTAGCAATACAGATTGTTAACACAAATATCTAAATCAGTCAATGACAAAACAACAACTTTGTACAATTAGGCATGTAGACATGAAGTTCACACCTAGATTACTTGGAACGTAGCAAGTTTGCTGGTGTCAGGTGGGTGGTGGGCTGGTCTGAGTATTTCAGAAAACGCAGATCTTTTGGGATTTTCATGTACAACCATTTCTGGGGATTATGGTCTCTGAACACTCAGAACTGGAAGCAGACAGCAGCATCACTAGGTGCCACTCCTGCCACTTCATTTGGTGTAATTTGTATCTAATAAAGTGGCCAGAGAATGTGTTGGGTCTCATACAGGTTGAGATGAAGGTTCCTCAGCCAACTCATATCTATGTTGTTAATAAATGATCTCTCTGTTCCAGTCAAGATGGGGGGGTCAAGTGCACTGGTTCAGACTTACTCTGACCATTATATAACAATTTATATATGGTTATGCTCTGTTATGTTACAACACAGAGCAAAATGTCAATAATGACTCTCCTGTTGGCTCTGTTTGCACTACGTTCAAATAACAAGCACCATTTCATTTGAGCCATTGTTTACACAGGCATTCTAATCAAACACTTTGCAAAAACAGGGTTATAATTTCAGTTAATTCAGATCAGCAGTGTGATACAAAAATGCGTAACTTACTAGACAGTACAAGTAGAGTTTTACCGTTTATGATAAGTAACACTGGGTTATTTAGCAGGAAATAAACTGTACAGCTAGTGTGGCTAACTAGCTCGCAGCACTGGTTCATTTTAGAGGGCAACCGGAAGTCAATGAAATGAAGACATTTCATCATAAACAAAGGCGGAAATAAAACCAACAACCACGTAACAATAAATCATATTTTCATCACGAGATGCTAAAGCCGAACATAATAGTCAAAAGTTTCCATTGCCCTTTTTCTCTCGTACCTCCACGATTTTGGAGCACTGGGTTCCTTTGCCGGCGCCAGGCCCGCCCAGCACGAACACAACCTGCGGCTTCTTCATTAGCGACACCCGGTACAACAAGCTCGGCACCTTCTGAGACACAGTAAGCAACAAACGGCCGATCATAAACCAGCACCACCGGCTCAGGACGTGGACCAGCGGGGTGGAGTGACGGTTGGGGGGCGGGAGGACAGACAGACAATAACCCAAGCTAACCAGTGAATGAGTGTCGATGTGGGTAGGAAGTAACAGAGCCAACCAGACACACTACTTCCGCTGTTGACTTCACAAACCAATAGGGTTTTCACAGAGGCGAGACGCACACGCAAACCACGCCCATTTGCGCTTTTCAGTAAGGACTTCAAGATTCAAGTCAGCCTGTCTATCCATAAGTAACACTACAGATGTCAACAACATTGTAATTACTAGACTTCGCACTGTCATTGTTACTAGAATGATTTTTTGAGGGTATTAATAACATCATGAAACTGAAACTGGAAGTGTCATTAAATTGCATAGATACTGTATATTCAGCAGTGGCATGCACGGGATGGCAATCAACCCCTGGTGCCCTCATGGACCAAAACACAGCACCTAAAGTGCCCTCTTAAGTCACATTATGCACAATAATGTACCATCTAGAGTACTAAAAACATGTGCCCTAGGGGTGCTTTTCTACTGGGGAAAAGTAACTCAGTACCCTATAAGATGCCCTTGCTACTTTGCTTCCTATGGATGTCTGTTAGAGCAATATAGAATTGGTGTTTATTATTACATTTAGCCCATTTTAATAATTTAGTAATATAAGCAATATATTATTCACTTTTTGTGGCATTTGGTCATATGTAGCACCTTATATTTGCATTATTTTTGTGTTTATTCTAGTTGAAATGGTTATTAATTTTATTATTATTTAATTGTCCTGCCTATCCTTGGGCCTCACATGCTCTAGGTCCACACCTGGTGAATGGAGCGGGATGAGGAGCTACAGTTTTCTTACCATAAATGTAACTGTAGTAACAAATTTTAATGTAATAGTGTCTTGTCACCCACAGGAGTTTGTTTACTTTTTGTAACTGGCGGCTTTGTGGAATAACTGTTTGGATGTCAATTTTACATCAGTCTTATCTTAATGAGTCAGAAAACTGCATGTCTTGCAAGAGTGGAAAGAAACCATGGTTAAATATTTTATTTTGCTCACAGTATTTTTTTTGTGGATTTGCCTATGACATCTCACATGTGGTCACATAATGGTGAGACTGCAGATTGCAAAAAACACCTTTCCCAAGCATGTCAGGGAACTATTTGGTGGCCTGCACATACCACAAAGGATGTAATACTCTTTCATAACTCCCACTTTATCCTTCTCCTTGGTTTGTGCTTCGAGTTCAAGCAGAATCTTTCTTTTTCACTTCTGAAGTAAGCTTCTACTTCAAAAACATGAAACACAGGTCTGCTCAGGTACAAACAAGGCAGACTTCGTAGAGCAACTTTTCTAAGGCCAGTAAAGCCAAAAGTCTTTTATTACAGAGGTTATACACTAATATGGGTTGCATGTTAAATTTATGCCACTAAACCTTCCTAAATGTTACACATTGGACCTATGTTTAAATGCAACAATAAATAAAGCAAAAGCTTGTATGCACAAAAAGTGGGTAGACGGATTAAATGTAAATGTAGAAAAATTCAATAATTTGCTCCTTATATGTCCTATTGAAAATACTCTTAATAATGTGTATGTACCTTTTGAAACAGTAATTGCTGAATAGAATGTAATTTAATGTAGTTATTTGGCCTTTCCGATGCTAATCCGTGGATTAATTAACGATCAATGGAATTAAATTAATATTTTCAATGGGTGAATACATTTTGAAGCGTTTTTAGGGGGGTGGGTGAGTGGTAGGGCAGTGTTATTGTTGTTCTTGCAACGGTCGGGAGACGCCCCTCCCCTGCCTCTCCAGCATCAGCAGCACCTCAAACCCGAAAAGGGCGACCCGTGGCTGGATGATGATGATGATGATGATGCTCTCCGGCCGATGACTGGACACGCAGCAGGAGGAGACGCAGCGATGAGCCGACGGACCGAGAGAGCGCTGGGAGCAGTCGGTGTTTCCTTCGCGTCTGTGCTGCCGCCTCGCTGCCTCCATTCATGATGCACCATTCATGCATCTCCAAGAATGGACGCGCGCACTGAGAGGGAAACATTAACACCGCGTTTTGTCGCACTAATCTTCAAGACACTGTCCAGCTCATATGAAGCGTCTTTGATGGAGCGTCTTTTCATGTAGGTCAAAGTGATGAAGAACCAGATTTTGTCTTTTGAGGGCGCCGCGCGAATGTAGGGCTGATAGAGGAAAGCGGAGCAAACAAAAGGCGTCCAGACCCCCTCCTCTGACGCACCTGGCTGCACCGTCGCCACCTGACATGACAACGCAGAGCCGGGAGCAGAGCAGCAGGATCAAGGGGCACCGACGTGCAGCCGGACGAGTGGACTATAAACGGGGTAGTGGAGCCTCCGGACGGAAGGTGGAGGAGGAGCAGCAGCAGCAGCAGCAGCCCCAGGGAGGCCAGATTGCAGTTTCTGGGGACGAGCGCCAAGGGCAGTGCGGCAGTCAGCAGGCAGACCGGGGGGAGGAGGCTGCAGAGAGCTGTGATACTTACCCCCACAGTCGCCACTGCGCCCCCTCTCCTCCACAGCATCACATCCTGACAGTATAATGGGTGGATGTTTTCATGTTTGATCAATGGTGACTGTGATGCTCCCCACCATTTTCTCTCCTGCCCCCCTTTCCCAACTATCAGGGATGATTGGTAAGTAAAAGATCAGATCTGCTCTTCGGGCAGGGGTGGAACCCGGAGGGGACTGATGTGCATACTGGCCAGGCATCATTTGCTCCCTTCTTCACTGGTTTTACTCATTTTGCTCGCCGCCTGCACTATGGGCTGTATTCAGAGCATTGCATGCAAGCCTCGCATCAGACGGGAGAACATTGTGGTGTATGAGGTGTCAGCCTCCATTGACCAGTGCCCCACCATTATTGAGGAGAACTCACCAATTGTGCTGCGTTACAAGACGCCTTACTTCAGGGCCTCAGCAGGGGTTGTGATGCCACCAGTGCCCCGTAATGAAACCTGGGTGGTGGGCTGGATCCAGGCTTGTACCCAGATGGAGTTCTACAACACATATGGTGATATTGGAATGTAAGTGTAAAGAAAACAAAAACTGACATAACTTTGTTTTCAGTGTGCATGTGTAGTAATTGGATGAGTGTTAACTATTAGGGTTAGGGCTAAGTAACTGAGAGAGGTTACATGAAAACCTCTCCCTCCCCAGCTCCCTGTCACTAGCTTGGAGCTTAGGTAAAGGTTTCAGGAGTTTTCATGAAACAGAATTTTCTGAGGTCTAACACAACTGACCATTTTCAGGGCCCACAGCAATTGCCTACTTTACCTACCCTGTTGCAATGTCCCCATTACTAACCAGACTTCCTCTCACTCAGAGCATCCACACCGCAACTGTGTGTCTTCCGTGCCCCAAAAAACCACTCATCTGCTTTTTCTTCCCTTCTCCATCTCCTGCCGCAGGTCTAGCTGGGAGATACCAGAGCTGCGAGAGGGTCGGGTCAAGGCAATCAGCGACTCAGATGGTGTGAGCTACCCCTGGTATGGCAACACCACCGAGACAGTCACTCTTACCGGTCCTACATCCAAACCGTCCCGTCTGACTGTCAGCATGAACGACAACTTCTACCCCAGTGTGACCTGGGCAGTCCCCATCAGCAACAGCAACACACCAATGTTGACCCACATCACCAGGGACCAGAGCTTCATCACCTGGCTGGTGGCCATGAATTCTGTCACCAAGGTGAGACAAAAAACGCAGACACCTTAGAAAAGTTATGTCCCTATATATTATCAGAGGCTAATACTGAATATAATGAAGTAGACCTGCGATGTCCTGATCCACTGTTTCATCAACAGTGGATCAGAGCAGGGGAAATGTGAACTACACTGTCCATCATCCTATGAGCTCAACTCACTGCCAGTGTAGAGTGAATCAAAAATGGTAAATACTTATGTCAGTGATGGACAACATACAAAAACAATAATAAGAGTAATGTCAGAGGCGAACTGGCAAATTGTCAGGATGAGTGGAAAAGACCCAGCCAGATCAAAAGAATCTCAAGGAAGTGTTCACAAACCCATTTTCTTATAAAAGCACAAGAGTTCAGGAGAACACAAAATGTATTGTGAATTTTAAACCAAAGTCTGTAGAAGACACTGAAGTAGTCAAAAGGTTGTACGTGGGTTTTTATCACCTTGGACTAAAATAGGCATCAGTTGGACCTGGGTGAACATGCAATTTTTTCTTTATATGCTCTTTTTGCCATAAATGTGTGATTTAATCCTCTGGGACAGTGATCACTATCATTCATATCAAGTGAGACCAAAGTAAAAGTTGCAAAATAGTAAACACGGTGTATAGTAAACACATTATCACCAAGGGCTATGTTGTTCTTAGCGATGCACATTGCACTTGTTATCTTGTTGTTATTGATTTTCATATTTTTATGGCCATACTTATTTATTATTATTGTTAAAATTTATTCTTATGTCCACACTATTTATTATGATGTAACTATGCATCTAATTGCAGTCAGGTGAAACTATAGATTGCACCATACATACATACATTCCAGGCCATATTCATTTCATGCTGCTCTTCTCTTCCAGGAGCGTATTGTGTTGCAGACAGTGCGGTGGCGGATGCGGGTGGATATAGCTGTGGATCCAGACATGCCTCTGGGCTCCCGGGCCTCACTGATGGGCCGTTCCTATCAGGAGCAACCGCACATCCTCAACTACCAGGAGCCTATTCCTCCCAACGCGTTGGGGAGGCCAAACGCCAACGATGCCCAAGTTCTAATGTGGAGACCAAGAAGAGGGGCGCCACTAGTAGTTATACCACCAAAATAAGAGGGTAAAGATGTTACACTGACAAAGTCTAATTGTTCCCTTTTGCAGTAAAGGAGTTATGAAGTTTGATGAAGTCACAAGTCTTTTCAAAGAAAGGACTGATGGTTCCTCTGTGCTCAAGGTGCCAGTGGATCTTCTATCCCTAAGTGGACCATTGAAAGAAGCCTGAGAGGATATTATATCACTGACACAGACACAGAACAGTGTCTGGGAGATGAACTTGTGTCATTGTCCAAGAGTTGAATCAAGGACTGCTCAGCCCTTGAACTGCAATGAAAAGTTATGCCTACATTTTAGTGAAGAACGAACATTGTTTTTAGATGTATCACAGAGGTATTAGTCTACAATCAGAACTGCATCCTGCATCCTTTCGTAGATCATACTGCATGAGAGATTGAGAGACAAAAACAACTTTTGAAACGTTTAGAAATCGAATTCTTTTTTATGTACCTTTACACATGGAGACATTTTGATTGAAAACTCATTACTGGTTAAATCTTATCAGTGCCAAAAAGGCCTTCAGAACACTCAGTATTAGAGTTAAAGAATGTATTCTAAAAATTAAAAATTAAAAGTATTATACTATGAATCTTTTAGGTTAAGATTATTGTCACACATCCATAAGACTTAATTATGAAAGTCTGGAAGAGAAACAAAGTAGCTGTCACTGGAATTTTGCTAATACACTGAAATTATGCACAAACATATTTTTAAGCCTCTGTATTTTAGCTGATATTGTATTCAGATGGGTGACAATAGAGAGGAACTGGACCTGTTGCCACATTGACAAAATAATTCCAGCTGGGCTTTCAACAAATGTGGTGTAAATGACTTGGAACAGTGCCAAAAAAAAAACAAATTGAAAACAAAATGGTGGTAGTAGTTACAGCCACATCATATATCATGGGTGGAATGTGGCCAAACTCAGAACAAGGGTAGATTTTATGTGGCTACGAGGTAACATTGCACTAAGAAGTTACATGAATCTTCCTCCTATCAGGGAATCTCAATGTATTAAGTTAATAGTTTCCTCGATGTGGAATTAAACATGACTGAATTTATTGATTTGGAAGTGCTGTTTTTAACATTGAGTTGTATGAGGTTGTATCACAATATCATGAATCCCAAATCACTGATTTTTTGTTTTGCAGGAGGTTTCTGAAGATGGAAGCCTCTCAGCGACATATATGGTCTATTCAGTGGCTTGTCCTGGGCTTAGTCCATGTCACTGCCTGCCGCTCCACGCACAAAGTCACATGACTCATCCTCCATCTGTGCTTCTCTCCAGGTTCACACCTCACCTTCCCCTCTACTTGCTCTTTTCCTCCCATTCCTGTTCCTTTATACACCCGTAGTATCTCTAAATATAACATTTGCTCTGAAATCCACTTCCTTAGATGATGCCAAAAATAATAAGGAAAAGCTGGCACGATAAGTTGTTAATCTGGCTATGCTCTTGTTTTAATTATCAGGGTAACTGTTGAAGAAAAAAAAAAGTATATTACTATCTTAAATACACACTGGTTAAAAGTGGTTCTGTTAATTCAGTGGTTCTCCATTTATCACTGCAGTTCATTCTGTTGCTATAGAGACTGCTTGAGCTTTTCTGAGTGCACTGCAAATGGACAGAAAAAAAATATTCATTAATCTGGCCACCTCTGTGTGTAAGCATTAGTACGTGTAGGTGTCAATCAATGTATCCATCAATTTTGCTTTTAAGTTTAAAAAAGCTGACTTTCAAAATACAGTAAATTATTAATTTGCTCTTACACAAAGACCTTTATTTTGCACTTAAATAAAGAGTGCTTCTGATATAAATAGTCTGTGAGCAGCAACGTCAAAGCGGTCACATCCCATCTTTAATCCCATACATCCCATACAAAAAAAAAGAACATTCAGCATCTTTTGAACAGAGAGTTGACCCCTCTCTGTGCATCAGATTAATTCTACATTTCGCCACTAGATGGAAGCTCGATCAAAGTTTTATTTCCCTTGGTGTCAGCATTATAATACCATTGTTCCATCAGTTTCTTCTCAAGGTCTCTTTAATTTGAACATACAAAATGTTGTCATTAGACAATTAAGCCATAAAGACTTGTTTGTGTCACTGCTACAGTGTGTGCTGACATGGCAGGTTAGCAGCAGAGTACTTCTACAAAGGAAATGTATTATTGGCCCTAATCTTTTGTGCAAAACATTGTTTCCTGTTGAGGATTGTTGCGAAACATGGATTCTTGACAATGTCCTGTCGCGGTTGATTCGAATTAACTGGTTTAATAACTTCCACATTCCCCACAGACGTAACTTCCACAGTTCCATGACATCTGTATTTGGCTGTCTTTTTTATCAGGTCTCTATCTTGATGGCGATAACAGTGGCAGGTTTGCATTGGTAGCTGTATAGAAACGTGGCAGCAATGACCAGTATTGCCCCTGAGAAAAATGCCCTGAAAAATGGGAAAGAACAAAAGACAAAGGGAAGAATAAACAGGCATTAAAATAGATCCAACAAACAAACAACTGTGTTCATATCACGTTACCAATTCGACTGCCATTCTAGCAAAGCTTTGAGAACATACAGTACACCTAAGTGTATGGTAACCTAAGCACTGCTTTGCCTAATCTGTCCTAACATCTGTGCTGAATGAGCTGATCATGAGTGGACAGCTCTATGTACAGTTGCAAATGCACCAAAGACACAATGGCAACATGCCGAATTTCACCTAACCATAAGAGTGTCTTTAGTTTGGTTTAAAATGTTGCTAAAGGTTTTTAACAATTTTGGTGCTAAAGGATCACCATGAATATCTGTGGTAGAAAAAAACCAACTAAGTGCAGCTAAAAACAAGACAGCGATGAAGGAGTGTTATGTGAGTATGCGTGTGCTTACCCAGTAGGATTAAAGTCCTCCAACAGGAAATATGAAATGACAGCAGATGCAATGATAGACAGAGAAGTAGCAAATCCTTTGAGGATGTTGTCTGCATATTTAATAACCACTGCTATGATCAGCCCACCCAGCGCCTACAGACAGAGGAGAACATTTTTAAAGCAGCCTGCGATCTCGCAAGCACAGTGAATGTAAGGACAAACCGGTATGAGTACAAGTACTACATGAATGAATTTCACAGATTCACAAAATGTTACATCCATAATGGCGTTGAATAGAAACACAATGATCAAACCTGTAAGACAACAACAATGCAGGTTAAGGTGTTGTAGCCCTGAAATATTCCTGATTCTTCCACCTTCTCTCCATCATATATTATCATTCCTGCCGAAGCAAATGCAAAGCTGAAAACTCCTGAAAAAGACAAGAACATAACATGAAACATAATTAACACAGGTGTCTGTCTGTCTGTCTGCATGCATGCCTTTAAAGCTTTGCAAAACGTAACAAAAAGCTGCCAGTTTGTCACTTCTCTTGTAGTAACAAAACAAATATTTTACTTTCTGGGATTTTCGGGGTAGACCCGGTTTCCTAGACACAGTTCACACTGGCTAATCCTCTGCCTTCAAACCAGTGGAAAAACTTCATACGTCTTACCAAACATTGCCATGTCACTTCTGTATCATGGTTTCAGTTTATATTATTAGAGGATGAGGAAGTTTTCTGAACCTTAAAACCGGTCTGTCTGGATTGAAAGAATTATTTGTGGGAATTACAGACATTAGCCATTTGAATTGAACTCAAAGCTCATGTTACCCACTTTTTCCAAAAGCAGAACCAAAGAACGTCTCAGTGTTTTTTGTTTGTTTTTTTTTTATGGCCATGAAACAGAGACAATATTTATGCACACCCACACACCCACACCCTTAGTCCCAGCCCCTTAGTCTAACATAACCCAAACCCTTGTCTTAAACTTAACCTAAACCTAATTTTAACCCTAACCCTAAAATCAAACCCTAAAAAAGTGCTTTAAACTTATGAGGACCAACAAAAATGTTATCACTTTCCTAAAATGACCTTACTTCCAAAGATTTATATTTTAGGTCCTCATAAAGATACACATACAAGCACAGACACACACAGGCAGAACATGCAACTATACATACAAGAGAGTGAAACTTGGGACATTTAACCAATTTCTCTTTGTATGTGTAGCCACAGTTTATTAATCATAAATTGATTGTATTGCTTGGGCAAATCCTAAGCCCCAGTATAACATATTTCGAGCAAACCGCCATTCTGCATTATCTCTCTGATTCACATACCATTTATTGTGCACTCATACCATTTTGCCTCACTCTGAAAATGTCAAGGTCAGGGTCACTCACCCAGCTGTATGTTGCGGACCCACACACTCTGTTTAGTTTCCTTGAGGATTTTTTCAAAGTAAACTCCAGCAAAGCCACTGGACACACAGGCCATGAGAACAGCTATCAGCCCCACAAACTGCGAGCCTGCAGACAAGTACTTCTCCTCAGTTTGAGGATCCTGAGGCAACTATGGAGATTAAAACGTTAGGTCAAAATATCTAGGGGAATTTAGTCTAGTCAGCACATCATATACCATGCAGCAGAGACATCTGTGTATCCATCAACTATGAAGGGTCTTCACAAGTCTGCTGATACCTGCACAAGTGTGACTCCAGCCATGAGAAAGAACAAGGAGAGCCACTGGTAGAAAGTCAGCTTCTTCCCCAGCATGACGACAGAGAAAAGCGTTGTGGTAAGGATCTTCAACTGGTATGTGACCTTGGCAGAGCACAGCACAAACACAGTAAGTAAGGCTGTTGGGTAAGTTTAAAATGATCAGGTACATCTCACGGGATCTGAAGCAAACATGCAAGAGTCACTATGGGAGAATGAATCCTGTCCCTCCTGTCTATGTAGCCACTGGTTGACTTGCTTCTACAGCAGGTCCTATGTTTTATTCAATGTGTTTTAATGCTTGTACCATGAAGTGGTTATTTCAGTTTCAGCGTAGCTCAAACCAGTCTAAATGCTTATCATTCAACCTGAATTTTCCAGCTGGTATAAACCAATTTTTAAATCCCACACGTGTGCACACACACACACACACACACACACACACTAATGTGTAACCTGATAGGTGGCTCCATCCAGGTTGGATAAGGCAACATAGAGCAGATTGTTCTGCAATGTGTAGATTCCTGCAGGAATTGCCAACTTTATGGTCTCCAAGGGTTTGTTCACAATCTCCTCCTTCAGCAGCTCATTCATGGCCTGCACACTGAACCCTGGCAGAGACAGAGAGAGTGTTGTCAGTGATGTAACCTGGGGACCACCCGCACGTGGAGTTAGGAGAAACACATGCTCACTCACTGCACTCCCTGAAGACCAAGAGGATGCAGGTGAGGACTTTCAGCACTTCAGCAGACACTACGGCTGAGGAGGCCAGGTAGCGGGGACCATGTTCCTTCAGGGTGCGGGAGTACCGCATGGTGAGCACCAATGAGGTTGTCTGCACCACCAGCACCGCCAGCGACACATACTTGAGCCTCGAGGGATGAGACAAGGGCAAGAACATTGCAGAAGACTCTGAATCCAAACCACCAGGCATCAATGAAGCCTTTAGAAAGACGGCAAGAAAAAGAACAAACAGAGTGAGGTCCCTTGTGGGTTGGTCACAGAAAAAGAGACATACAGAATCTCGATTCACTTCAAACCAGATACAGTAAGAGAAATGCCCCCGAGGAAGGAACTGACTCCTCCTTTGGCATTTCTGTGTAATATCACAACATGAAATCAACATTTTGGAAAGGCAAGATGTCACATGCAGAAGACTTGATTGGAAAAGAGAGAGGAGGTAGAGGATCTGAATGAGAAAAGTGAGAGTTTTTAAAGTGTAGTACATCAAGCCTGATGTGCTCAAGCAACTGGTACAAAGAACTGAGACTAGAGCTAGAGAATAAAGGGTAGACCAGTGTAGAACTTTCCAGCAGTTGAAAATTTTGTTAAATATAAGTGAGATGTTATGATTGTGTTAGGAGGTTTCCAGCAGACTTAACATGTTACTTTATTAATATAGAAAGCAACATAAGGGGCGGGTTTATTTTACATTTATATTTCTTATATGTTAATCAACCAGATTGCTGTGTTGAATTTCATATCTTTCATCTTACTTTGAAGTCCATTAATGCCAATTTCCTGATCTCCAGTATATGTGCATGGGGAATGTGCGGTTCTTCAGAAAGCGTTTTGACTAATCCTTTAGTCTCATTTTGCTAGAATAATCATCAGGACTGGCACGCCTCGTCGGTGAGTGAGCATAAGATAGTATTGCTAGTAATTCAAAAAGGTAATTCATGTCACATGAATAACATCATTAGTTAATTCCGGCTTTTGTTTTGTGTTTTGCAGGTTTACAACCTAACTGATAGTCCAACTAAATGTGTGTGTGTGTGTGCAATAAACGTGGAAAAAGACTTGAGTTGTATCCGCCGTACTTGTTCTGATAACCCTTCCAGAGTTTACTAAGCCACAGCAGGTAGTTTGGTAAAAGTCTGGACATTGAAAGAGCAAATCAGACATCAAAACAGCTCTCTTACAGACGAGTTTGCTCAAAGTCCTAGTCATGTGCATTTAGTCCATAATGTGCTTGATAGCAGTTTTCCTAATCTGACTCTTTTCTTCAAAAGGGTCAGATTTTACCTACAGTCTATATGGTGCACATCCTGTGCAGGGAGTGAAGTCTCTTGCATGTTCATTTTTGCGCACTAGAGTCTCTTCTAAGGCTGAATGATTTGGGTCAAATATCTAGCTGTGTTTTAAGTCCGTCTTTAGTAGAATATTTGATATGTTATCGATTTAAAGCAAGATGGAGCGTTACCACATTAGATTTTCCCCTTTAAAATATAAACTTCAACAGGCTAATGCAATGCCCATCACAGTGCTGTTGCACCAGGATCACAGACGATACAGCCTGTTTTTTTTATATATATTTTTAATAAAACCATTAAAGCATCTAAAGCTCCAGTGCGGAACCTCTTATTGCTCCCTGTGGACATTTGAGTAATTACCAAAAGACTGTCCCTGTCCCTGTTGCTCCCTGTCACACATGCACAAAGAGAGAGAGAGCAGTGCCTTCTGTTGTGCAAAACATTAGACTTCAGATTCTACTGTACTTTGGTAAGTCATGTGTTGTTTATCTGTCTTTTACTGTAGCCTAACTTGCCCAGACTGCAGACACAGGCAGATTGGCACATGCAGACGTTTAGGCAGGCAGTTGTTTAGGGGAGCACTGTGTTGCAGACCATGCATCTGAACTATTGCACAATCAAGGGCTTCAGACGTTATGCTTTTACCTTCCCAAGAACTTATCATGATAAAAGTTGTGAAATCATCCTGAACATCCAGGTTTATTTTTAGCAGTAAAATCCACTGCTGAAACGTTTTGTACATGATTCGTTCTTCTAACTTTTTTTTTTTTTATCCATAACGCTGCTGTATGAAGTTGTCTCAGTTACTCGTGTATGTCGTCCACCTCTGAGGAAAAGCCCAACAAGAAGGCTTGTCGTCTAGTTGCACGGTCTGGTCAGCTCCCACCGCCGTGTAATCTCACCGATCACAATAAAACTTGTAAAAGATACTACTGTTTATGACAAATAAATGCTTTATCATTTCAAGCACACAAAGTAAATATAAACGTGTTTTCATTTCTACTGATACAGAGTCATCACAAAGTCATAAAACCGTTACCTTTCACACTTTGGTAAAAGGACCGTGAAAACCATGAAGCGTGAATTAGCGGTTTGTTGAACACACTGAAGTCCTTATATAGCAACTGAAGAGTATGGTTGCACAATGCCCTTCTGTGTATGATATGTATGCGTGAGTGTGTGTGTGTGTGTGTGTGTGTGTGTGTGTGTGCGTGTGTCCTTCTGCACACTCCACTCCCCATGTCTAAACATTTCTAGACACAGCAGTAAGAGTACTGCAGCAGCCTGCTTATAAATGTAAATGCCTATGAAATAAATGCTTTGTAGGAAATGTATATATACTTAAAAATGTATTTAGAATGTAGCCACTTCATGGAAAACCACATTTCAAATCTTATGACGTGCTTTTAGGGCAATACTAAATTAATTCACATATATCACACTAACCTCTTATATGCTTTTATCCAAAAGACTTACATAATATTTTTTCCAGGGACGAATAGGCATGAAGACTAGCAGAGGCTGGGATCAAACCCTTGACCTTCTCTGTCCTACCATACCAGCTTGCATAAGTCACCAGACATTATATGTACTGATGATGATGATGATGATAATGCCAATTTGAGTTGCAAACACCATTAAGTTGGCCAAACCAGGCCAGCTGGTTCTGTCGTAAAACAGTTAACCAACATGTTTATTTACGTTTGATCTTTGGTTGCAGGTGACAAATGCAAAACCTGTCATGGCACTGGTCACATTGTGAGTCTCAAGGCTTCAATGTGGCAGATTGATTTGTCCATTTTTATTTACAGTATATGCCTGTTAAAGGTTCGATAGAAACACGGTGGCACAGGATGGCAGCCTCTCTAAAGCAAGGCCCTTGCTTAAAGTACATGTAAAAGGCTTATTCCGGCTGTAAACTACCTGTGTATTTATCCTGTTTTTCTCTAACGCCTGCTCTCTGTGCTTTGTTTCCAAGGTCATCAGGCGGGAAGGAGGACATGCAGTTACAGACTCCTCCATCTTTGTCAATGAAACTGTCCCCTTTTTGATCAGGTATTATCATTACTCAATATTAATACAGTTTTGCCTTGCACCTCGGGCAGATCTGCAACTGTAAACCATCCACAGCCTTGAGTTCATAAATCTTCATTATTACTAATATTTATAGTAATATTAATATCAGATAATGTTACAGTTTTTTGTAATATTTGGTTCTGTTAGAATTTCCTCTGTTCTCTACGTCTATGTTATATATGTTTCTCCCTTTTTTCTTCAATATATGAGTTTTTGTGGACGTTTTCTTCCCTTGATGTGAGGTTCTTCGGAAAGAGGGTGTCCCCAACCGTTTTTCTTCTGAGAGCTACTTTGACAAAATGAAAATGGCCGAGAGCTACTCGTGTTTTTCTTAACATTTGTTCTCGTAGCTTATTTCACCCCAAAACAAACTGAATGAGCGTGTATTGCCTGAACATTTACCAAATGTCCGCAATCCACATTTTTGCAGTAAAAACAAAAGTAGTGAATTTTGTATTTCTGCATGCATTTCTTTCTATTATTATTCACACTGCACACTTTTAAATTAAAACATTAATGCTGTCAAAACAACACAATGCATTCACAAATACACCAATATTTTTGGCTCATTCATTTTCATTCGCACCTGCCCACATGTCACTGGATCACTTCACAAAAGCATTCACATGCATGGATGTGTGATGTAAACTATTTGTGAGATAACTGACACTGAAGTCAACAAGAAAGGCGCATGCTGGAGTTTTTCTACTTAGGTTCACTCTTATGGAGTCATTTAATGGACTTTGACTTTGACACACACACACACACGCGTAGTTTACACTCAACATTCTTTGTGAAAATGGTATGTTTTTAGCCTCTTGCTGGTATGAGCAGTTGTCGCGGTCATTGTTGCTGTCCATCTCCCAACACTCATCAAGCCGACAGCAGGGCCACTGTTTGAGTGACAACTAATTGTAATTTAAAAGAGGCTGGGGCACCTCTGAGTTTGTTTGGATAAAAATGTTTTATTGAAACCTTTGGCTACTGGGAAAGGGAAGCTACTTATTGGAGACCCCCCGCTGTGCACACTGTAAAGCCCTTCATTGGCAAACTGTGTTTGTGTTATTGGGCTATTTAAATAAACTTGACATGACTTATCCTGAGGCTACAGAAACAGATATTACAGGAAAACATATGCATCAGTACACATATTACATTTACACACCTTTAACTTTTGCAGTGAAGACATGGGATCAGATGGCACGGGGGGGGGGGGGGGGGGGGGGTGGGGGCCCCGGGGGGGGGGGGGGGGGGGGGGGGGGGGGGGGGGGGAAGGGTTCGAGTCCCAGGGGTTTAGATGAAACCACGCCCGCTTCTGTGTAACGACAGGTCCAGCCACCGCACGGAAGCTGACGTGGGTTAATAAGTTGGACACAGGTGAAAGAAGGCCGTTTGCGTGGCGAGCTCCACCCACAGACCGAACACATGCACCTTCTGAGACCAAGGAAAGTGGACACGAGCGCGGCGACCAGATTCCACTATAAACCCCAAATTCCACGCCGCTACTGCTGCAGTTATACAATGCTGATTTATTATACACAGTGTCTATTTATTAAATGCTCTGTTTACATGCGTTTTTAATTGTAAAAACCCTTTGGGACAGCTAAACAGTGAAAAGTGAAATGTTAATCAAATGTACTTACAGTTGTGACTGCAGCCGCTGGTGGTGGCGTTCATCTGCTCCGGGTCGCTCTCCGTGGAATCTCTGTGTCACTTGTTTGATGAACACTTGGCCTGAGCAAACAACGGCATCGGCGGCAACAGGACGTGGTTCCGCCACAGAGGATTAAATCTCTGTGTGAAGGACTGCGTGAAGCGAACGGGTTATTGTCATGATTCCGATGATGTTCACCGGCCACCTCTTACCGCACGCGACTGTAGCCGCTTGGCGTGGACTCTGTGCGGTCTTAACCTGTCCTCTCTCTGCCGGACATCTGTCTCTCCCACGGACTCACCTCAGGATGTGGGTCTCAGATGGTGGGACGCAGGTTCGCCGGGGTTCTTTTTTATTTACCTGCCACTTTGGCTTCTTCTCATTTTACATCACAGAGGCCATGAAGCCAACACACACACACACACACAGAGAGAGAGAGGTCTCACAGCCACACTGTGTCTTGCAGGGACAGAATGATCATCTCAATCCTAATCCAACCTTCGTCCCTGGCATGTGTGGACTACATCACACTCTCCAGAGGTTTGGTGACACCTGTTGGAGGAAAAATAACAATGTCGTCCACAAATAGCTGAATACTACTACTTTTGCATTCATGGTCATCATTTTTGTATTGATTTTGTTATATATATAATTTATAATTTTAATAGCTCAGGAGACACACTTTATTTTTATTTATTTTCTTTAGAATGTACCAAAAAAAGCAAAGCAAAAAAAAAAAAAAAAAAAAAAAAAAAAAAAAAAAAAAGCAAAATCGTCTCGTCACTTTAATCCATTGTAACCTACAGTGTCAATATACACAACCGTGGTTCTCAAACTGCGGTACGTGTGCCACTAATGGTACACAAGATATACCTTTCTACTCTATAAACCAGGGTATGTGATCGCAGTGGAGATGGGGAATTTTGACTGTGTGTTTCAAAAATGAAACAAATAGCAATATAATAATAATAATATTAATAAATGTACTAATAATTAGAGTCACCTTATCTTCCGCTCCATCTTAATCTAATTTTCCTGCTGTGTCTAAAATATATGTGAGGAAGAGGGGGATGATGAGAAGGCTAATTATCTTATTGGGAATAAATTTTACTCCTGTTAAAAGTCCACAGCTGACGTTGCTCGGCTCATTTACGCCACTGTGTTTTAACATTGGTGATAATGGTGTTACTTTAAGAGCTCAATATTTTCTCAGGTAGTTCTTGGTATAAAAACATAAAAAGAACCACTGCAAGACAATATTTTAGGATAGATTATGATAAAATGGCAGATACAGTATTTTGTTACATACAGTGCTTAACAAATTTATTAGACCACCTGTTATAAGAACGAGAGAACATGTATATTTTAGAATTTTTTTCTAAGAAAAAAAATCTTGTTTAAAACTAAAAATGTTATTATTTGTTTGGCAAAAAACAAACTGAATGTATCTTTTTATACCCATTTTATACCCAATTAATTTTAATATAATTTAAAAAAAAGTAAATCTGAAAGTGTTGTAATGGTAACAATAATAATTATATGTGCATTAAAAATATAATTTTGGTTAAAAAGCTTCTACAGCATATATACTGGGGGATTAACAATGACAACATAAAAAAAAGGATTTAGATTTGCTCTGCTGTTAATTTAAAATATGTCACAACCCAATGATACCAAATAACTCTGACCGAAGAAATAACCCCTCAGCCACAAGGTGGGAGCGCAAATTACTTTACGGCAACTGAAATGCTGCATGTTATTGGTTGTACTTGCCCTTTTGCAGATATTTCAGCTGGTAAAAGGAGCTTAGTGGGTTATAATGTTTAAAATATGTCCCAACTCAATGAAACCTAGTAATTCTGACAGGAAAATATCCACTCAGCCACAAGGTGGGAGCACAAATCACTGAAATATTGCATGTTATTGTTTCAACTAGTCCTTTACAGATATTTCAACTGGTAAAAGGGGTTTAGTGAGTTTTAAGGCAGCTTTGGGTGGTGGTCCATTAAGTTTGTTTTAGCACTGTATATCTCTAGACATGTTGGCATTCCTGTTTCTGATTCTGTCATTGTGGCATTCCATTGCATAATAAAGTGCATTTTGTTAAGTGCACATATACAGGATATACTGTATATGCTTTTTAACGGGAAAACAAACTACTGTTAAACAGTTTCTACTAATTAGTTGATTTAAGGAGATATTCTGAATATAATATATAATCCAAATATAATCCCCTCATCTATTTATTTGAATAGGTGGCAGGTTGTTTTGTGTGACAATGTCAAAGAACGATAGATGGCGCTGTGTTTATTTCTTTGACTTGACATTCGACCTAAAAGCTGTAATCGAAGAAGAGCAGCACGTGTTTCCGGTGTTTTCCCGAGCAGAGTTGCTCGCCAAGAAGCAGCTAGTCCTGTAAATCAAACGTTTTGTTCGTGCCGAAGGCGTAAACATGGTCCGTAAATTAAAGTACCACGAGCAGAAGCTGCTGAAGAAAGTCGACTTTATCAACTGGGAGGTGGACAACAACCTGCACGAGGTCAAAGTGTTGAGGAAGTATCGCATCGAAAAGAGGGAGGACTACACAAAGTGAGTGAGAATTCACTTTTTTTTATTGCGTACTCATCGTCCTGTTAAGAAAACTACAACACAAAAATATCCCTAAATTACAAACATTCCTTCATAATATGCATGATCTAAAAAAATCTTATAACTTTTAATTCGGCATCTTTGCCAGTTTTTTCCGGAGCTGGGGCTGATAATAAACACCGAGACTGAGACCAATGTGATCTGATTTACAGATGAATGAAGCCGGCAAATACACTCATGGCCACTTTATTAGGTACACCTAGAAAGCAGTGGATTGGACCTTCTTTTGCCTTCACAACTGCCGTAAATCTTTGTGATACAGATCGATCAAAGTCCTGGACAGATTCTGCAATGATTTTTGTTAGGGATGCACAATATCCGATATGCCGATTATGATACAGATATATACTGTATGTACGTGGGCACAGCTGCTGATGTCGTTTAGTCTCTTCTATAGTGAAATAACATAACAACTTAATATTTTTCATACACATGTTACAGCAGATGCAGATATACATTTATTCATTGAGCACAATAAATAAATTAAAAAAATATATTTGTACAGGACACCAGGTTGCCGATATCCAGTAATACATTTTGAAGCCAATATCGGCCGATGCAATAATATTGTGGATCCCTAATTTTTGTCCATATTGACATGATAAAATCATGTCGTTTTCAGTTGCACATCTATGATGAGAATCTCTTGCTGCATTACATCCCAAAGATGCTATATTGGAATGCGATCTGGTGACTGAGGAGAATGTTTAAATACAGTTCAACTCATTCAGATGCTTAAGAAACCAATAGTCATAAAAGGTTACATATGGTCAACAGCAGTATTTGGGTACGCTTTTGCATTTAAATTATGACCCAGAGTGAACCCAGAGTTACATCACAAGGAAGGAAAGAGAAAGCCAACAGAGCAACAGCTCCTGGATTTTAAAAAAGGGGAGGAGTCTGGGTCAATGAGCCACATGCTGATTGGACAAGAGAGTGATGAAAGAGTGTATTAGTAATGCAAAGGGGAACAAAAATAGCCAGTGGCAAAATCTGAATGCAGTAACTGAGAGAGGGAGAGGCAGTAGAAAAGATTTTTTTTTATCACAGCATGTATAATTTCAATCCTTTACACTAAAATTTGCACCTGGATCAACAAGTAATATTACTAAAAACCCATATGCACTGGGTTACACCTGAAAAAGTGTTTTTTTTTAGGTCTAGTTACACTTTTATACAAAGCAATACAATCAATATTTACTTTTGAGCTGTAGCAAACCGTAAAGTTTCAAACCAGCAGCAACTTGGTTTGAGAACAACAAAGCGATCTGCATACATTAGGCTCACTTATTACCAATCATGCATCCTGGGTAACAGGCAGGAAATTGTGGTCACTGTGATCCTCTGAACTTTATTCAACCACACTTTTATAATCGACACAGAATTAATTTATTCTTTTTACTCCCTTTTTGTTTTTTGATTTAGGTACAACAAGCTGAGTCGGAACATCAGAGATCTGGCCCAGAAGATCAGAGACCTGGATGAGAAAGATGGCTTCAGAGCTCAGAGTACACATCGACTGCTGGAGAAAATGTGAGTGTGATGAGAGATCTAAAGACCCATTTCCACCTCAAGAACTTTTCTCATTTCTCCGGGATTTTGAAAAACATTGGCACATTTCCATCGAAATTACCTGGGCAAAAGCTTTACCTGGGTGAAGGAAGTACCTACTCCTGACAAGGAACTTTAAAGATTACCAGGAACTTTGGAGGGGTGGGGCTGTGTGCAGAAGGATGCTCATTGGTGGAACACATTTTTTTTTGCACCTATTGAAGCTTAAGTTACACTCCCACCATCTCAATGAAGCACATTTGCATCCCCCCTTCACATGTCTTGTAATTGTTTTATAGTTTATTCTCGTTTATTAACATGAAACTTGTTTTGAGAAACAAACACAATCAAGTACTCTGCTGCCACTTGTTCTGTCAGATTTTGCAGCTCCGTCAAAAATGCTACCACTCTATTGTAGCCCTCTTATAAAAAAAAGCTATCTTAGGGTTTTCCACTTCCACTTGTGTATAGCAAAAAGGCATCATTTGTTAGATTATTATGAAATATTTTCTTAGTGTATAACAATGGTAAACAGAAAAAAATTTGATAGACCAGTAATGTCTGTCAGAATATGCTACTGCTCAATTTCAGACTTTAGATGTGAGAATAGACTATCACCGACTACACCATGAAGTTGCAGAAATTTATGGACATGGAAATGAGAGATGGGGCTGTGGTTCTGGGCATGTGCAATGCAGGAATTATTTTACCTGGGTAAATAAGTTCCTGGTAATAAACGTTCCTGGAAATGTTGGTTGAAAAGGGGCTTAAGTCACACTCCATAGTAGTAATAGGACGTGGTGTAAGATTTCAACCTACAAATAATGTCCCCAGAGTATTTGGATGGTACATCAACTTACAACAGGGTGGATGGCAACTCTGTCAAATCCTGAGCAGGCTTGCATCGCCTGCATTGGCACTGTGTAACCCTCTACTTTACTACATGTCGTTTGTGTGTCAGGCCATGTTATTAATGTTATGCTAGCAACTGTGGGTGGACCTCGACAGCAAATCCTTTACACTCACTCACTCACTCACTCACTCACTCACTCACTCACTCACTCACTCACTCACTCACTCACTCACTCACTCATCTTCTACCGCTTTATCCTCCATGAGGGTCAAATCCTGTATTTTGTAATACAATTTACACATGAATTGAAGGTAAACTCTGACGTACAGTATATACATCGATGTGAAAATACACCCTACATGATGGTTTCTGTAGAAAACAAAAAAAATAGAGCCTGTTTACACTGACCCTTTTCTTATTTCTGCTCTAAAGATACAGCATTGGCCTCATCCCCACCAAACAGAACCTTTCCCTCACAGAGAAGGTCACAGCTTCTGCCTTCTGCAGGTAAATAATCACACCTTCTGTAAAATATTATAGATGACCGACTCAGTTCTAAAGGAAGGAATAGGAAATGTCAGCTTTGGACAGAAGAGAAATGAAATGCACTTTGTCAGTGCCCGTTAGGGATTAAACAATATATAATGCACTATGATTGAAAAGAAAACATTAATATGTCAAACGAGTGACTTGAAAATGCTGTGTAGCTCACCAACACAGTCTAGATACAGACTTTTCTCTTATATGAATGTGGAAGATCTTGACTTATTTTCTGCAAGCTCTTCCTTTCCTGTTCACATGTGAATTCTTACTCTTAAATGCAGACAGATTGAGTATTTGCCGCTGCACCTGTTTTGATGTTCTGCAGTGTCTTGTAAGCCCTTTGCAGGCTATGCACATCTTTGTGAAGGACACAACATACAGCTGTACTGGCAATGCATGACATTTTGATTGTGTTTTATAGCTGTTACACAGCGTCACCTGTTTCCTGTGCCCTCCTGCAGGAGGAGGCTGCCCAGCATCATGTTGAAGCTCCGTATGGCTCAAAACCTGAAGACAGCAATCACCTTCATTGAACAAGGACGTATCCTTCATTGCTGTCTTTTTAAAAAAAACAAAAAAAACGTACATTTTTTTTGAGGAAGATTTAAAAAGGTATGAGCAAGGGTAGAATTTGTTTTACGGTAGTTTTGCAGACCTTAATGTAATCACAGATGTGCGTGTTGGCCCAGACATCATCACAGATCCAGCATTTCTAGTCACAAGGTTGGTGTCTACATTTTGTTTTCTCCATTCACATTATATTCAGTATCACATGATGAAATATTGATCCCGTTATTGTGAATTCGTTTAGAAATATGGAAGATTTTGTCACATGGGTGGACTCCTCCAAGATCAAGCAACACGTCTTAAATTACAACGATGAGGTCAGTGAGGAATTCAGAATGTGTTTGTGTAAAACTGCTGATTCTGCATTTGTATATTTTGAAGTAAAACACTAATGAGTATTTTAATCAGACTAAAAACTTACTTGTAAAAATATAACTGATTTTTTTTATGACCACAAATCAATTTTGTTTGCAGAGAGATGACTTTGACTTGGTGGCATAATTCTGTCAAACATCCATTTGTTGCCCTGGAGGACAGACAGAAAAGGGACAGAAGCTCTGCTCTTGCATGAACAACGACAAATTACTATGGATTTCCTGTTATTTTGGATTGTGGAGATAAAATAAAGGCTCTGGTCTCACCAGGAGCCCTTATTAATTGAAAAACAGAGGGAGTGCACTTCCAGGCTCTTCATTGAACCCTTTTTTTTGGATGGATTTCAAAGTCCACTGCTAAAATCTGATTTGACAAAGTTAATCATCCATCCAATCATTCCAGCTTGTCTTAATCTGGAAGTGACATTCGGGAGTTGATCTGAGACTGTATTGGTGATTGTTGGTTATCGCCTATTGACTCTATACTCTAAACCTGCTCAGTGACCGGTGGGACACAAGTGGAGTCTCAGCTGTTCTCTCCTCATGATTCCTCCAGTGATTATACAGACCATTTTCCACGGTTACAGACGTGTGGCTGCTCCTCTCCTGTAACTCCATGTTGTGTAATGTGTTCATATGTGACATGAGCTGCCTGTGTCAGTGTGACCAGGGAAATGTAGGGTTACAAATGTTTAGGGTTGAAACTAATTATTTTAAGTATTGAACAATTTTTACATTATTGACTTGAACAGTTGTACCTCAAAATGACATCTTGAAAAGTCTTGTTTTTCCACAAACCAAATATATTCAGTTAAGTGTCAGAATAGCGATGTTCACGTTTAATTAACAGAACTTTTCAGTTAAAAAGAATAAATCCTCAAATCCTCCCAGTCTGTGTGTGGGTTTTCCCCGGGTTTTTTTCAGTTTCCTCCCCCATTCCAAAAACATTGGGCTGTTATTTGGTCCAATGTCCATTGACTAGTAATTGAACACTCTAAATTACCCATTGGTGTGAATATGAGAGTGAATGGTTCATCTACATGTGTTGTCCATGGGATGCACTGGTGACCTGTCCAGAGTGAACCTCGCCTTTTGCCCTGTCAGCTGGGTTTGGCTTCAGTGACCCATGACCCTCATGTGGAGGATAAAGCAGTAGACAATGGATGGAAATCCTCAAATTCATTATCAAAATAGCTGTCAATTATTGATGATGACGCGGAATAAGGACTGTCAATGTTCATGGTATCAACAAAAACCTGTACCATTCATGAAACAGACACTCCCATAAATATTTAATTTTTTTACATGACTTTTACAGTGTAAACTTTGAACAATAAACTTTAACACATTAAGACTTTTTACAGTTTAATCTAAAGCTGAAACCCCTATACCAACATATAAACATTTTTTGTAAACAGTCTTTGAATATTCCAGTAAACAGTTACATGAACTCACCATAAAGCATTCACATTCTAGGACAGAGTTTCTTCTCAAAATAGTCGCTCAGTTTAAACTATATGTGGCCTGTTTTAAACCTGAATACAGTCTATTGGAACATTTACCCTCAACATGAACAGGCTGCATATGACCCTCCTCCTAAGGCACCCAAGTATATGACAGAAATGCAACAGGATCTGTTTAAATGCTTGACTTTCATAGAGACCCCCCCCCCCCATTGTAACAGTCCTTATGTAAAGGTCAATCAGAGCCACCAAAAACGCACGTAGACAATAAGCGTGATGAAGAACACGGTCACAGCAGCCACCTTGGCATACGCAGAGCGGGTGTTGAGGTACTTGGCATCACTGCGGTACTTCTTTGACAGGGTTGACAGATTGCTGGCTTTAGTGTCTAGAGCTGAGGAAAAATGCAAATATTGAGATGATTAGGACTTTGCCTCATTGATAACTTTTACCAATAAATAAATGTCCATGACATTCAAACCGTTGTCAAATTAGTTCACACATTGCTTAATTCTATTAATTCTATCTGGCTTCTTGTCCTCGTCTGCCGCTGTATACACACCAACGCTCCCTCAGTCAAGTCTGATAGTATTGCATGACGCAGCCAATTTTCAGATGAAGGATGCAGCGTACAAATTAGATTATATCATTTCGGTTAACGATGATGCAGAGGCAGAATAATAACTTAAACAGTACCAAAAATTACCAAAAGTCAAGTACTGCAGCTTTAATAAAAAAAACAACACCAAACAGTGTAATTCACAATGCTGCCCCTACATATTATTGAAAAAAAGCTGAATCAGGTGGTTCCTTACACACTTAGACCAAAATATTTAATATTACAATTGTTTTTAGCAAAAGTGACAGCTTTTGCAAAATTACTGCATCATGGATTTCCCATTATATTACCAGGCTTTCTGGTGGTTTTTGTGTTGTGTGTATTCTGACCAGGACTGACAAAAAGTCTACACTTTTTTTTAATTTCGGCACTCACCAGAAAGAGCCTCTCCTCTTTGCAGAACTTCCTCAATATTTGCCACCATAATTCTCTGTACATCCTGCAGCTCTGTGTTGATGCTGCCCAGGTTCCTCCTGGCTCTGCTATCGACATATCTCTTCTTTGTTTTCTGCATGTATGTGTCTGGAATAAAGTGCATGCAAAAAAAAAAAAAATTCAAAAGTTGTTTCCACTCCAGAGTCAATGGAGAGATCACACTTTTTCTTACCAAACTCGATGAAAGAGTATGGCCTCATCGCTGTATTTACTTTCCTTCCATACTGGTCATAGAACTCATTGTGGAGGTCTTCAAGGTAGGCAAAAGCAATCTTTTTGGGGAATGAAGCCTCGCAGAGGCACAAGTAGCATATACCCTGTACTATTAAATAGCTTAAAACAAGACACAAAAAAAGTATTTAGACTCACTTCAACATCTGTCAAATGTATGAACAAAAACCAAAGTAATGGTAAACAGTGACCACTTGTTTTATCTTACTGAAAGTCCATGTCTCCGGCCTCCAGTGTGCAGCGGTCTGGACTCTGAGCATTCAGTTTCCGGCACAGCTGCTTGGCCTGGCTCTGGTACTGCTGGAGATCTCTTCCTGACTGACAGAGGTCAACAAGCACAGATTTGCTGTCCAAACTGGAGTGTAGGGGCATTTCATGAGACTTTGATAGGCCTCAGGTAAAAAGTTTCAACTTTAGCACATTTTATTTGAATCCCAACTCACACTGCATCACCCTCATACCCCTGCTACTTATGAGAAATGAGAAGAACATTGATTACATACCTTAATTGCAAATAGAGATAAATTCCTTCCTTCTGCTTTTTTACTTACTTAAACAATTCAGGTAGTAATGGATGCTTTTGAAGAGAAGCAGAAAATGTTTTATGAAGGCCATTTAATTTTAAAAGTCAACTTCTACTGATCTTTGGAAATCAGCAAAAAAAAATTATCAGCCATTAGTCAATGCTGATTTTTTTTCCTCAACTCAGCCCAAGGCAGATGCCTGCTTTTCCTACTCTGTTGCAAAAGTCCTGCTGATGTGCAACATCTTACGATTCTGAACATCATATCAGAACTTATAAGCACCAATGGACAAGAGACCCTAGTGCAAACCCATTTCACAACGTTACCTTTCTCATTTCAATTCATTATTATACAGGAAAGAATTAAAAGTAATGGTCAAAATGTTACAGTTTAACATTAGTTAAAGACTTTTTTTTTTTTTTAAACATCTCAGTACACAAACAATATATAAAACTATTATATTCAGATAAACTTAAAATTATGTCTGCAGCGATTATTCAATTTTTATCATTACTAAATTAATCATCAACTATATTGAAATCGATTAATCATTTTGAATTTTGTTTTTATAATCAAAACCAGCTTATTTATTTTCTGCTTCTTAAATGTGAATATTTTCTGTTTTTTTGCTCCAAGCAACAAAAGAATTGATTAAAAAATAATTATGGTTTGTGGACAAAGCAAGACATTTGAGAATATCATCACTTAGAGGTTTGGGAAACACCGATCCACATTTTTTTAAAAACATTTTATGGACCACACAAGTACTAAATTAATCGATTAACCATGTTAAATCAATAATAAACGGATGTACAAGTATTATCGGACAATATAATACAATGAACTGTATATATCGACGAAATAGCTGTTAAACTTCAAATATTTTTATGAAATAAATAACTATGCCGAACGTCTAGGTTAAAATTATTTTATCAGATTTGTTTTGAAGAGAGCTTTGGTACACTTTATGGATACGCCGTCACAAAACATGAGACAATTTGAATGGAGTTTTGTGTGCAGATCTCTCTCCACACACACAAATGCAGTTTTAAGCGGTGTCATCATACCTGTTCGTCCTCCTGTATGGACGCAGAAAGTGGGAGTCCGTCCACGACACGAGCGATCATCGTCAGTGCAATCATGCTGATGAATGCCAGTCACCGCTTGTGTCCGACAAAGTCAACTTCACCAACTTGTGTTTGGTTTTTAACTGTCAACTTTGATGAGGAGGAAGGAATGACCTGGACGGAAGTACATTGTGCGTCGTTGAATTGGGTCCGACTGGCAACTCTGCTAAAGCCACCATCGCAGTCGGATTTCAACCTCTTAAATGACAACGTTACAGGTCTAAAATAGTATGGGAACGATGTGGGTTGTTTCCTAGGACGGGACTCGTACCAGCAGTCCCTTGACTTGTTTTTAGGCGTTATTCTGTCACTTTGACACAGTTTTCCGGACATCAGCTCCAGCAGCCCGAGCAGACAGCTGTTGGAAGACGGACTGACTGCGCCTCCTGTGCGGAGCTGAGAGGTGCAGATGCGGTCAGACCTCTCTCAAAACCGGAGGAAGGAAGCTGGAGCCCTGAACTGAACCATGGATGAAGTAAGAAGGTAAACATGCCCCACTGATACGGCGTATTTACTGTTTGTTTGTTTGTGTAGCTCCGTTTGTGTGTAACAATCGCCTCGTCGTTGCCTGCTGGCAGCGGAATGGCTGCTCCCTCCTCTCTCACATCTTTTGTTATTATTTATGCGAGGAACCCCGCGTTGTTAGCATCTCTCTGGGATATTGTGAAACCATGAGACGATTGTTGATATTTTGCAGCTTTCGTGGGAATTAACTTACAAAATGAACTTTTGTTTATTGGTCTTTCTTGTTTCCCTTCAAATGAATGGAGAAAAAAAATATGCAAACGTTAGATGCATGTGCAGGTTTTTATGTCTGTAAATGTGTGAGCGGGGGGGTCACAGAGGTGAGTGAAGAGCAGCTGACCGACTCTGCAGCTGCTGCTGGACTCGGCTGTAAATGATCAACCAAGTCATGTGAGGATCGATCAATACTCGTGAACATTTGATGCAAAAACCCTCTTGAAATCAAGTTGTATATGATCCCGAACAGTGATTTTGCTGCGGGTTTTATAGGCTGATGTCACGGTGGAGATGTGAGTTTAATCCTGCACGGAAAAACAAACCACCTCCGGTGAAAATGCCCCATTAAGAGCATTGGCACAGTGTCCTCCTCCTCCTCCTCCTCCTCCTCCTCCTCACTGACTCAAAGGCCTCATTGTGGCGCCGCAGCTGGCACCGCCGAGACTGATTTGTCTTTTTCAAGAATTCACTGAGGGTTCCATCCAAGGGTGGGGCACTTCATTCCTAATTTATAATGGAAAAAATACTAGTGCACACGCAGAAGACAGATGAAGACTATCATACAGTTTCTTCTCAAGCCAGAGTTTTGTCCCGTGGGTTTAGAAGATGAGAGGACAGCCTCTCCACAGATGCTCCTCAGATGATTTCCCCAGAGACAGAACCTCTATCAAGAGCCCTCTCTGTAAAATCGGAGGTGTCTCTGCCCTTTGCTCACTTGATGGGTTTGAGTATGTTCACATTAGTTGGAAGTTGGAAGGACTCTTATTTGATTTACACATCAAAAACTATCTTATTTTTTTTTATATAATAAACTATACTATCTTCCTTGTTGTTTCTCTGATATGTTGTTTTCTGTCCAGGAACTGCAGATGAAAAATTGTCTTTTTGCTAAATATGGTACATTTACAGAAATGCTTAACAATGTTCACTGCCAAATAAAGCAATGTATACAAATGAAGATACATTTTCCCAGGGCTGTGTGGACATCGAAATCTAATTGTCGGTTACTATTTTGAAATCAAAATTGTGTCACTTTGGTTTGTAGTCTGTAGATCAGAGAATACGTTCACCACAGCAGGCACATTAATTCAATTTGAATTCCATTCCATTTCACTTAAGATCCCATTCACATCCATAACTACAAGTGTCGTGCACCTGAATCTGACTGCCTTTTTGCATGCATCATCAGCAAAACTCCCCACGTTACACGTTACATCTTGAGCAGATAAATTGCCCATATATCTGATCAAGGACCACAGCCCTGCAGAAAAAGATGTGTTGCTGACATCAAATTCAAAATAAGCCAGTGAAATGGTAAAAAAAATCTCAGTTTCAATAGCTGATATGTTGTTTATGTTCTGTTGGGAATAAAATGTGGGTTTATGAAATTTGCAAATCATGGCATTCTGAATAAATTTAAATTTTTACACATTTTCCCAACTTTTTTGGCAATTGGGGTTGTATTTACAGTAAATACAGTACCACCAGATACATGACCATGTGTCATGAGTGCTATACCTGCACTGATGCTATGGCAAAACCAGACAGCAACGGAGAAGAGTGTGTACATGTTCATGTAAAAGTCAGATGTAAAACACTGAAAGTGAATTGTGATATGTGATCTATATCGAACCAGAATTGATTCGATTTGTCACTGGTAATGTGGACGTAGACTTTGAACTCCCTGATCTAACCACTCGCTCCCACTCTCCTCAGGTTTGCCTGTCCTGCTCGGGGGTGAGGAGGAGCAGAGCAGCTGAAGAGGAGGAGATGGGCTGCACCTCGGCAAAGCAGGTGTCTGCCGTGCCAAATGGTGACGAGAGCCAGAACAAAGCCTACAGCAATGGGGACCTGCTCTCTGGTCAGTCTGCCAACTGCACACATCCAGGTTAATCACTGATCATCACTAAACCCTTTGCATTTTCTGAACCTTTTCATGTCATAAACCTTAAGATGCAATGTACTGGTTTAATTATTAATAATAATTAAGTTCAAAGGGTTAGATGTGTTTTCTTAGGGCTGCATCTAATTAATGAAATCTGATATTGGTCTTGTTTGGTCTGTTTATTACAGTTTCCCCTTATACTTTCATTGTTTTTCTGACCATTGTGCTGAAACGTAATGATCCTCAATTTAAAGATCAACAAATCCTCACAACTTCAAATTGTAGGGTTTTTCCTTTAGATGGGGCTGAAACATCTTTCTGATTAACTGATGCTGTTGTTATTTTATGTGTGTAATAAATATGTTTTATGCAAATACACTAACTAAATAAAACATAAATTCTCATCACTCTCTTTGCCTTGAGAGCAAGTGTACTGTGCTTTGCTGCTCTCAACATAAAAATCCCAATTTTATTAAAAGCAGCAGTCTGTTAACATTTGTTTTGAATAAGCTGTGAATGAAGTGTTAATACCCTCCAGAGCTTTATGGAGGATGTAAACTTATTAGTCTAATGGAAACATCATAAATTAAACATTTGACAGATTATTCCACTTTTATTTTGCTCTTATTTTACAGATTCTTTATTTCTAAATACAGTTTAAAAACACATAAAAAAAACATAATTAGTATTTCAATTTAAAATACAACCATGCAAATAAAATGTCATAAGGCTAATATGATTAGGACAATCAACATGTAAGTAGAAAATGCATCACTTGCAGCAGGTTAATTATAACATCACCAAAAGGTGCAACATGTGAGCCTTTGGGGGCTTTTATATGTGAATTTATCATCTGTGTGCTTCAGTCGAATCATAGAATAACAGATATGATTATTCTGGCTTCATGGGCTGATAAGTTAAGGAACCTCTTTCTATAAAACAAATGCTGCCCATCACAGTGGCCACTCACCTCTCATGTCACGTGTTAATTAGAGATGTGCTCCTCTCTGCCACAGATGAGTACAAGATGAAAGGAGTGGAGAAAGTCAAGTACATCAGCGGAGAAGAGGGAGGAGTGGATGGCCAGGACAGCACAGTGTGTCATTCTGTTGTAATTTGCTTTTTTTTGTCTCTTACTGGACATTTACTGTCTTTGATAATGGCTCCTGTTTATCTCCTGTTCATAAAATGAAGGCAGTTTATATGTCATGACATTAACATCACGTTCAGACAAAAGGCTGGGATGATATGCTCTGTCACGATTCAACTGCATCATGATATTTCACAGTATTGATAATTATAATTTTCTTGTCCTCCTCCAAGCAAAATTTAATGATACTTTTTTGGAGTCAATAACCAGTGAGTCCTATTTCCAAAATCAACACACATCACGTGTCAGTCAGTAAGTCTGACATTTTTCTAAAGTGAATGTGCCAGTGGTACATACAACAGAACGTTGTTAACTGACACATTCAGCTGCAACTGTTAAGAATACAATAAATACAATCAGGCCAAGTAGAAAATAAAGTGGTTTTTTTGTTTTTTTAATTTGTGTTTACTGAGCCAGTGCTGTAAGAAAATAAAAAATAAAAATGCTTGGCCAAAATGAATGGAGCATCAAAAAAAAAAAAAACAGGAAACAGCACAAATGGATTGCAGATGACACTAGTAAACCTTCCAACTGCTACTTTTAGCTGTTTCTGTGTAGAAATATGATTTTGTGGGAAAAAAATTATTTTTATTTTACAACTAAAACATTTTTAGATGTGTGTATCTCAGGTTTTTTTTGTTCAGCTGTTTAATGGAAATTATCGGAACAAATACTCAAAACATTTTGCTATATGTGCTTCTTATTTATCCGTGTGGCGTCCTGCAGGAAAAAAGTGCTCTCCTTGTTAAAGGTCAACATCTGGATGAAAGAGGATCTGATGGAAATGAAAAGATATTGTAAGTATCACAGTCTTGACAGTGTGGTTTTGATGTTCAAGTCTGATTTGCTTATATGCTTTGCTTATTATATGCATTTTGTGTATCAGTAGTGTGTGTGTCTGTGTTGTACACGACTCTTTAATCAGCTATGCCATGTTTCTTTGCAGGAGCATCCACTCCTCAGAGAGTCAGCAAGAATTCTTCAGGATGTTAGATGAGAAGATTGAAAAGGTGAGGAATGATGAGAGCCTTGCTCTGATGGCTAAGAGTTTGTCCTGTGGTGCTGTTAAAAACGTGTTTTTGTGACAGTACTGCAGAGAACTTGGTGTGGTTAACGTCTAACCAGGGCTCTGTATTAGGCTGCGTCCACTGCAAAGCTTAGAGACAGGATTGTTTCAAGGCACCATTAAGGAGTGCAAATAAAAAATGCCTGCTGTATTAAAAATCGGCCTCCATAACTTTTAGATGGACGACGTGAGGAACAGCCAGGACTTTTCCTAGAGCTGGTCAAACTGGTCTACAAAGTAATTGTAGAAGTTTCAAGAGAGTATCTGAACCTCAGGAAATGTTATTCAGCTTATACTAGTGATATTTGGCAAGTTGTTTAATGCATAATTTTGCTTTGATATAAGAAGCACGAAGATCCAGCACAAGGATGTGTGTGCAGTTCGTCCAAGGTAGTTTTTTACATCAGAATGTAGCAGATTTTTTTTACCAGTATAAATATTAAGTAGAAATCATGCACAGTCTACACAACATGCAGTGTTACATTTATTATGGAAGTTTGAGTTAATCAGGTGTAGCCAGTTTCTCCTTCTTTTGCACTTGTATTATTAAAATGTGCTCTTAATGTTGAATTGTAGTGAAATACCATTAAGACTACAATGCAGATTTTGTGTACAACATGCATTGGAATCAAGAAAAACATTAAATCTTCTCTGGTGTGCATCAAGGGCCGGGACTACTGTTCAGAGGAGGAGGATTTGACATAGCACTGTGGTCGTGTCTCCATCAGTCCCAGAATGAGAGGACCTGCCATTCCAGTGTTCTGAGTTGGACGCTACCATGTAAAACCATGTCCAGGGGGAATCTGTCTTGTTATCACTGTCCCTTTTATGTACATGCCTGAGAAGAACAGAATAATGACTTATGACAGCACATGTTTACCGTCCTTCTCACCACCTGCTTGTCTGATTAACCCAGTGGATAGACTGAAATCATAATCAATGGTTCAGTATTTCTAAGCTTGCAAAGCTCTGCTATATTGAGGTTTTTTTCCCTCACTGAAGCCACTGATATCTTGGGATCTGAAGGAACTCGTGTTTTCCTTCCCTGCGTGGATACCTATCCTGAAAGGTCCATATACATGGGTGCAATAGACACTTGCAAACCAAGACTGTCTACAACTACATCAGTAAAAAAGACCAGTGCTGTTGTGTTGACACTTGAGTGTCTTCATCTGCATCATTTTGAGTATTTCATCCTCAAAGGCCTCGCTGGAACAGCCAACAGGTTGGAAACTTAGTGCATTCCAGATAGAGTATGTACCTCTTTTCTACAGCACCAGTGCAGTGTGTTTGTCTGTTTCTGTCCACGTCTGTTACTGTGTTAAGTATTTATGTTGAATTTCAAGGCTCAGGGCTGAAGTGTTGTAATCTTTGTCTCTTGTAGTCAAATCCGTCCCCTCATCAAGATACTGTTGTACCGTTAAAAAGACACGTGCACTCACACAGCAGGGTCACTGATGTGCCCTTCCTCTATATTAACCCTACGGGGTAGACAGTGCTACATCACATATTAGTCTGATGATGTATTTTGCTCACCAGTGTTAAGTTGTTAAGTTTCTATGTTGGATTTTTGTTTTCTAGAAAAAATAAAAGTGTTTCAGTAACATCCACACAAGTGACAATGGTGTCTTGTTCTTACAGAAGGAGCAGTAGACGTGCAGCTGGTACAAACAGCCTGCAAGAGGAATCACTTTGAGTAATTCAGCAATAATAGCAATTAACAAATTGCCAGATTAAAGCTGCAGTGTGAACAGAAACAATGTAATATTTTTATGCTGCATCTCATCTGAAAACAGGCCGTCAGACCTGATTGAGGGAGTGTTTCCTTAAGTACATAAAAAAGGTCCACCGTTTGGCCGTGAAAACCAAAATGAACCATGTAACTCAAACTTGACGTGACTGATTTATTGTACAAAGTTCACAGACCTCTGAATCTTTACTGAAGCAGGTTGAAGCCTGCGAATCACTGTAGCCAGGTTCATACCTGGAGAGGCACTATGGAAGAGTCCAGCTGCACCTTCTTCCATTTTGTCACCCTGTCCATGTGTTGATCTTAAAAGGTAGCGTTTACAGACAGACTGACCGGTCATCTGGCTTTCAACATCATCCTTTCTTCTTTTCTATGCTTCATCAACTAAATCCAGATGCTCAGTGCTGCTGCCGCCGTCTCTTCCGGTGCTGCTGCCGCCGCCCCACATCCTGGAAGGGGCCTACAGGGGGGTCGGGTGTCACCAACCCATCGGTCATCCTCTGGTAGACCAGGGTGGAGTCAGATCCCACCGCACACAGCAGCATGGGAAAACCTCTGTCCAGCACGTGTCTTATGCTGCGTGGCAGAGAGAGGGTTAGAGTTAGAAACTGTGGAAAAGCTAAGATGTGCTGTGAGAGTAGATGCTAATTAACAATTAGATAAAAGCAGCACAAGAGCTTCTCCATGCGAGTCTCGCTCTTATCACCTTCTGTGGCTCAGAGATCGATGAACGGGCAGCGGAAGGACAGTCTGCATGAGTGCTCCCTCCTTCTCCTTTCCCTCCAACACCACCAACTGCAGTTCAGGACACTTGACACAGGACACCTCTTTCCACCGACGCACTGCGGCCAAAATGAGTTAGTGCGTGAGAGTAGTGACGTGATCTGGTCTCAGTCAGAGACAAAGCCATGGCACTGTGGTGTCAGTAACACTTGTTCTGTACCACCTGCAATGATTGTGTTTTAAAAACTTGAAGGAGAAAATTAGACATCTCAAAAATATTTTATGTCCTCTGAACTTAAAATCAACATGAACAGGGCTGACGTGTTATATGGCTCTAAAATCCAACACCCGTCACAGATGTAGTTCACTTCAATTCTCACTCTCTTGGTATAGCAGTGATGTATTTTCATGTTGACCACCGATGTTCCCATGTTCCCAGAGAGTGAATTGTTTCAGGTCACAGCTGACGGAAAAACAAAAGCTATATCGTGCTATTAGGGTAAGATGACTGCAAATGGTTAGTAGGGCTGAAAACACAGAAGCGCCCATGAAATGTTCTCATAATCCTCTTAATCCTGACTGCACACAGCTCAGGGTGCAACAATTAATAATCAATTACTAAATTACTTTTTCTGACTTTCAGCTCGCTCGTTGCTCCATATTAGAAAGACATTTTTAAAACTAAATTTTGGTTCACGTACTCCATAAGATCTTTGAGGACATTGTCATTTCAATGTTTCGGAAACACTGATCAACATTTTCATATATTTTGTGGACCTAACAAGTACCCCATTCATCGAGAAAATAATTGACAGATTAATTGATCATGAAAATAATCTGTGCACAGCCTCTGTGTATGTGCTTGAGCTTTAGATCATAAATGCTGAGGAAACTACCAGGTGTGGAAGTGTTTTGGTGATTACTCAGATGTCCTCATCAGAACAAGAGATTCCACACTGGAGCTTCATTGTCTCCAGTTACAAACAAACTATGCACAGTGGAATTTGAAGGTTATTGCTGTTGCATTTGCAATGAAATGAACTGATATGATCTTTTTTTTTTTTCCAAAGAACACTTTTAAAAGCAACGTCAGTTGATCGAAGTGCTGTCCAAAACAATATAACAATTAAATTAAACAAGTGAGCAATAAGATAAATATGAAAGATATTTTTAAAAAGTGACTCTAAAGTAATTGAGACGAAACTGAGAGAGTGAAAGATAATCGACTTTACATTCCTCTACTTATACATTTATTGGTGCCAAGTCTTCGAAACAGCATTTAGGCCAACCTTTATATAATTCTGCCAAAAATAAACGAACCAGTTAAACTGAATAAATAATTAAGTTACTGCCATCATGTTAGCTGACCCTGTGGATCTCTGGCCCATGCAGCCCTAAACCAGAAAAGATCAGATTCAATTGCATTACTGATGACTACACTGTCATTAAAAAACCAAGTCACGTGCACGTGTAATCCAAACATCCGATTTGGGCTCCGTGAGTCTGCAGTGTGAACGTATCTCACCCTCAGTGAGATCCATGAAGACCAGAAAAGCTGCGTGCAGCTGGGCGCTGTCCCCGACCTCCAGACTCTTCATTTCCAGATACTGACGCACAGACAAACTCGGGTTAGTGACCTGCTGGTTAATCCGTGGACCAGTGAACACAGCGCGGGGCTCGAACCATCACTCACCGCTGGATGCAGCAGGATCCAGTTCTGAGGAGCTTTTTCTGGCGTCAGAGACATGTTAACCGCCGAACTCTGTGGAAGAAAAACAACGACGTAGAGACACAGCTGTCGAGTTAAACAAACCCCAATTCCTGCATGCTCGAGGTGCGTGAGCTGTGTTTTCAGTTTTTGCCGGCGTGCCACAGTGAAGGTCGTCCGGGTGGAAAAACTGTATTGTTGTGTTCCGCGCACGGGGCAAACGCACTGGTTTCCATGACATTGCATGACTTACATTCATTTCCTGGAGACTTACTCTCGCCTTAACCATAATTACTAGACCCTAATTAGACCCTAACCTTAACCTAACACAAACCTCAGCCTAACTTTAAACGTCTTCACCTTCAAATGTAGTAATTTATGTTATGTGGACTTGATTTTTGTCCCCATAAGGAAGACAAGTCCACACGTTTGCACAGCAGTCACAGTGAGGACAGACACGGACAACCCTAAACCTAAACCTAACCTAAACCCAGTTGTTCTTAACCCCCCAAAAGCCCCTTAAAGATGTGAGGACAAACCTAATTGTCCTCACTTTCCCAAAATGTCCTCAGTACCTTAGGTTTAGAAGTTTTTTTTGGTCGCACACACAGAGAAAAAGAGAGAGACGGGTTCACACAGCTTTGCACAGCCCTCCATTCATTTGGACAGCCCTAACAGTGTTAGCCCCAACCTTAACCGTAAATAGTTAATACCTAACCCTAGTTACTCACAATTAAAACTATAAACCAGTTCCCCAGAAATGAGGTTCTGACTATTATTTGTTATGTATGCGAGCTGAAATCAGAGAACTACAACTTAAATTAACAAAATAGTTGTCAGTTAACACCGTAGTGTAAAACTTTCCCTCCCTTTTTGATATAGGGAAGTAATATTATGGTAGTAAATTGATAATTCTCATTATCAAGCCTGGATATTACTGTATCTTGGAAATAAATTGTTAAAATTATAGTATTACCACCCTAATTCATAGTTATTACCCAGATGAAAACTGCGTAAGAAATAAGGTGGCATTACCACATAATACAACTGCATTACTATATTATTACCATGTTGTTCCTGTGCTGTAATGTCAAGTGTTACCACTATGATTAATATGTATTTTATTGATACTAACTTTATAATTAATCACATCACTTTAAAATGCAGACCATGTTTGTGGAGAAATGTGTCAGCCACTTATCAGTGATGTGAAGATCTTTGCACTGGGATGTGGTCTTCCTCGCTGCAGGTGTGCATATGTACTGTATGTGTCCAACAGGAAGCATTATGGACATTTACCAGTGCCCCTCGATCAAGACCGGACACTCGCACACACAGTGAATGATGTTCTGAGGAAGCACCCATTCTGTTTAATGCACAAGTTGATGTGGGCTGACGCTGTAACTGAAGGATTCTCAACATCAGGGCCAAAGACTCTCCGTCCTCGGACGCTGCTCAACGTTTCCTCAATCCTTATGAGCCTATTTGGTCTTTTTTGTTCTCACAGTCCGGACACATGTCTCACTCTTGCGTGAAAGGCCTCTGCCTCTCATTTCCATCTCTCCTCCGCTTCTTTGACCCTTTCATGAAAGTTAGTCGTTTAAATGAGGAAATTCCTAGAAACCAAATGATGAGTGACGACATATTTATATAGCATGCAAACTAAAGATTTAGCAATATTTACTGGTGCAGTTGCATGTCGCAGCTGAATGTTTCTCCCCTCACCCTGTGTGTTGGAGAACTATGTAGCCTTTAGTTAATATCAAACTCAAATGATGTTGTGTTTGTACTTTGTCAGCTATTGTGGAAATATGGTGGTCAAAAATGGCCACCTCCTTCTGGGGTAATAAAGACAGTAATTCATACAATCGGGTTATTTTGATAGCAATTAAGTAGAATTATGTTATTTTCATTAATTAATTATGTTAATGAATTGTATGCACTGGACCTTTAATTGTTCCAACCTCCTGTTTTTAGGGAGGAGAACAGGACCACTTACTTAGCCAACTTGCTTTCTTTTATGATACTATTTTCATGTTATTTATGTTCATTCATTCTCTTTACTTATTTGATCTTTTTTTTTTTTTAACCCATTGCAACGTATTCATTTTTCACTGCACAGCACTTTACATGACACGAGTTGACACTGTATTTTATTTATTTTTTTATCTACCATGTTGATATGCTTCAGAAGTTTTTTTTCTTCTTGGTCATTTTTTGGGTTAATTTTTATAGGATCTGAGTTCTTCAGCTGGAAGCAACAAAAACATGTGTGGAGTGAAGGTATAAGGTGGCATAAAGTCCCATCATTAAGTAATGTTATTTTTCAGTTGCGTTGTGTCATGTGATCTATAAATAATGTAATGTTGTTCATGTTTTATTATTCTGGTGTTGCCTCTGTATTGTATATATTATTCTTTGTCACCGACAGTTAACCTGTTTCGCTGCCATTTTTATGAATGAATAAAGATAAAATAGTAATCGTCCTGTTATGGTAAAAGTAAAATTAAATTATAGGACATTATAGTTCCAGAAAGCAGGACCAAAATGGCTGAATGCACCTTCACCTGATTTGATTTCGACTACACACGTGTGATGAGGGATGTAGCTCGGCTGTTAAGTGTTGGTGTGACTTGTTCTATTGTTAAGCTCCTCGTCTCTGCCTGATAATGAGGAAATGTAATTGCTTTGCTTGTGTTGTCTACAGAGCACTGACCTCCTCTCAGCTGCGGGCCATAGGTATCGACATGCTGCCTGGATATAAAGACCAGCACTCAGAGCTCATGCTGACCAGAGCTTCCTGACCATGGCTTCCTTAGCCATCACAACATCTGGAAACTGGTACAAACACATAATGTCCACTGCAGTTGGTGCTGGATGAATATGGCAGTATGGATAGTTTAAGCTCAGTGATGATGATGATGATGATGATGATTATAGGTGCTCTGTGTCGCCCTCTAGGTGGTACAGCAGGAACTGCAGCAGGTGCTTGTGCTGGAGGATGATGGGAGATTTGAGCCCAGGTTTTGCAGCAGGCTGATTACCACGTGATAGGAGAGGGACACGACTGGGACCTGATGTAAGTGGAGAAAAACTATCCTTATGCACCCTTTGTGGGTTTCTGCATGGATTTGTCAAGAAAATGAGCTAACAACACACAAGTAATTATATTTAAAGCATCAGTGTGTAAGCCCTGTCACCAAAACACTGTCAGCAGTGACTCAAAGACATTTTCTGACAGTTTCTCTGTGATTATGATCAAAAGCATTAAAACATGAACTGAGCTTCTGCAGTGGGTGACAGACGATGCAGTAAGGAAGACACGTCTTCCCTTGCTGCAGTTTTGCATCACACACAGAGGCTGAGTCTGTCTGCACGAGTCAGGACTCTGATGATTAGGAGAAAACTTTACATTGGTGCTACTTGGTGTTTGAAGCCAAGGTGACATCAGACTTTCCTTACTCCTCAGGTGCAAAGTCTGCAGAGCTCTCTGAAAGGACGGCCTTTGGTCCGTATACCAACCCTTTGCTGCCATCTCGCTTTACAAGCACGTTATTCCTCTGTCCTCCCTACAAAAATCATGTTGTAAAATGCATCAAAAGCAAAACACTTTTATTGTAGGAAACACAGAGACAATTGTGTGGTTGAGCTTAAAGGCTTAATGTGGATTGAATGTGTTTGTATTTAAAAGTTAGGCACTACAGCTTTAAACACACTCATTAGAACATTTACATTGGTGGTGGAAAAGGAAAAACAGCCCCAGAGAATAATGACTTCAACAAAAGCAAACCTAGTGTCCTATCAATGAAATGATGGAGGAGTGAGTGTTTCAGAGCTACCTTGACTGATCAAGAACACTCCAATATCACAGTTTTGTTATTTATAAAGAGCATCCACTGTAACAAACCGGGCCTTGCAAAAAAAGTGTGTCATTACCTCCAACATATTGTATTTGTTAATACAAATTCAAGCAAAAAATCAGCTACTGTAAGTTATTGAAATACCCTTTAGCCTTGTACTATTTTAAAATATCTTCAAATTGATGTTTTTACTCAAAACACCCTACACTCTGACCTGTCTATTTGAAGTTACTTGGGTCATAAGTGGCTGCCAGTGAAGGAGCCAGAACCTGCATGTAGAGAGTCAGAAGTCTTGTGCACCCAGGATAATCCCAATGGGTCACGTCCTGTCTCTGCAGGGAGTCAGAACCTCTACACAAAATGCTGCCTGTGGACGAGTTCTTACCAATAATGTTCAACAAGCACCCAAAGTGAGTCTCATCTACTGTTTTCTACTATGTTCAAATACTAACCTGTCAGTACCAGTAAGAGCCTCCGGAATTCAGTCAAAAGTGAAGTGAAACTGATTGTTCAACATTTCCAAACCCGTCAACTTCCTTGTGTCCTCAGAGACGAGTACATGCAGCACCATGAGCAGAGGGAACTGAGAGCATTTTCAGTGCAGTCTTACCTGACACCGGAGAGCCTGGCTACGTCAGCGACACAGAGACGAGGCCAGACACCAGCGTGAGCAGGAAACTGGGGGACCAGGGTTTCGACTGGTGCTGGCGTGTCTTCCCTCTCTGCCAGTGGAGGACAACTCAACGTACATTCACACAGTACATATACACACCACGGGCAGTTTAACAACCTGAGGTACAGATTAGCCTTTAGATGCCTGTACCCCTCCCACTCTTCTAAAACATTTAATTATTTTTTACTTTGAGAAATGATCAAGTTCCACACGGCTCTCATGTGGAGGATAAAGTGGTAGAAGATGAGGGAGAGTGAGAAAAATCAGAAACTCAAAAAAATTGAAAATCTGCAAAGACCAAACCAAACAATGTGCTGCATGTCTTTGGGCAAGGCTCTGGGAGAAAAAAAAAATTCTCATTTGCAATAACTAAACTTAAATAAAGGTTTCTGCCCAACATTATTATTTACTCATTAAACCTTACTTATTATTATAATATTAACATTATTTAGGTTGAACTTGAATGTAGCTTAAATAATTAAAACATAAATAAAAATAGTTGTCTATATTTTCAAATAAACATTGCACATTACGATTGATTGAAAAGCTTCACATATTAGTTATTTTATATGGCATTATATATTATATATTTTTACTTAATACTGCATGAATTAATGTAAATATAAAAAAAGATAAAACCCACTGCAAGTATAATACATTAATTAAAATATATCCTAATATAATGCAAATAGCATTGTTTGTTTTTGTTATGAATAAGAGCATCTTACAGAGATGAGGCAAAGATGGAAACTTAAGCTAAAAACCACAATAAATGTCATTTAACGCTTTGGTTAATGTGTAGACTTAAATTCCTGGGTATGCCCACTATAATCTGAGCTGCAATACTGAGTCAAAATGCAATTTCACTTTAAAAAAAACATTACATTTAAAAGATACACATTTCTTCTTTTTGTACACAGAGAAAATCAACTGAGCCACTCACTCACTCAACACTCCTCAAGCCTCTTTTTTTAAAAATTGGGTTTTATATTTGCAACTTAACTTGGGAAAGAAACGAACACCACAATGAACTTTAGAATCTTTATTTTTTTTTCTTAAAAAAAAAAAAAAGCACTGGTATTTTCATGTCAAGCAAACAATGGAACCATTGAATATTATTAGTATTGTTCCATGTCACAAAGTGAGTTATGAAAAGAATAATTAAACCACACAAATGATACTTTTTTTTTGTAATAAATTAATCAGCATAACAAAAGAAATAAAACATGCTTGTACTTCGGTGTTGCAGAGGATATAGTGAGACTCCAATGCTCAATATTTAAGACACCTGAGAATATAAATATCAAAACAGCTTGTTGCAGCAATTATTTAGTTCCACCATTCCTCCTATTTTACTTTAACGAAAGCTTTATTGAGAGGATTTTTAAAAATTACATTAATGTAAAAATTAGGCATCAATTTAAAAACATCAGTTTCTGTACAATGTGCATATCTGACTTAGTGTGGTGACGAGATAATTTTTCTCTCTCCTCAACAGGGCAGCACAGCAATAATAAAATCCAAAGGGGATAATGCTCGTCTGTTATCAAGCCACATTCAGTGATATGAACAAAGAGATTTGGACTGAGCTCTTTTCTCAATTAATAACTGCAGTGAGGTGACAAAATATTAACAACAACAAAATGCTTTCAGCCTCTGCCACAGCAGTGAGCCTTTACCTCGACAGCCAAAGTTGCTAAGCTTTAGTGACAGAGACTGTTGGTGCAGGATTTATCCAGTAGATTCATTTACCACCATCTATTAACAACAGAATGTCACTGAGGCAAGTACAAAGAACATCTACTTCTACACAGGTAGTAGTTATGTTGCATGTAGGCTTACAGACAACAAAATGATGAAGAAACAAAACATTTAGCCGATATAAATTCTGAAACCCAAGGCTGAATGAATGGCTTTATATTAATTTCTGAACAAGTTGGATGGAAGCTGTACAGATACCAGAAAAATAAGAGTGAGGTATGTTTTGTGGTATTTTAGCTTTGAGAACCAGACAATGTCTGAGAGGAGAGACACTTCCGTCTATCTGTGAGGAAAAGATGTCAGGATGTATTTCCATTTCATAGAAAACAGGTATTTTGTGTGTGTGTGTGTGTGTGATCCAACAGTGCGTGTTTCAGGCTACTGCCAGCAGCAACCAAAAACTGTCAACAGGTCAAACCTCAGAGGAAATGTATACAAAACGTCAAGTGTTACAGTCATGATGAGTACAGCTCCAGTGGGAAAAAAAGAAGAAAACAGGCCAACAGTGAAATTGTAGACATGAAGATGGTTTGATGTATGAATGAGGAAGACATCTGATGTACTGTTTGATCTTAGTGTGCAGCAAAACAAACATCAACAGATCTGCGAGCAACAATGTGTGGACAAAACTCCAAAAGAAAGTCATTTTAAAATTCAAATTTAACAAATTCCACAAACAAAAAATGGCCTGGTCGACTATGCAAAGACTAAAATAAAGAAAACAGAAACTACTACTCAGTTCCTTTTAACACACTTTCTAAAGCACTTGGAAAAGAAGGCAGTTTTACAAACTATTGGTTATTAACACATCAGCAAAGTTCTACAGTGCTTGCTTGTAGAAGCACAATAAGCTGTTACACTATTCAGCCAAACACACCTGTAGGAAAAAAGTGCCATATTGCATAATGAGTATCTGTAATAAGCCCAATGCAGGGCATCTATACCTATACAATAATCCAAGTGTAAACGTGGTACAAAGTAGTTATGACATAGTTTAAGGCTTTCAGAGTTTCCTGAAGAATTGTTGTTCACTGAGATAAAGGAATGTGTCCAAAGCTGAGACAAAGAGTGTGGAAACATTAAAAAAAAAAAGAACCTAATTTAACCTTTCAAGAATCAGACCTGGACAATGCATGTACTCAAATAGATTTTAAATTTACATGCAGTTTGTTCGATTCACTTGCTTTTCTGATTGACTTTAAAATACATGAGAAACTGTTGAGTTGTCTTGGCTACAGAGTGATATTTAGGTGCCATATTGCTCAAATAGACAGTTTCTTATATTGACATCAAAAATGATGTACCCCCCCCCCCCCAACACAGCAGCAAAGTTTAACTATGGTAGCCATTTTAGTTCATTCAACACAAATATAACATCATTTTTAATGGCTGCCTTCAAATATTGTGCATGCTAATTCAATAGCACACCTGCATTGGAACGAGCCATCATTAAGGTCCTTAGTTACACCTGTAGCTTTGAGTCTCAATGTCCTTCATAACAAAGGTCTACTGTATAAGCGGTCTTCAATGGAATCAATGATTACATCACTTTCATACTTGTACCAATTTTTACTCCGACATCTAGAGGTACAGCAGGAATTAGTTTTTTTAAAACTCCAGTTTAACTGCAGCAGAAACCTAAACTGTATGAACACCTATCCAGAAATGTGTTGTGCCACACCTCCTGATAAGCAGGGGGACACCTTTACTTTGAAGGCAGCAGGCTGAAAATCATAGGTTTTATCATCGCATACACAATTTTGCCAGTTCTGCTGCAAACAAAAATAATAAAAATGACATACACACCAGCACTCACAAGCAATCTCATTCTATCAAGCATATAATGTTACCCCTAATATAAGGACTACGACTCATCAAATGTATTAATTCTGCTGCTAGTAGCATTACCATGTTTCTACATTAAAAGCTTAAAGCTTATATACATTTGCATCAGTATTAGAGATAATACTACTGTGAGCATTTTGTGAGTAACTGAGCTAGGTTTGAGGATGGCGTGCAAACAGTGTGACCCACTTTCTGGAAAAAAAAAAAAAAGTTCTATTTTTAATTCAATACACAAGAAACAAAATATTGACAATATCACCTCAATGATGGTTATGCAATAAAAATGAAGGAATGTGTCATCAATAAAACTCAAAGCTACAAAAAAAAAGCTAAACAGCTTCTAGTCACTGCCTCACTACCTAACATCACAATATTGAGCTACCATGGTAAAATAATGGTAAGTGAAGAGCACGACAATTAGGAAATTAACCACAAAAAAGTTTTGGCTTTTGGTGAATATGTACAGAAAAAGTGAAAAATCCCTGCAACTTGTGAAAGTGATTCAGCTGAGAAATTATACGGTTAGAAATATGTTTAGGGTAGATTTTTATTTTTAAGCAAGTGAAATCTGCTTCATGATTCCAATTCTTATCGAATCCTGTTTTAAGGAAAAAGCAACAAGGGAAGAAAATGGTGTAAACTGCCATGAATGGGAAGATGATTGTATTATTTTCGGGTTAACAAAAGAAATGTTATGTTGTGTCACAATTATGGCTTTACCTTAATTTTCACTGTGAGCTTTTAAAGCCAGGCTTTAGCCAGCAGTGTTAACTCAGTGGGCCTGGCTGCTAGACAGCATAAATGGTTCTGCAGAAATATTTTGCATCAATGTGATGAAGTACCTTGAGTTGTCTGGTATATCACTCAGAGGATAAACGAAAGGGTCATTTCCATTAAGCCTATTACTCTATAAAGAGGTTTGATCGTTGAAAGCGACAGTGTCACAATACTCCATAATACTCCATATAAGGAGACACTGCAACCTTACACCCTTTCCATAGTAAATATGTCACATTACATGAAAAATTTTCCCTTAAATGTATTTATTTACGTTAATTGATTTTATCACTGCAGTCTTTTAAGAAGTATGAGCAACACATTTCAAAGCTCTAGCTCCAGTTTGCTATGTGGTAAACATTACACACGAGTTCATACACATGTAACCAGGCATGTGACTGGAAGTCCTTAATTTGATTACAGGAAACGATAAGAGGAATCAAAAAGCAATTTTCTATACAAATCCTTACATTGTGTACGTCGTTTGGAACGTCGTTGATATCTAACCCTAGTTATGTTGAGCAGGTGGATAGTGGTCACAGGATTCATCTTAGTGGATTGTGATCAGGCTGCTTGTCCCTCACATCCAGCTCTTGTGGGTTCACTTTCATTCTACACAGTCATTCTAAATCCTTTATCAGTGGATCTGATTGTAGCTGGTTAAACCTGAAACCACTGTTGACGTTCAGTGCTCCTGCGGACCCTGGTACATAGGAGACCCCAACCCAAACCATCCTAATGTTGCATAGTTGGGCTGGAAGCAGAGGATGGGCCTTTGTTGCGTTTCAACATGGAGAGCTGGAAATCAGGATGACGGCGGGCGTGCTTGATCAGGTGGTCACTACGCATAAAGCGCTTATCGCACAGTGGGCACAGGAAGCGTTTTTCTCCTGTGTGGGTGCGGGTGTGGCGGGCAAGCTCATCTGAACGGGCAAACTTCTTCTCACAGTCCGGCCAAGTGCATGGGAAGGGTCTTTCACCTGCAGCATGGAGACAGGAGGTCAGGGTAAACCATCAAGGGACCAAAAACAATCCACCAATCTGTATTCGTGCAACCCAGTGTAGCACCAAGAGTAAATTATTGTGTAAGCATTATTTTAAATAAATTCCTCATACATTGATTCAATTATCACTTGGTCCAATGTCAGAATATATATATATGTATATGTTAGCATCTTAAAAATATATATATTTTTATTTTTTTTCCAAAAAAATAAGCATTGCTTTCATCATTTATTTGGTACACACGAGCAAAGAAACATGAGAAATATTTATATCCTAATTTTATACATTAGTGAAAATTATTCTTTAAGAAAAAACCAATAATCAGTAAAGACTGATTATTGCTGTTTTTTGTTAAACGATATAAACAAAAAACAGTGATCCAGTGAGTAAAATGACTGTGTTAAATAGACAAATCTACGGCCTTCATCACCGCATACAAATCGTCGTGACACAACTTATCTATGGAATTAAATCCTCCAGATTAGTCTTCCTAAACTACAACTAATCTCTTTCAGACTACACGAGTCAGAGCGCGACAAACGATGATGATGATGATGAGGAGGAGGAGGAGGAGGATGCTCGCTGCCATTTTCAAGATCACAAAACCAGGCCACGTTGTTTGTTGCAGGACACTTTGAGTGGGCGTTCCCACCACTCGATTTCCTGTCCTTAATCCGTTTGCGCCTGCTCAGTTACTCATCCTGCACGCATCATGTCCCCTTCTTTTTTTTTTTTTTTCTTTTTTTTACTAGTAGGAAGAAAAAGTCCAAGCACATTTTAATGTCGCTTTGACAGGCGGGTCTGTTAAGGTCACGTGAAACCATCACACAACACGACCGTATACGATTACACGTCAGATAGAGTGACTTTTAGCACATGGGCGGTTTAACTGAGATGATGTGATGTCCACGGGAAAGAAACACTACAGTAGCCAAACACGCAGCACTTGCTGCTGCCATCATCAGGGCAGCCCGTGTCCTACAGTGAACCCTCTGCCCTCGACGTTAAGGTTTCGTCTTACGTTCATTTCATATGCAAATGCAGTCAAAAGGAAGACCTTCGTCACCGGTTTTTACGTCCAGCCCAGTTCTTTTGTTAGTTTACTTCTTTGTCAGAGTCTCTGAAGGGAAGTTTTTCTGTCTTTTGCCTTTGTTTCGCCACGTTATTCAACCAAACCTGGAGGAAAAGACACTGCCACCGCCATCACCACGCTGCTATAAGCTAATCCCGTACAGTACAAAAGGGCTTTGCACGTTATCACTGACAAAGTTTATATTCACGGGTTAGCGGCCATGTTATGTTCAACAACATGTTTAGTGCTGATGTAACCAGTGTGTTGTTGTTTCCATACCTGTGTGTGTCCGGATGTGAGCCTTCAGGTGCGACGATTTCCCGTAAACTCTGTCGCATCCGTCAAAAGTGCACTGGTGTCGCTTAACCGGGGACCGCGGGGGCCCCACTCCTCCTCCCCCCCTCAGCTGCTGTCCAGGGATCGGGGTAGCGGAGGGGGTCATGGTTGGGGTGGTTGGGTCGGACAACGTGGTGTAACCGCTCTCGCCACCACATGATGAGTTGCTGCTCTCCGAGTAGGCCGACATGGGGCGGAACTTACCGTGCAGGTCGGTGAGAATACCGGCCACTGCCATCATGTTCGCCCCCTCCAGTCTCAGAGTCTCCCGCACTTCCCTGTCCTCGCTAGTCCCATCGGGCTCCCCGTGGAGCAGGCCCACCGTGGCCGGCTGGCTGGTGGGGGTGTCCGAGGTGGGTCTGTGCAGCACAGGACCGCTGGATATCGACACCAAACATTCGGCAGCGAAATAATCGGACGAAGCAGTCAGCGACATCTTTATCTGCCTTCTGTTGAGCTTAAGTTAAAAAAAAAGAAAAATAACAAAAAAGGGACCAGGAGGGGCTAACGGTTATCTGATCCCGACCTCGTTTTCATTAAACTCGACGAACCAACCGTTTCCAGCCGCACCTTGTAACCGCCATGCAGCGTGTCAGTAGTCAAAAAATAACAAAATAAGTCAACGATAAGGCACAAGTGAGGCGAATAATGTGCTAAAACAGTGCCAACACCCCCGAACAAACGTGTATGTACCTCACCAACTGACGGTTCATTGTGTCTGAACCTCGGAGAAGCCGGTCAAACCTACGCCCCCTGGTCCGGACCAACAATGCGTTCAGGTACACTCAGTGAAAAATCAACCTGGCGGTTTCGCTGTTTAAATGTCTGTTAAAACAACACTAAAATTGATATTTTCCCTTACAGATACTCCAGTGTGACCTCCATAAAAGACGTATTATTATATAAAATGCAATATCAGACAGAAGTAGGAATAAATCTATTGTAGATTTATATGTCAGTGTTTTTGTATGCTATGTCAAAATTACAAGGATTGTTGTATTCAATTCCAGCATAATAACACATATTTGGCATAAACAATGTAATAAAGTAAGTTACTACTGTTTTCTGACTACCCAAAGTTGGGATGAAACCCGGTTAAGCTCTAAAAAATCTACTTTTCCGAGTATTTGAACGCAGCATCAGCCAGGAGCGCGCAGTGACTGACGTCGGAGGCTCGGGCGTGGACCACGACGGCGGCGGGTGCAGCGTGGTGGAAAGTAGGTGGCAAGTACAAGCAGCTTGGGTAATGATGGGGGGAAGGAGATCGGGATGAAAGGCGTGCTGGATAATTCATCTTGAGCCCAGACAGAGGTTTGAGAGAAGAACGTGGTTGTGTGGTGGGGGACATTTGGGCATTTTATTTCAGTTCATACGGAAAAGAGTTCAGCCAATGACAGTTGTAAAAATAGTGGTAGTTCTGCACTGTCTTCATTTGTTTTGCCCAAAAGATACTGACGCTGCACGTTCTCTTTTGATGACTTCCCTCAACTGCAGTGCATTGTCTTCAAAAAAGTCTTTAAGAGAGTTGAAATGTTGTTTATAGTCTTCTATCTATCTATCTATCTATCTATCTATCTATCTATCTATCTATCTATCTATCTATCTATCTATCTATCTATCTATCTATCTATCAAATCTGAAATTGATTAAACTACCTATAAGCATATTTGTTTAATATATATATATATTGAGCATTGTTTTGTTTTATAGCCTTACAATAAAACTTTAGTACACACTCAAGGCAAGGGAGGAGACTGCTATTTTGGGCCTCTATATGTTTCTACAGTAGCTCTAATGGACAGAACAACCAGGTCAAGCATTTCATGTTCTCAAAACAGAAGAATACTACACAAATGAAGAACAACCAACAATTGAAAGTAATTTATTTATTTTTTTTACTTATTACTGACTGATAATTGTACCCGTTCTTAAGTAAAATTTCATCAAAGTAAAATTACTCTTTCCACTTGTGGCCTCATATTTAATATCATACTGTCTGCCCATCAGTTTCCCTATGATTTAACTGTCCTGCAGTTAACTGGCCTTTCTCTCCAAATGTGGCTCATGTCTTATGTCTGTCCAACTCGGTGGGGGTGTAGAAAAACCTTCTTTTTTCTGAGGCCCAGTGTTGTGTCAAGTGATTGGCCTTTTGGATGTTTGTAGCTCCAGCTTGGAAGGTATTTCCTGATTGGTTGCTGCAAGCGATACGGGTCACTTTCGAAGCCCATGTACAAGTGTGGTCATTCAGTGGCTCAGAACAGTGCTTCGTTTTCATCTCACTTACATGAGGCTGCTTAGAGGCAGCTAGACCTGCAGTGAGTTTGGGTTGCTATGGCTGTGTTCATATTATGGCTTCACTGTCTGCATGTTACACTGATTTCTCTCCTACTGCATGGTGAGTTTGAAAGTCTTTGTGGTTTATTCCATTTCATTTTCATTGAAAACAAACTTGTGCTGACATGATTGTATTATAAATGGAAGCCAGATGTCTTTGTAAAGGTTTTTTTTGTCAGCATGTCTGAGATTTTCATACCTGGTTTCTATGCAGTGTGTGATTGTTCCCAGGTGGAACCAAATCTCTGTGATTCAAGTTGTGCTGGTGAGGATTTTGTTCATTTCTTTGTGAGATGCACATCAAATTTGTTGCACACTCATTCACAAAAACATCATATGTTATTTTTTTTCCCATGTAGGTTGAAGTTGATTTGTGAATTCTAACAGGCATTTCTTCAGTTCTTTTATAAAATTAAACATTTCATCACATTATTTCATATCCACAGGATTTCCTACCTCTGATCTATCCTTTCAGAGAGGGGTGAGGTATACTTATAGATATAGCACAACAATTACGACCACCCTTCATGGCTCTAATGGTGGGAGGAATGGACTGGTTTTGGACTGTGTGGTTGATATCGATGTGGTCTCCAAGTGTCATCTTTTGATGCAGGTCAGCTTTTTGAAAATTGTCAATAAAATACCCCAAAAGGTCTCTGATAGTGTGCTTGATAATTAGTTTCATGTATGTCCAACAGATTAGGAATCCACAGATAAAAAGGCTTTCCCCTCAGAAGGAGCACTCTGTGCAACGCTTGAAAAGCCTGAGGTAATGCAAGGATTTTGTATCATTATGTGTTCTTGTGAAATGAATGAATGAATAATGATTTACCTTTCATCTGCTCAGTTATTTTGCAGATGTGTATGTGGTCTCTGCAGAAAACAAAGTCCAGATCATTTTGGAATGCTACAAATGTTTTTCCTTTGAATGTGATACTTTGTTCAGATGCTCTGCTTGTCTGTTGTTGGGTCTCGGGGGGCTCATCTGGTGTTTTTGTGTCCCAGGGAGTCACTGGAGAGGACGCGCCTCAAGTTCTCCCTCCAGGGGGGAAAGGTCACCGCTCTGTGTCTCCAGGAAGGGGAGCAGGTGTGGGCCCTAAACATTCAAAGAGCTATACTGAGCATGCTCCAGACCTCCCACATGTCTGCCAAACAGGAGTTAAGAAAGGAGGTAAGGTTGATGTGGGTCTATGCCCAATTTACACAGAAGCTTAACAACTACTTCCTCTTGTCTGACAAATACCTCTAACTCTTCCCACTAACAATAATTGTTATTATTACCATTATACCATAATATGGTGGATTATATACAGTCATTTTTGACTTATTTTTAATGCCTCTTCCTCAGACAGACTTGTATGGGATGTGCACCAGCAGGTATGAGAGACAAGGGCCCGTCCTGCTGAAGACCAGGGATCTAAAACAGTGTCATGGGTCCAGGATGGCAAACCTCTGGCCTCATTCAGTAGCTTTGACTGAAGATACAGTAAGTTCACCCTTCTGACAATTGAAAATATATGTAAATGTGGCCACCTTTTGAGGACACTGAGGGCTTTGGGTTTTTTAGAAACCAGGGAGTCAGAAATGACATACAGTATATATGGTTATTTTTGGAAACAGAAAAGTCACAGGGTTGGATTGTGGGGATCTGACTGTTTTGTTTTCTCTGAACCAGTTATCCTTTGACACCCTTATTATAAAAATAGTAGCACAATTTTATTTGGCTCTACATTTTGATTCATGTTTTCATGGCAAGAGGATTAATTCTTGTCTTTTTGCCAGTCAGTGCAGTCAGAACTGCATTGTGTTCAGCGACATGGATCCACTGTGATGGAGGAGGTGAACTGTACAGAAACCTCTTCCATGGCACTGTGGTCCAGGAATGCAGGACTGGTGAGGACACAGACGGTGTCAGTGCTACGTCTGCTCAGAGCCGAGCCAGGAACTCCTTCAGGAGCAGGTCAGGGGCACATAAAAATCCTGCCTCATACCTGTGTTGACCTAAATTCTGTGAATGACCCTCCACCTGATTGTTCTTGCAGATTCTTTGAGTCATAATGTGCAAACGGACCTGCAGTTTGAGGAGGAGGGAACTGCACAACCTGGAAAATCCAGGTTGTCAACCCCACAACAAGCCAGTCAGACTCTCAGGATGTTATGTAGCCTCACCTCAAACCCACGACAGGTAGGCCACAAATGAAACTGGTTCAAGTCGGCTTGTAGCTTATTTTTAAGCAATATACATAGTTCCAGGTGACCTGACTAACACTTAAAGTACTGTTGCTCCCTCATCAAAATATGAATAATTTCTAAGTAGCACACACCACTGTAGTATTTGTGTTTGTCTGGTTGTACTTCCCCTGAGATTTTTCTGTCTGTATGTGCCAAATGTTTTAATGACTCAAATGCACGGGGGTTTTGCTTATCTAGTCACCATAATTATGATCTATTTACTGGGAGGTTTTTAAAAAAGGCCCCCAGAGCCAGAGGCCAACTCTCAATGATGTAATTTTTGTGTGTGGACATTCACAGGAGGCAGTTTGTGTGTTTTATAACTATATAGCAGGATAATATACTCTCTGTGTGTGTATTGTATCCAACCGTAAAAGGTATCACATGAGTTCCTGCACCTGGCTTTTCAACTGAAACATCTGACTCTCTCCCAACTCAAGAATCTCTGGGAAGAAGCATCTTTCAAGTGTCGCAATGACTGGTCAGTATTTACTGAATATTTACTTTACCCAACATGCCAGAACAAGGTAGTGGTAGTGTCCCCTCTGCAGTGGATGACAATACATAAATAAATACAGTATCAAGAATGATACACTAGATAAATAATACCATTTGCAAGCAAACCAGACATGATGGACAACCACATTCCAGTTAGCTGCAACCTAATATTGTGCAATCTGATTTACTGGATGAATTAGTGGCTTAACTAAATTGAATGGAGGTAATGCCAAAAATAAAGTGAAACATTTTAGGAATAGTTGTTCCACTTTTGTTGTGTGTCTGTAGATCTGCAGGTAGCGTGTCATAGCCTCTGGCAGCACTTAAAGACCAAACAACACATTGTGGGTTTTATGTTTTTGGATTTTTTTCTCTCAGGAAGTTGCATTATTCAACCAAATTTACACTTATGACCACATCATACAATCTTAAGGTACAGTTTGATATGACAATTCGAAGCAAACAGTAACAGTTAATGACACAACATTTAAGGGCAATAATTTAAAGACTTGTTTACAGAGTGACCCTAAGATAACTTGGGCCTGTACTCTTTCCTTTTGTAGAGGGTGGACGAACAAGTTCTGGGTGTGTTGATCACCGTGTTTTGATTTACTGTTGCAAGTAGAGTTTAACTTAGGACAGAGCGAGACACATTTTCCAATATTTTCTTGTCTTTTTAAAGTTAATTAAACTGGTTGCTGGCTGTGGATTCATATTCACTGTAGAGGCAGTGAGTGGTATGACCTAATTTAAGTTCCACAACTATTGCTTTAATTTGATGGATTACGTTTGTGTCTTTTAAAATCAAAATGTTAATAGGTAAAAGCATTTATACTGATGTTGATTAACTGTTTGGACAGGCAACCATTGTTAGAGGCATTACCAGTATGTGGCTCTGAAAACTGCATTGTACTACTGGCTGACCTAATAAGGAACAGAGAGCTGGAAGAGGAACAGGCTCACGCTTTTCTCACCACCATCGCCCTCATCTCTCATCCAACCCCAAAAATGGTCGACTCCATCAATGTGAGAACCTCTGGGTGTCATTTGTAATGGCCCAACCCTCATCAAAGCCACTTCAATTCATGAGACATTGCCCTTTAGAAATCTGTAAGGTAAATGCTTTGCTCTCATTTATGTAGGCCTTACTGGAGGTCCCAGAAATGTGGGCCAAAGCCTTGTTGGCTGGATCATCTATGATCTATCAGCTGTGCAAGAAGTCCCAAGTCTCCTGCGGTGACCTCCCTCCTGTACAGAGCCTCATGCAGACACTAGAAGAAACACTCAGGGAAGGCTGCGAGGAAAAAGAACCAAATCAAGTGAGAGACGCAAGTAGATTTATACTGCATTGGGCTAAATCAAAACCAACAAGTTAATCTCTCAGTCTGCATTTATTATGTTGCCTGGCAGGTTTTCTATGCACTGAAGTCAGTGGGAAACACTGGCCTGTCTGCTCCAGCCTTAACTCCCCTGCTAAAGCGATGTGTGCTCGGCCACTCCACAGCACTTGAGCTGAGACTTGCTGCCATTCAAGCCTTCAGACGTTTTCCTTGTTCAGCTGATGTGAGTTAATGCTGACGCTGCTCTCTTAGTCTGTAGTGAAATGACTGTCAAATACATTACAAGTCAACGATATAATATGGGACATTTCTGCAATAAAATATCTAAAAGCAAGGAGACAAATGTAATATATTTAGTTGAGTAAGTGTATTTACATTAGCCAGAAAGATTCCAACTCTCTGTAAATCCAATGTTCTTTCTAATTTTTTTATTTTATTTGACAAGCATGAATGTCACATTTGTGACTATTAGTTAGTGAATATTAAAAATGTCTAAATGACACAGTAATTGATTCATGATGAGTTGAGGTGGAGGTGAAGAGGTGAGCGTGAGTCTGACATCAGTGAGTGACAGAGGTTTTCTTTTTTTTCAGCGCTCTGTGCTGTTGCAGCTGTACGGCTCCTCCCAGGAGGATCCTGAGGTCAGGATTGCTGCATACCTGCAGCTCATGCACTGCCCTAACCAGAACGTTTTTGAAGTTGTGAAGATGACACTGAGAAAAGAGACCTCCAGCCAAGGTCTGATTACCTTGCACGTGTGTGTGTGCAAGAGGCAGATTTCCACCAAATGTAGTCCATATAATATTATCTCATATAACTAATTTGTGAAGCTCAAGGTCAACAAACATATGACCTGAAAAATATATTGTCAAATGCATCTCCACAAATACTAGGGCTAGAAAGATCATCTGAAGTGTATACTGATCAGAACATTATTGCCAAACACAAGATACCATATGATTTTGTAAAAAAAGTGTAAGGTGAATTGCAAGTAAAAGGACAGACGATTCCTTGTTACACCTCTCTCAAATCTCACTCATTCTTTGTTTTAAATTAAATGGCATTTGCTCCTCTGTTTTCTAGTCGGGTCTTTTGTGTGGAGTCATCTGACAAATGTCCTGAGGAGCGAGGACCCCATGAAGCAGCCCCTTATCGAGTCCCTTCCTGATGACATCGTCAGCAGAGACTTTGAAGCAGACTTTTTAAAGTATTCCTCATATTCAGACAACACTGCTGCTTCAGGTGAAAATGTATTTAAATTATGCAAATGAAGCATCCTTATTTGGATTGACTACTCATTTTTTTTTTATTATAAAAACCGTACACTAAGATACATACAGTATGTCCACCAAATTAATAAATAATACTTCTATTTGCATGAATAGAGGGTGATGATATGATATTACGCCTTTTTTGTTTCAGGCATAGGAATTACAAATTTTGAAACATCATTGATTTTCTCTTCTAAGTCATTTATACCGAGATCTGCCACCGTCAACCTCACAGTGTATTTCCACGGCCGTGCCCACAACCTTTTGGAAGTGAGTGTTGTGTTCTTTCAGTTTTTATTAATATTGGAAATATGACAAAATAAGAAAAATATGTACATGCATTTTGTTTCCTACTTTAGGTGGACCTTCATGTTGAAAACGCCGAACCACTTCTCAAGAACTTTTTCGGTCACCAGTCACAAAACCCTGATGGAGGGACCAATGCTTACAATCATAAGACACAAAGGACAAGAAGAAAAACAGATGAGAGCCACGGAGAAGCAAGAGAAAAGTGTTTATCCAGCACCAGCAGTTATCTGAACCAGGCCAGGGCCATGGTGAGGTCACTGTGATACTTGTAAGACTGTCAGCTTCTCTTAGTGCTTATCTCAGGGCAGTAGTTAGGTTTAACCTGTAATCTTGGTCATGTGGTTTAAGACCAGACAAAGACCCATACTGTTGTATGTTAGGTGAAGAGGTCCACGAAGTGCAACGCTAACATTTACAGTGCAGGTTAGAGATTTAACTTAAGCTCCGTATTGTTACCTTCATTAACTGTTGTTACATTTGTAAAATACTGATATATAGTCATTGATGTATACTGCCTGAAGTTGATCTGATTATGATCAATCAAAATATTGTTTGCTTCCCCTTAATTGATTAATTGACGTACAGTATAAGAATCTGAAAATATCACTGTTATCTTTTCAAATTTTTGGTAACAATTTTTAATTTACAATAATGCAAGACAAAGAAAAGCCTCATGTTCTCACACTGGAGGTATTAAAAGATCAATAGTTTTCCTTATAATTTAACTTACTGATATTATATCACCAAGGAAAATAGATGCAGTCAACTCAAGTTTTCATTCAAGTTTAGATAAGCCGCATCTCAAGCAACAAAAACACATGTACTGCACATACGCAGTACATTTCATGTACCATATTCTATCAAATGCAAGTATATACATAAATGAATTGCCATTTTAATAAAAATAAATACATAAATACATTTAAGGTTGTATATAATAATGGAATTGTGTGATAATATGTGTTCACCACCACTTTGTTCTAGTTGTTTGGGAGAAGGAAAACCTTGGAAGACCGGCCTAAGTGTTGGGTCAGTGTGAAGGTGTTTGGGAATGAGCTTAGTGTGATCACATGTGAAGATCTTTACAATCAAATCAACCAGGTGTCACTGAGTTTAGCAGGACTGATTGTCAAATTGCTCAAGGTATGAAAATTGTTTGTTTGTTGTTGTTATTATCTCCAAACCTTTTCATTTTCATAGACACGCTCATTCACTCTCCCTCCCTCCTTGTCCTCCAGGGTCATGAGGTTGAGTTGAACCACAGAGCAGTGCTGATGACAGAGGAGCTGCTTTTACCATCACTCTCCGGTTTACCCTTCAAACTGGGCATCAATATTACCTCCCTCCTTTCACTGCGTCTGAAGGGCAACGTCAACTACAGGGATATGTCTCACTTCTCCCTGACCGGATATGTCAAACCTAAGTATTTATTTATCATCACTTTTAAAAGGGGTTTACAACATTTTGGTTACAAACTGCGTCTAACTGTTCTCTGCTTCTTCAGTGCCTATGTGGGGCTGTCAGCCAGGATGGGTGTGGACAGTGTCCTTGGTCAGGCTGCAGTGGACTGGGTCTCTGAGCTGAGGAGCTCCACTAGCCTGGATGGCAGTGTTCAGCTGCAGGAGGGGCGAGATGTCAGGGTCATGCTTAACACTCCTGAGGACGTCATGAACATCATCTCTCTCAGGTTAGGTGTGGGTGTTTAAGTCCACAAACTCCTCTGCAGTGCAGTGATTGTGAACATGCACAGTAAAACATTTATAACATTTGTAATGTGTCTGCCCTTTTTGTGTTCACCAGCTCTAGAGTGTTTCAGCTCAGTGGAGACCACAGAGAGGAGATAAAGGGGCCAAAGAGTCGGACCCAGAAGATCACCTGCACACCAAAGACCTGTGAGTCCACATACACTGTTTATGACATCTGATTAAGAGACTTTTCCATTAAAAAAATTTAATATTTTATAGCATGCTATACTTTGTGTCCAATATCTACTTTTCTTAAAGAGTTGTTTTGCTGTATTGTTTATAGTTATAGTCTTTATCAAACACTGTTCTGTTCTTCTTTGAAGGGTCCAAGATAGTCGGCTGGCAGCTGTGCTCCAATGCATCTTATCCCTTCCCTGCTGCAGGGATTTTACTCCCTGCTGTTGGACCCATCCATCTCTCTGTCAAACTGCTGAAGCTGGATAGAGGACTTCATTACTACCTGCTGGAAGCTGCCTACTCACTGCTCCCCCAGGTGCAAAAGAATTAAAAGATTATTCATTTAATTTACAAAATGTTTCTGTGAAGTAATTTTGTCTTTAGAATCTGTGAATTTCATGGGAGTCCTATCACATCAGGGGCTTATAAACATGACAATAACCTCTTTATTCAGTGTCATAAAGAAATCATATCACACCTTGTCTTACAGAGAGGCTCCTGGTTTCCCAGAGAGGCCTCCATCCACCTCCTCCTGGCCAGTCCTCAGTCCTCTGTCTCCAGAGACATGTCTCTGGACTTTGCCTTTAGCCCACACAACCTGCTACTGAGGATCACGCATCCTCTGAAAACCATCCACATGCAAGGTTTTTTCCAGCAGGAACACCTGAACACCCCCCAACTTCCGTAAGGGTTTAATGCTGAAAATATGTTGTTTTCTCAGGGCAACTTGAAAAAGAGAAGAGTATAAAGTCAGGAAAACTGGAGCTGATCATCGATGGTGTCCATTACTATATTATGGTATGTCCTGAACTTGATTTAGTAAGTTTTTTGTTATGTGGATTTAGTCTTATAAAATATTTTAACGTGCTAATTATACTGTTACTACAGGGTTTGGTTGACACTCAGACCTCCATGTTAGAGCAGAGGACATGTTACCGTCTTGAGGCCAAGATGGCCGGTGATGGACATCCCATGATCCTCTCTGCTAATGTTACCCGTGGACTGGGTAGGAAAATGAGTCTGTCTGCTTCATTGAAGAATGTGTTCAGAGAAACTGCATCAATGTCAGGTATCTAACTAAAATTACAGTATATTTTACATATTTATTTTTTTCTAAAAATCTAAAAAGTCTATACATAGAATGTAAAGGTCCAATGTGTAAGAATTAGGGGTTGTACACATGAAAACAAGGTCTGGAGAACCCACTTTGTCTCCCTCTTCTTGTGTTTGGACTTTGTTTGGTCTATTTGCTTCATGATAACTTTTTTATTTTCTTTCTTTAGTCCACCCCCGGCAAGGTTCATTCTGTCTCTGTTTCTGCGATTGTATACCTAATAATGTAGACTTATAATTAAGTGTGGATAAGGCCTAAGTGACACCCGAATGGTGAGACTGCAGATTATAACACACCCCTCCCTTTCCCAAGTGTGACAGGAAACTGCAGTTGCATTTGCAAACACAAAGGATGTCATTCTTCCTCATTTGCAAAGTAAGCTTCAACTTCAGAATGTTGAATGCTCACTCTGGCTGGTTTGTCTCTTCATGCTGCTGGAGAAACATGGCACCACAAGATGGCACCCTCCCTAAGGCCACGCCCTTGCCTGACGTAAACATAAAAGGCTTAGTCTATGACCATGAAAACAAAATTATTTCTTTTAAAAGCACTTATACACTTACTCAAACACACTAATTATTAGTTTGTACCACTATTCCCTCAAAATGTTACCCACTGGACCTTTTCATATCACTTTTCCGTAGCCATCGCACCCACTTTTAGTTTTTAGCATGACCATTGCTGACATTGTATATGGGTGTAGACATAATATGCGATACCCGTCTTCAGTGTCCCTGGAGCGCAGGCGTGACGGCAGCAGTAGACAGTACTCTGTGGAGGTGGAGTTCTTGTTTCCTGGTATGTTCAGCAGCAGGATGCTGGGACTGATGGAGCAGAAGGGCTCACTATGGAGCTCTGCACTCAGGCTCAAGTATGGTCTAGGAGGTGAGTCATCCAAAAATATACTCTCTGTAAATTTGAGTGAACACTGATGCTGGGCAGCAGTCAGTTAACAAACTGACTTTTTGTACAGTTGTTTCATTAATCCAGATTTTTGCTCAAGACAAAACATCCTTTTGGCGGTACAGTGATGCATATGGTTAAAAAAAAACAACATATTAAACCTTGAAAATGATGGGCTACAGCAGCAAAAGATCACATCATTAGGTGTCCTTTGTACCCATTAAAGTGGCTGGTTAGTGTATATTGGCCCTGTGAGGGACTAATGTCACACGGGGAGAACAGGCAGACTCCACACAGAAAAGCCCTTGGTCAAATTGGGATCCAAACCTGTGACCTTCAATGTGGCCCTCAAGAAGAAAATGTACTTCATTAATGTTTCACCGTCAACAGACTCTCTTCCCTCCTACAGAAGATGCCCGACACCTGCGTCAGGAGTGCTACACATCTCAGAGATTGAAGAGTGAGAGGGACTCAAACTTCACTTACATCATGAGAGCAGATCATGAATTCTTTTGCTCCAGCACTGCTCCCATCAACCACAAAGTAACTACACAGCCTGACACAGTTTTATTTTATTCAAGTGATTAATAAGATGCTTACTGTATAACTTAGATTAGATCCAGTTACTTGGTTTTATAGTTCATTCATGCCTGTCCTGTAGATATCCAGAGGGTGAAACAATAGGAACCGAGTAGCAACATGGTGTGCTGTTATGGGTTTAAACTGTTTACTCTTCTCAGATTCAGTTAAGGCATGAGGAGAGCCCCAGACACATTAATTCAGCCCTGCACATGAGCTATGGCAAACACTGGGATGAGATTAACAACAAACGTACAGTCCTTCTGAGCCAGTCCTTCAAAAACCAGTCCACACAAAACCACACCAGCTACACACTGGAGGTAAAAAAAGAAGCACAATTTTATTCTCTTTTGATCCTGGCTCAAATAATTTCTGTTATTCTTCTAGATGTAGTAAAATATAAATCATGTGTTCCCTTTGTTCAAAATCTCCTCTTACTTTATTTCAGTTCAGCCTCAAAGTACCAGAGAAAAATTTAATCTACAGGACCCAGCTTCTGCACACGCACCTCAGACACGTTGGGTCTGAGAGCAGCTCTCACTTGAAAATCAACTACAACAATCTGATGCCGCTGGTTGCTGGACTTCACTGGAAAAGCCCTCCCACAGATAGTGTGCATAAAAAATGGGAAGGTAAAAATACTTCTCTTTGGACTATTTGGTATTTAAAGCCATAATAAGTATCTTTTAAACATAAGCAACCATCCATACATTCAAACCAATGTCATATTTGTTTAAATAATTTTAATTCTCTTTCTTTTTCTCAGTTTAATGGTGTTTTGTGTTTGTATCTGTGGTGACGCAGGGAAAGTGATATGAGGCAGCCTCTACCTGCATTGATACACTGATTTCAGGGCATCTTATTCTCATTCAGGCACATTTAACATGGACACGCCATGGCTGTACATCTACACCACCCACAAGCTTAGCCACCCTCAGCGCCACACAGTCCAGCTCACGTCGGAGATAACTACCAGGAAGTGGCTGACGATCCGTAACCTCATCCTGGAGGGTTTCTACAGGGACAGAGGCCGAGAGAGGGAGGCTCGTCTGCAGTTCTACACGCCAGCTGTCACCTACCTTCAAGTATGTAGAGAAGAGGTGGTTTCTTTGAAACTTTCAAACTATCTGTTTTTAGTATCAATGAAAATCTAATTTCTTTGGTTAATTGGGGCTTTACTTGCTGCTACAGATTTAAAAAAAGTAAAACATAAAAATAGGATTACAGCTTAAAAAACCAGCAGGACAGGATATTCAATAATTTTTTTTTTCATTTTATTCATGTACACAATCAAATGAACACCAAAAGAGTGCATTCTCTCTCTCTCTCTCTCTCTCTCTCTCTGGTTTGAGGGAGGATGGGTGACTCAAAACTATGCCCTCCTCCACAGTTCAACATGCTTTTGCAATCATTAAGGCCCATAACAATATCTTTATCATAATTTTTCTCATAATCATCCTTAAATAACCCCTCAAGAGTCAATCTTTCTAGTGGCAGAAATTCTAATATGTCATTCAAAAGCATCATAATATGAGGAGGGGATTCATTTCTTCAAAAATGAATACGTTTCTTAGCAAAATATAACATAATAATTGAAAGTCTACCAGAACCATACTGTTAGTGTAGTGGTTAGCAAGAAGTTTGCACCATGAACGTCTTTTAAAGAATATATCTGTCTCATGAATCATTCTTCCTCCATCCTTTCCCAGGCTGAAGGATGGGGTGTGGTGGGGAAGCGAAGTGTGAAGGCCTCCTGCTCATTCAGCTCATTGTGGACTCCTCCCCTGGGAGGAGAAGTTTCTCTGGAGGCCTATAAACTCAGCCAGTCCCTGCGGATGGCCTCCTCCTACGCCCAGCACAATGTCAGCCTCGCTGCTGTGCTGAATACTGTAGACAAGGTGGGTGGAGACACACATGGCTGCTGGGGCTTTGTCCATAAAGGTTATCACTTAAATTCTTTTAATTAGATGACATTGATTATTTTTGTGTTTAACAACGTTTGCTCCTGAGTGAAAGTTAAAGAGACCAGTTAATTGTGGGTTTGAACTTGTGGGCAAAAACAGTTCTTTTTAATAATGCATGCAAATGATTTTGATATACACACTCACTGGCCATTTAAGTAAGTTCAGAGGAACCTAATAAAATGATAAAAGTGGCACCCAGTGAAGTCTGCTGCTGTAGCCCATCTGCTTCAAGGTTTGGTGTGTTGTGCATTCAGAGATAGTCCTCTGCATAATTTGGTAGTTATTTGAGTGACTGTTGCCTTTCTATCATCTTTAACCAGTCTGCTCATTCTCCTCTGATGTCTGGCATCACTAAGACATTTTCACCCAGAGAGCTGCCACTCACTTGATATTTTTGAATCATTCTTTGTTAAAATAAGAGATGGTTGTGTCAAATCTTAGTTTATCAGCAGTTCCTGAAATACTCACACCAGCCTGTCTAGCTCCAACAACCATGCTACATTCAAAGTCACTTTTCTTTAATCACCTTTCTTCTCCATTCGGAAGGTCGGTTTGAAATTCAGCAGGTCGTCTTTGTCATGACTACATGCCTAAATGCATTCAGTTGCTGCCATGTGATCGGTTGATATTTGCATTAACAAGCAGTTGAACAGGTGTGCCCAATAATTTACTGATCTTTGGCTATATTGTTATCAGAGAAAATTATATTGTGATAATTATTGTTATTGTTTTGTCACCCAGCATTAATGGCTGCATGAAGTAAAATGTTAATCTTTTTGTTATTTTTTAAATTGTTCATTTTTTTTACAGTCAAGTAAAAATTACTCTCTTGTTTAAGAAATTGAAAAAGAGGCAAGCACTGGTGAAGATGACTTTCTCAAGGCCTAAGAGTCCACCCACCGAGCTGGAGTGTGAAGGGACAGTGGAGGAGCTGAGGAAGGACAAGATGATGTATCAAAAAACAGCAGTTCTTCATCTCAGGTCTGTGCTTCTAATGAATTTGTTGGTGCGCGTTTAAGGATGATCATTATCTACACAAAACAATGGTGTGAGAACAAAACAGATGCATAAAACAAACAATTTCTTACAGACAGCCCTTCCAGACCTTTCCTCAGACTCTTCTCCTCAGAGAGACTTTTAGTGTTGACCTCCTCAAAGGCCTCTACATCCTGGAATCTAAAGTCACTCTCCCTGGCAACAGAGAGGCCATCCACACCCTTACTTTGGGCTACCAACCACCAAACCCTTTTGTAAGATGGATTTATTAGTGCAAGACATTGAAGCTGGGGCAGTGATTTAATAGTGCACTCAGTGACTTTCATGTGTCTCTTTTTATTTTCAGGTTTGCTCTGCATTGGTCCATCCTTTCAGTTCTGACACTATTCCATCCAACTCAGAATTCTGTGTGACCATAACCAGTAACAAGGTAAATTGTTGGCCTTCATAACAACAACAACGGGTGGAAAGAAACAAGGAAACATAATTTCAAATTTACAACTAATGTGTAGGACTTTCACATATACAGCATATGAATTTGCCGTACCTCAGAGTAACAACTTCTAAATACCTTTGGTCTCTGAGGGTCTTCCATCCTAAACCCTTGCCTTTGTGCTCAATGCTTAATGAGTGTGTAGGAACACTTTGAGAATCGTGAAATGAATGATAGTCAGCAACTCAAATGACCAGCAAATTCAAGTATAATGCCGAACTGAAGTCAGTAAAGAAACACTTAAAGGTCATCAAAAATCTGCTGGGCTGCACCAAGCAGCAAATTTCCATTGGTTCTTTAAAGTCCAAGCTCACACAAGGTTATTTAGCCTTAGCACCAGGTGAATCTCCCTGTGTTTCACAGTATCCTGTAGTTTTACATTTGGTGTCTGTGGAAAAGTGATGCTTTTAACAACAAATCAGCAATATTTAGTTTGCCAGACATGAGTTTCGGTAAAAAATCTAAAGTTGGCAGACTCTGTGGTGAAATTTTATTTTTATTATCCAAGAAAATGTTATGATGCTAAGATAAATAGGAAACACTTAATTACATACAATTAATTACATTACAATTACATTATATATAGAGGATTACAGACAAGGACATAGATTAGCAGTGGTGTTGCTTTCCCTTTCTGTAGTGCTCTGTTTGTTTAGTTACTCTTACTTGTTTACAATAACCTAGATGCAGTTTTGGAAACATTCATGCATAACATACATTAAATGTTGCTGTATGGTTCAATCTATTTCAGACTCAGAAGAATGTACATGGGAGGTTGCGGATCGGCTCCCATGGACATTCTGAGGACAGACTGAGTTTCTTTGGACAAGTCTATTCAAACCACCAAGTTCTAAATATCAGAGCCAACTTTACACAACAGCTACAGGTAAACCAGCATCTCTCTATGTTTAAGTTTTCAACACCTCCATTCTTATAAGGATCTCGTAATATGTGTGACAAGTGATTCACTGTAAGTCCACCTCCAACAGTGAACAGTATAGTTTACAGTAAAAAGGTCAAAGTTAAACTGTCATTGCTGTTACAGCTGCAGCTCCCCTCCTTTGCTATAATGGAGGGAGATGTTTGTTGGAACGCAGAAGACAATGATGACTTTGATTATCAGGCCAGAGGGAAACTGAGAATAGAGCGACAGGAATGCAAAGTGAGTAAAGCAGAATCTCCTTTTTAACTACTGCTTGTTTAATCAGCATTGATTCAGGCAAATTTGTGATATCCATTTGTTTTCTTTCGTTTCAGCTCTCTGTACAGGTGAATGGAACATCAAACAGAGCGGGGCTATATTCATCTCTTAGTCACCCCTTCAAATCAAAGATTCCCAAAACACTAGAGGTACCCTGCATTTTGTGTTTCATTCAATTATTTCTTTCGACTTGCAAAAAGAAAGACATTCCAAGAAGAAGTGTTGTTGTCTTTGTAAAAATGTTTGGACTTGGTTTTAGGTTTCCAGGTTTTGAGGTGTCTTTTATAATGCCCCTGTTTTCTATGTTCAGTTAAAGGCAGCTGTAGACACAGTGGCTGGGAAAGGCAGTAGCTTGGTGCATGTGAAGGCTGACGGGAAGGACAGGGTGAAGCTGGACGCACAAATGTCCCACTCCCATCTCAGGGAGCACAGAGCCATTGGGCTGAGGATGAATTTATCCCAAAGCTTATTGCCTACAGCCACTGAGCTGCATATAAACATGGCTACCAACATTTCCTCAGACAGGTGTGTCTATCCACATTAGCTGTGGGGTCTACTTGTATGCTGCACAATAGCGACTGCCTCCTTGTGTATTTATGATCTCATTTGTCTGTTTTCTGCTTGTCTCTTATTCCTTCAGCGTGTCTTTACATGGCTCTTATACACAAGGGGATGAGCTTCTACATGTCCAGGTGAAAGGATCTGTAGAGAACACAGAAGGTCGGCAGCTGGCTGTGTCGGGGGACTTGAAGCACTCCATGGCTAACCTTCAGATTCTTCCTCCAGCCCTGGGGTTGGATGGGGCACTGGGACAGTCTGACACACTCATAGCAGGTAGACACTCATTCACTCACTCATTTCATGAGGGTCGCGGGGGGCGCTGGTGCCTAACTCCAGCTGACGTAGGGCGAGAGGCAGGGTGCACCCTGGACGGGTTGCCAGTCCATCACAGGGCCACATAGAGACAGACAGCAGGTAGACATTCATGTGAAAATATTATACTTTTGAAATTACTTCTAGTAGTACATTAAAGTAGCGGCTCCACAGTTTGGGAAATTTGCAGAGAGATAGGGCTGATTTATTGCTTCTGTGTCTGCGTGTCCACAGAGGTACGTGGATTTGATTTTATTCAAGTTGGCATTAGGGTTAGGGTTACTGTGATTAAAATGTTTTAAATGATGTCTTTGTTCAGTTGCATGGACCTCCCAGTCTCAGGGAGACAGTAAATTTAGAATACTTTGGAGTATCCCACAGCACGTCATCCAATCAGGTAGTGGAGGCAACCCTCTTGACTCATGAGGTTAAACTCTGCAACTACTCCACCCTCCAACTCACCAAACATTTTATTAAGGTGATGCAGTGAGGAGGGGAATTGTAAAAGCTAGCAACACAAAAGAAGTTAGACCAAAGACAACATCACTGACATTAGCTTTAATATCAAATGCATTTATTGTGTGAAGTATGGAGTACAAGTTTGTCTCAGTTTTATCATATTGACATTCTTATGTAATGCTTTATGTGTGTGTTTGTGTTGAAGGACACCTGAGCGTTAAAGTAATGGAGACTGTGTACAGTTTGGAGCTCAGACATCAGGAGGATCCTGCAGAAGCTTTATATACTGAAGATAAAGCAACCATGGGAAAAAAGTCCAGCAGGGCCTATGATTGGCTGGTTGTTCACCTGGGGGAGGAGTACTTGTTTGTGAATGTGAGTCACCAACTCGGAAATCATGGAAGGGGTGAGGTCTACACCCAGCTTTCTCACTCTTTCCACCTGCTTGATCTCTCAGGTAATCATGTGGTTAGCCTATGCTACATTTCATACATTTTTATTCCTCCCTGTCTCTCAGTTTGTTTGTCTTTTGGATACAGGTTTACCTGCCAACATTAGCGGCCAGGTAAGGTGGAATCAGGATGGAGGTCAGCTGTCACTTCTGGCAGCTCTGCAAGCTGGACCTGAATATTTGAAGGCTCAACTTGATGGTGCCAAAACAGACCATCTTATCCCACGATGGGAGTACACCTGCGGGCTGCAGCATCAAGTCAAAACTCTGCTGAAAAGAGGCTTTTCAAGCTCCATACAAGCCAAAGCACATCACCAGGTAACTAGGACTAAGCTGAAAATATACATTTATATCCTTTCAGCTTCCTGTTTTATTATCTGAATGGTTCATGTTTATTCGCCTTTTTTTTTTTTTTTTTAATTTCCCTTTGCTAGCTTCCAGCAGGGGGACTAGATACTGGTTTGATCTTCCACATGGATGATCAGAGAATGGCTGATATAGCATTCAGCATTGGATCAAAAAACAGCACTGCTACAGTGGTCATGTCTCTATGGCAACAGATGAAACTTCTCCAGGGTCTTATGCCCACCTCTTTACGGGTAAATTTGACATCACTCACCCTTATTTATAAAGTGTGAAGTTAGTTTGATGTGGTACACTATATCCACGTTTTAAAATCTGACATACAGTGAGTCAAGTTATATGGTTTTTCTTCTCTCTTGCACATTTTATCTTGTTTATTTGATCAATTAAAACAAGCTTTATAGTTGATTTGTGTGAGTTCAGTTAGTTTTGCTCATCTATATACTGTACATCTGTTTCAAGCCTTCATGTTATGTAGGTGAAACTAACTGGCTTCTGGCTGTAGACTCAGACACGAGAGTGGCATAGATCCATCATTAACTCTTTGTCAAAATATGTCTGTTAATAGGTTAACCCACATTTCCTGCATGCATTGTGCATATAACAGTACACAATGTACTTTGACATAGTATGACTCTGAGTAAAACAAGTGAGGCTGCTTCAACTAAACATGCCATATTTTTATTATTTTTATTAAAAGGGCTCAGATTAGCACACTGGTGAACCACAATAAAAAAAACAAACTTTTCCACTGGGGGTTCTGTTTTCACAGATGAACTGCACAGGGGACGCCACCGCAGAGCGACTATCAGCCCAGTGCAATGGAAATGTGGAAGGCCATCCTGTGGAGGTACAAGGCTTTCGCTCCTATAGACCACACAACAGGCTCTGTTATGGCTTGTCATTCACTCACTTGAGCTTTAGTGCTCAAGCTAAAGGCTGTTACAAATCCAATGGTCAGAAGGAGCTTAGAGCTAACCTCACCCATTCCTCTGTGCTACTGCTGACATACTTGGGCATACCCACCAAATCTGCTCTCCGGCTCCTGCTCCGACCAGGGCCTCTGAGATGGGCCTTGGGGATTGGGTTGTTAGTTGGCCCTAGAAGAACGCACTTGAATATTGGACTGAGGTTGGAGAGGCCTGGGCTGTATAGCTGTCATGGGCTACTTGAGTATGGAACCCACAGTGTTACACACAGAGCTGAAGTGACAGGTCGGGTGAGGGTGGAAAGTTGGTGTCACATTTGGGCAGATGTGACAGTAGTATGGGATTCAGTCAGCTCCAGTCTGCTGGTGGCTGTCCAGTGTATGGGTGTGGGGAGACTGGTGTGGGAGCGGGTCAGGACTATTGAGGGGGGTGCATCATATAAAACTTCTTTAACTGTGCATGGACGAGCAGGGCGAGATGGACTAAAGGGATCACTGGGATTAGAAAACCACCAGGACTCCCTCCAATGCCTCTTGTCTGTACTGCTGAAGGAGCGAAAGGGTGAAGTCAGTTGGACCCTCCAGCACCACTGGAAGTCGCTTGCCTCCATCATTCCAAACAGAGTGGACCTCCAGGGTTCATGTCTGCTCCATGACACCTCTCTCTCTGGAAGAGCTCAATTCTCCGTCAACACCCGCTCTGCTGAGCTGGATGTGGCTGCTGCCTGGCAGCCCTCCACGTCTTTTAGGGCTACATTTCAGCAAAACCTGGCCTCGACCGGTTTCCCAGGGACGCTCACTGTTAGGTTGTCAACCATGGCGAGTCAAGCCCAGTTTGAGGTGGAAAGTGATGTATGCTCAGTGCTTGTCTTGGCCAGTCAACACAGAGGAAGAGGGGACAACAGGACCAGCTGGACTTTTTTGGTGCAGCAGAGATGTGGCCTATTGAAGGTTAGAGAGGAAACAAGAAAGTGTGTCAGGAAACTTGTTTCCCAGCGGAGGGAAAGAAAAAGAAACATCTTCACCTTGGAGATGATTCCTGTCTTTCCGTTGTCCCTATAACACTATACATTGCACTGTATTTACTACAGTTTATACAGATGTAATAATAATTTGGTCATATATTGAATCCTACAGTATAAACTGTGAAAACTTTGCTGATCCCTTAATTCTGCTTTAATTCTGTAAAACAAACCAGAGTTATCCTTGTTTTACAATTCGTAAATCCTCCTCTCCACACCTAACAACAGTATTGATCACTTTTTACATTAAGTAAAATGTATCTGACTAGAGGCCCCATTAGTTATGTTATCGTATGTGTAAGGGAATCTCTTCATATTTTTTGTTAATGAACATTAGACCCTCTAAGGTGAAAAAACTGTATACATACTTTAATAAGGATGGTAATATTTGACATGTAGATGACATGTTTTATAGTAGGTTTAATTTTTAATGAAGGAAAAATAATTCCAGGTCTAAATCTTAATTTTTCTTAATTTTTTTTTCTTTTTACCCCTATAGACTCTTGTGTCCAGACAATCCTCAGTCAACGTGTCCATTGTTCGCTCTGGCTGCTCCACAAATCTCATTACCATTCTCCAGGTTGAGGGTGAACAGAAAGGAAGTCTTATTCTGCACCTGACTTGTCTCACTGGTCTAAGTCTAAAAGCCTCTGTCCAGCATTCAATAAAAGCAGTGCAGACACTGGGATTTCCCTCTTCTGGATCTCTAACTCTGAATGTTTCATCTTCACATTTGCCTGTTGTGGATGTTGGCCTTGAACTGGGACGATGTTATATGAGGAGTAAATTGTCCAAAGAGACCAAAGAAACTGACGGGCATGAGTCTCTTTATGCTGTTAATGTGACAAACTTCTGTCCTGCTCTAAAGGTAAGAAAACTTGAAATTTTATAGGATACTGTTTCTTGAAACCTGACGAAAATGATGTGTTTGAGGGTTAAGCCACTTTTGAAATACAGATTCCAGCCTCTTGGAAGGTCAGGATATGAGTATGTCTCATTTATTGTAAGCCACACTTGCTTACAGTGCCTCAAAGAAGTCATACAGTATCATGCCATGCAATATTTTAGTGTATTGATATGTTTCCACACCCCTAGTGTGTATGACAACTCCAACAGTATAGCGACAAATGTCTGCATAGTGCAAAAAACCCACAAAAATTATCTGTTTTCTTAGGGAACGGTCCTGCCGGTGTCCCTGGCTCTTCAGGGTCTCCTTTCTGTGTCCACCTGCCAGCTGATGGCGACTTCCTCTCTGAATGTAGACAACCATGACCTCACCCTGGACTTGGTGCAGTCCTGCAGCCCTTGGCATCTCTCTGGAAACCTTGCACACTCCTTCCCTGAGCTCAGGAGTCGAGGTCTGCCACACATCATCTCCATGGAGGCCACTGTTCCTGGAAGCCCCGGGCAGAGTGGCACTCTGCTAATCAAAGCTGGGACTTGTCATATTAGAGCCAGTCGAGTCAGGCAGGCCAAAGGAGGGCCACAGCGGCTCTGGGCTCTGGAGTCAAAGTGCCCATTGTTACAGGTATGACATTGTGAATGATAACTGAAGCTTTTACATAGATTTAACAAAGATCAAATTAAAGTTAAATGTAGATGTAAATCAGTAAAATAAATCAATTAATTATAGTTGAGGATGACACACGCATGCTTTACTAGTTAAATAATCCTAATTTGAACCACATAAAACCATATTAAAATCTAAATATTTCTCACCTTACTAGAGTGAGAAGCATTTTAATATAAAAGCTAAATAAGAAAAAAAATCATTAGTTAAGACATGATATGTATGTGTGAAAGATGTTTTTTTAAGTACACCTACACCAAACATGCAGAAATATAAACACTGCACACAGATGCATCCTGTATACAGTATGTTGAGTCAAAAATAATCTACTCTGTCTTAAAGGGATAGTACAAGTTTTTGAATGTGGTTATATCAGGTATTGACACATTATCAACACTGACTTTACAAAGCACACTGGCCTTTTATGAACCAACCTGACATCCGGTCACTCACCAATAACATGACTGCCAGCCGTGACACTGGACACAACAGAGTTGTCAAAAGACTCACCTAATAAAATCAACACCTTCTGAATCTTCTATGCTTTAAGAATTTGCTCATAACTTGCAATTGCAATTAGACAGACTCTGAACATTTTCTTAAGATATCATAGACTTAAGCAGGCATACATTTAATAAAGTGAGCCTTTTCTTGCCTCACTCACGGATGCAGTACATTGCATCAATCAGCCACATTATTTTTTAGTTGTTTTTTTTTATTTTAATGATGTGGCTGGTCAATATATATACTTTCATATTTGTCTCCAGTTTTTACTTCTATTTTGAATTAATCAATTCTAATATATCAAAAGTTTCTCCAAAGATACAGAAAGTGTATCTTACTTGCTATTTTAGTCAGAAAAAATGAGAGCGGTTTTCTTATTTCCTCCAGGCCCAGGTGAATGGTTCAGTGTGGCAGGACTCCGAAGGCATCTGGGCAACCATGCTGGACACTGATCTGGAGGGTAAGAGGGGTTTCCTTAGGATAAAGGCAAGGCCATGGCCAGAGCTGAGTGTGGAGGGTCAGCTCCTTCACAACTTTACTGCTCTCAGGGGTTTACCCAAGAACAGCAGACTGACAGTGACTGGCAGGGCTGGGAAGCAACAATACAACACAGACGCCGTCCTTCAGATAGACAGTTGTGCTGTTAGTGTCAGTGGAGCTGTGATGTCATATTCTGGCCTGCAGGGGTCAGTGTTGTATCACACTAACTGCACACTGGTTCAGGTACATACACTGAATCATTTCTCCTCAGCAATCATTTATCAGCTAAAAGAATTCACAGCTATCACCCGTTTCTGTCTTTAGGCGTGGAGAAGTCCCGACAGGATTCATGCTTCAGGGCTGTTGGTTGTATCCCCATCTTTTGCTGAATCTCAGGTTTCCATGGCGATAGATGAAACAGAGTTACAGACTACAATGGCTCTTAAGAAAACAAAGGTGTTGTATTTTAGAGGACTTGTAAATTATGACCTTTTAGATTGCTAAAAAATTCACACAAAACATAAACTCCATTTTTTTTGCTGTTGTCTTTGCAGAATAAAAATGAAGCATCACTGCATCTAAACCACACTGTGCCTCTATTGAAGAAGCTTGGTCTACCTACAAATGCCACACTAACATTGAATTCTGGGAGTTGCAGCAATGGTTCCTTCTTTTACATGTTCAAGAGCAGTGCAGGAAATCAAAATGTAAGAGAAGTTCTAAGCGAGGTGGAACAGTTTGGGGTTTCAAGTTTGAACGTAATGATGTGTTTATAAAATATCCCAGCTGATATTTCATCTCAGACAATGAAACCATGGCAAAAAGTGGAAATCTGTTTCCATTTCTGTGGTGGTCTGGTCAGTTAAATATATAATATGTAACATTTCTGCATCCAGACATCTAAAATTGACAAGACTACTTTGTTAAGTAGTCTACTAACATTTGTAAAAATGTTTCCAACACTCTTTAAATTTCTAGAAGTCCATGTTTCTCTTCAAAGGAACAAGTGCTTTCATTTTGGTCACCTTTTAATGACATTCACTTTACTATCTCTGCCATACCTTTGTTGGCCAAAGTTTTGTTTTTTTTTGTCTTTTTTTTCATTTTATTGTGTTCATTAGTTACTTATGGATCACAACTACTCAGCACCATTTTCTGCATGTTCTGCCACAGAACTCCTCATAGATATTCTGAATGTCTTACAGATAATTCAAGGGATGACGGTGTCAAAGATGCACCAAACAGTTAGAGCTCTAACTCATTTCAGACACACAGTGAATTACCTGAAGAAATTGGGAGTTCCTGGAAACAATAGCATTCAGGTACAACCTCCAAAAGATCAGACCGGTCACTTATCAAGAAATGACAGCTAATGAAGGTGTACGATCACAATGACTGTGTGTGCAGGTAGAGCTGGGTTCCCCTGAGGGAAAGGCCTTCGCCGTACAGTCTCAGTTTGGAGACCAGCAGGCAGGACTCACGCTGAAGATGAAATGTTTCCCCATGACCAAAGAGATAAGTGGAAGTATTTGGCACAGTTGGTCATGGCTGCGGCACAGAGGATTACCACTCAGCGTAGAGGTAGCTGCGGTTATGAGGTCTTCTTTTCTCTCTGAGCTTTCAGTGTTTTCAAACCTATTGTGTTGTTTTTATTCATCCGTGTCATGATTTCCGTTTCTTCAGGGTTTCTCTTCTGTCCGGGGAGTTTTTTCTCAATTCCAGTCCAGGGCTCAGCTGATTGTGGACCGACACAAGCTGGTCACCTCTGGATTTAATGTCAGTGTGGGTGATGGACGTCTGGCCTTGCAGCTCTCCTACTCTCCACTAGTTTCTAATCACACCAGGGCACAATTGAGTCTGGGTACTGCACTAGCTGCTCACTTCAAAGGTCAGACTGAATTACTAGCTGAACTCACTGTTTGTTGCTTTAACCTATTCTTACACAGTATTGTTCCCGCAAGCTTAGTATTTTTGCAATTGTTTTACAGTATCTTTTGTATTTGTCAAAATGTATCCATTATCAATGATTTATGGTAATAGACATGGGTCTGATAGAACAGTGTCTGGGTCTGGACTGTGGTCCACCACTTTGTGAACTCTGATATGAACCATAAACCATCGTCTTTCGATTTCCTCTGTGAAGTCTGTCAAAAAATAAGAATATATCTAATACCCACCAGAGGTGACTCTGCTGGTTGCTAAAAGAATACCCTATTGGAAAATGAGAAGTTACTGGTCTTAATCCCCACTTTCACGTCTTCTACAATAGAACAAAATTTACCAATTCTTATGGATGATGATGATGTCATGACTGGTTGCCACATAAGTCATTTTCTACACTACTATATCACAAATTAAAAAAAAAAACATCTACAGACATAATCACTCTTGCAACTGATCTGATAAATGCAGGATTAAACTTTGGCCAGCAGATCAGAAGCAGTCACCATTTCATTTTTATACCACCACGACACAGTGACTCACTGTAGTTTGTGTTCCCTCAAATCAAATTGCAAATCTTTTTCTGATGATGATGATGAAGAGGGTGATTTTGCTTTGGCTTTAAAGCTACAGTGCGTGATTTTTGTTCACCACAATTGAGCAAACTTTCGTTCGAACTGAAAACTGACTCTGTTTAGCAATATTATCAGGCCTGACTGGGGGGGGGGGATTTGTGTGTATATAGCAGAAGTGCAGGGCCAGATGGAGCCAAGAAGCTTTTATCTCATCAAAATGCTTAACAACAGCTGAACTGACTTTTGAAACTTTTTGTAGATTTTCTTTATGTTTTAAGTCACCATCCAACCTGTTTGCACCTGTGAAGCTTTAATAGTACAGTGTTGGCATTGCCTCTGTCTATCTTAACTTAAAACATACTACTTCCTGTGTGCAGCACAGTTCTAGCACCACTATACTGGGAAAGAGTTGTGTAGGATTAATCTGCAATGTATGTACTCACTTGTTTATATTTAAAAGTTAATTTCCACTTTTTGGGCTTTCAACCTGTAACAGCAGTGTTGTAATCCTACTGTAGGTCCTCTGCACAGCATCACAGTAGATGTTCATTGTCCAGACTGGAGAGTGCAAGTGGTGGGAGATGTAGAAGGCTGGAAGGCACATGGAGGGTCAAAGGAAGCCAGAGTTACACTCAGACATACTGTGCATGGACAAAACAATCCTGCTCTACAGGTGATGATAGCCTTTACTTTGAAAAGTTCCACCAACTTTGCTCCTGTGTGCTAACCAACTCTGTGACTGTAGCTGGAAGCCTGGGGAAGACTGACTGAGTCACACCTGAGGTGTTCCATGGTTGTGAACCCTGAACGCAGCTCATCCCTTGCACTCATCATCCAGGGACACCATCTGACTCATAGGTGCACACACACATTCTTGCACAGCATTCTTACTGAGGACACTCAGACATAGTGCCTTCCTTAGCCCCATGGTTCTCAAACTGTGATACGTGTACAACCAGGGGTACGCAAGCTTCCTCTGGTGGTGCTTGGAAGAAAACCAGAAATATTGTTCTACTGTATAAACCAGGATATGTGATCCAAGTGAACTGAGGAATTTTGACCAGTGTAGAAACAAATAAAAAAAATAAATAAGTGAAATAATAATAATTAGTTAAACCTTATCTCTCGCTCCATCTTTTAATCTTATTTTGCTATAACAGTGTCTGAAGTATATGTGAGGAAGAGGAGGATGATGAGAGAGCAATGATCTAATTGGGAATAAACTGGCTCCTGTGAAAAGTCAGTAGCTGACTTTGCTTGGCCTATTTACACCATAGTATGTTAATGTTGGTGATAATGGTGTTAAAAGAGTTTGAGACCCACTTCCTTAGCCCCTTTATCCTAACCTTAACCATCACAACCAAATGCCGAACATTAATCTTTAATCTAACCATAATTCTATCACAAACCCTAAAACCAGGTCTTAGCCCTGTAAAAGCCCTTTAGAATTGTGAGGACCAGCCTAAATGTCCTCACTTCCTATGGTTTTTGGTCCTTGCAAAGATATACATTCATATACACTCAAACACGCACACACACACAAAATGTGAAAACAAGTATTGTATAAAATCATAATAAATAAAGCCTACTGTCATCAAACATGGAAGATGCTCTTTTGTCCAGCAAGGACCTGATGGTGAAGGTTGTCCAGAATATCCCCAAGATGATGGTTTACCTGCCTTCTCAGCTTAATGTCCGCTCTCAGGTTGGTTTTGATTCTTCTAAAAACATTTTTTGAATGAGGATAAACCAACATGGTCCGTCTGCTAAACCTGTGCATTATGTGTCCTTTGGAGTTTCCTCCTTCTTTGATGATGATATTTTATATACCTTTGTAATATGGTAAGATTTCATAGCATGCCATGTAAAAATGTCCTTGAACACTATGTCATACAGTATTTCACCATCTCTGTTGTCTGTCTTCAGCTGAACGAGTCGCAGTCCAGTGCGTCGGGTTTGTTGGAGGTGCTGTCAGGGAGAAGGAGGCTGTGGGCCCTGGGTGAACTGGCAGCTATTGAGAGTGGGTACAGGCAGGCACTGGAGCTCAAACACTCATACCCACAGGTATAATTTATCCATCGCTCTGTAATTCTGGTGTCTGCCTATATACAGTATTCCTTTATAATTATTGACTAAACACCAGTAGCTATTTTTGCCTTTCCACACCATGAACATCAAGATAAACCCACTTAGTAAATGTTTCATTGATTTAATTTTTTTCCTATCTTAGCTGAAGCCACTCCCCAGGTCTGTAGCTGTGAGGACAGTGTATGAAACCAGGAACTGGAGCTACCATGTCCAACATGGAGCTGTGTGGGGCAATCAGGAGTTAAGTCTGTCTGGTCTGTACTCTGCTCCTCCAGCCCTGGAGATGGGGAACCAGACACTGAAGGGTAAACCACTGTAAAATCAACTGTGCTTAGAGCTACACCACAATCTCTGGGGCAATATTTGTCCAGTTCCATCATACATTTTGGTGATAAAATTACAGCTGATCAGTGAACAGCTCTATAACATACAGTAAATGGATTGTGGTCTCTTTTTTTTTCTTGATCTTAGTTCATATCAAATGCATTCCTCGGTGGACCAGTCTGGAGGCGACAATGGAGCGCTCCTTACAGGGCCGACTAGACAGTGTATTACTGGGCTGGACGAGACATGGGCGGCGGGAGCAGGTCTGAACCTTAAAAATCTTTAACATTGTCTTTTATTAGTTATTGCTCAGGTTTTGAGGTCATGTGTTTTCATATACAGAGGCAGAACCATTTCCATCCAATGTACAGTACATAACCCCCTTAAACTACAAACATACAACATCATAAATCTCCTGATATGTGAACACAATCCTGACCACACCAGAAAATGATGAGTTGCTGCTGTTTGTGAAAAACCCCACATCTTTATTAAATGTGAAGTGTGAGCAACTGTTTGGATATCTCTTCTGCTGCCTGTGGTCATGAGGTGTGATGACTGTTCCTCTGAAGGTCAGAGCTCTCAGCTCTTGGAGTCAGTCAGAGAAGATCAATGAGACCAAACTTGAGCTGGAACAGCCGTTCTCCGTCACACCGAGTCAGCTGTTCCTTCACACGATTTCCCGCAGCTCGCAGAGAGAACAGCACAGCAGCCACCAGGTACATATGGATGTTCATATAGTATATACATGTAACACATAGATTTTACCTTATTACTGTATCTCAAAATGTTTGCTTTTAACAATCAGTAACTGCCATCCTAAGGTCAATGTGTCACATCAATTGAATCTTCTTTTCGAAATGTTAATTTTCTCAGTACACCCCAATTCATCTCAAATGTTGTTTATTTTGTCTGCCTTACTGGAGATAAAGGATATTACTGGATTGCAATTTGCATCCAAAGATTTTATAATAATTCTCTCCCCTATTATGAAGGTTTACCAACTGTTTTTAAGAAAATACTTACTGTAGATCCATATCCAGATCACCGCCAATATCTAATTTTTTATAAACGTTTAAGTTTAATTTGAGTCTTGCAGCTCATAGACAAGTAGACCAACAAAATGATATGTAATGATTCAAAGAAAAAAGGGGAAACAAAAAATGCATTTTATTTAGAGTGTATTCTTTATATGAGACAGTTTTGTGCTCACATCTAAACTGCAATGTGTGTGTGTGTGTGTGTGTGTGTGCACAGACACATTTGTCATGGAACAGTGCCATCCCTGTCAATGTTTCTCTCAACCTGAACAAACAGTGGCAGACCAACTCCAGCAGGGGGCAGGCATGTGCTACCTTCTCAACAAAACAGGCCAGTCAATGCCTTGCAACGTTATCATGGACATTTTTACTGATTTATTGCAGAATATGATGGATTGTGCAGTTTCTTGGGATGTGTAATTGTGTGTGTGTGTGTGTGTGTGTGTGTGTGTAGATGGCGGTGCCCTCTGTTAAAGGTTGCGTTTCAGTGGCTCAGGAGGGAAACTCATATTCACAAAATGCAGAGCTAAGATGGAACAACAAGAGTGTCAAACAAGGCATGAAGTACCAGGTATTCCTTGCCATTGTGAGCTCCAAATTTAAACAAACAAACAAAAAAACCTAAAGAACTCACTGTAACTTTCTGTTACTGTGTCATTTGTAGAAGGATCCTCGAGGAGTCCACAGCCTCCAGGTTCATGTTGGGTTGGATCAAGTGTCTCCTGCACCTTGTCCCTCACACACACTGCTTGCCAAAGTCCAAACCAACCTAAAGGATCGTGTGGAACACACACTGCTCCTGGGCCTCTGCCCCCCACAGCCAGTGAGTCCACAAACACTCTGTCTCTGCTTGTCCTATCATGGACAGGTAACATAATGAAGAGGCATGCTGGGAGAACCCTAACCCCTCACATTCATTAAACATGTGTGCTTGTCTGTCTGCGTGTGTGTGTCTCAGACTCTTTCATGGTCAGGATCCCACAGAGTGATATCAGGAGACGAGCTATTATACACACAGTCTCGTCTCTCAGTGACTGGACACCCCGACCAATGCAGCCTCACCCTTGCCGTCCTCAACTCCTCCTCCACTCGGGTCACCAACATGACTCTTTTCTCTGAGGTAAACAACTAGGAAAACCATCTGCAGACACAAACATGTCCCTGTAATGTCAGATTCACAGGGTAAATACTGTTACTTTTCTCATTTTTGCTGCTTCAATGTTTATGTTGCTTCTATCATCTTATTTTGACATTTTATTAAGTGCTATGGATTTACATTGCACACTTGTTGTCTTTCTATAATTTCAAACTAGTCTGGTCATTCTTCTCTGAGCTTTGGCATCAACAAGGCATTTTTGTCCAGAGAACTGCTGCTCACTGGATGTTTCCCCTTTTTCAGACCATTCTTTGTAAACCCTAGATTTGGTTGTTCATGAAAATCACAATAGATCAGTGGATTTTGAAATCCCCAGAGCAGCACATCTGGAAAAAATGCTATTACTTTGTGATGCTCAGATTGAACTTCAGCAGGTTGTCTTGACCATGTCTTCATATCTGAAAGCAGTGTCAGTGGCTGCCATGTGATTAGATATTTCTATTAACAAGCAGCTGAGCTGGTATACCTAATAAAATGACCTGATAATGTATATAGGCCTGTATTTCAGAATGTGTGTAATGTTTGTATGTACTTTACAGTTTAGGATAGGTAACATGAGTGTGGAAGTTGGGGCCAGTGCCCTCTCCTGGCCCCGGGGCTCTTCTCTCCAGCTTCAGGCCAGACTAGACCGCACAGAGATCTGGCTGAATGGGACACTAGAGGGACGATGTCTTCACACCACAGCTGGTTATATGAACGGTAAATACAGTATATTAATCAAAAAAATGTCAATTAAACTTAAAAAAAGGAAACCTTTATGAGCATTATGAACTCCTCTCATGTCTCGGTCCAGGCCTGTTTGAAGACCTCACATTGATGGCATGTGTAGGTACAAATCAAAGTTTGATGCTTGATGTAGAGAAAAGAGACAGCAGCAGTCAGTCTGTGAGTCTGGGTCATTTATCTGTGGGAAGAGTTGATCAGAAGCTGATGCTGAGAGCAAGTGGCTGTTTGGAGAGTCTAACTTCAACTGAGGTACCAGTATAACCACCACGTAAAACACCAGTATAAAAAAGGAACATCATTTCAGCTGCAATAGAGCACAACATTTGATTCAAGACATTTTTTTCAATGTTGTTGTTGTTGTTTTTCACAACAGGCTCGGGTTCATTATTTGAGCTCTCGAATATGGAATGAAGTCTTAGAGAGAATCAAGACATCAAGACATATGCATTTCCTCACTGAATTCAGACGGCAGGTAAATGCAACAAAATGAGGATCACGTAAACAAATGCTAAGTTCAGCTTAGGCAATGAAGTTGTATAATGGGTATACATGTACATGTGTGACCACTGGTACTCATCTCTACATTCTCATCAGTCCAGAGACAGCAAGTTGCTCCAGGAGCTGAGTGCCTTGTCCTTTCACGTTTCCCAGCGAGCAGAGGCTCTACTCGGTCAGAGAGACAGTTTTTTGGTTCTGTGGCAGAACAGCCGCCTTAGTTGCATGCTGACGGAGAGCTTGCCTCGCTTCCTGAGGCTGCTGCAGCACGCCTCGCTGCTCGGACAACAGGAACTGAGACGTGAGTACAGAGAGACACAGCCAACTAAATGTGTGTAGTGAGTACAAATTATCAACAAACACACAAGCTACAATGTATTAATAATATATTTGGATGTGTTTGGAGAATCAGGTGTCTGTTGAATATGGGTTGGTCTTGTTTCCCGGCTCATTAATCGTCCACATGTTTAGGCTGCACCTGCACTTATTTATTCAGTTTGGAAAATGGATCTGTTTCAGTGTGTTACAGGAGACACTAAATGTGTCCTGTTTTAAGTCGTCCACATGACATGCAGTTCCAGTCCTCTCTGGAAATTGCATTAACAAAATATTATTGTTTTTTTGGAATGGTGTCAGCACAGCCAGTCCCTGGCTTTCCTCAAAGGCTAAAATCTAAATTTTCAATCAACCCTGAATCATACAGTAAACGAATTCTCTTTTCCTGTACTTTATTTTCTGCTGTATGACATCATGGCATCATTTGTTACTTTTTATTTTCCTTACATGATCCCAGATTTTTTGTGATACTAGGACACTTTGACCTCTGCACTCCTCACTGTTTTTATATCCTGTAACATTCGTGATATAGAAAATGAAATATGATGCTGTTGCATTCGTACTCAGGTCATTTTGATGTTCTGTTCTTGTTTCCTGTCCTGGCCTCAGGGCCACTGGCCACTCTGGCAGGTGTGTACCAGGATGTGAATGGCCATCGAGTGGAGACACTGTGGAGGGAGACTGTGCTGTTGTGGACTGACAGGCTGGTGGAGGTCTTACATGGTCTGCTGGGAAAACCTCATCTGAGCCCGCTTGTCCAGGCCAGCGTCACCACATTTAGTGTTGCCCTGGATGCAGTAAGAAACCACCTGATCGGGCAAAATTGATGAAGTATTTGTCATTTCCATTTCGGCCATTTAATAGTTTTGTAGTTTTTTTTTTACCATTACTGAGGAGGTTATGATTCATCTTTAAGTTTGTCTGTCCTTCTGTTAGCAACGTCCTCTCTAGTGTTTCTGACCGATTAATCTGAATCTGTTTACACAGACACATTATGGGGACAAAAATCAAGCCCACATATAGTAAATTACTACTTCTTAAGGTGACATGTAAGACATGTTTTAAAGTTAAGTTAAGGGTATGGTCAGGGTTAAGGTTAGGGCACTAGTAATTATGGTTAAGGTTAGAGTAAGTCTCTAGGTAATTAGTGTAGGTCAGTGCAATGTTCTCTGAAGTCATGGAAACCCGAGTGTGTGTGTGTGTGTGTGTGTGGCTTCTCTAGTGGACTTGCTCCCAGTATTTCAGAGCAGAGGATCTTGCTCACTTTAGCATGATTTGAAACCTAATTTTTTAAAAACTTGCTGACTTTTGGTAGCACGATGGTAGCACATTTATCCGTGGGGTGACAAAGTCGGAGGAGATAATTTTTCATTGCTTTCCTCACACTTTGGAAATATTGATCTTCGATAAAATGTTGAAAGTTCAGAGCTATAGGTTACTACGGAAACAAACACGACATCTGCCCTGCAACCTGGAGAATCTGGTCTTTGTTGAATATGGGTTTGTCATGTTTCCCGGCTCATTAACCATCCACATGTTTGGGCTGCACCTGCACTTATTTATTCAGTTTGGAAAATGGATCTGTTACAGCGTGTTACAGGAGAAATTTGGTGTTCCCTGTTTAAAGTCGTCCACATGACATGCAGTTCCAGCCAAGTCTCCATCTTGTCAATAGCAAACAGCTGCTCCTGCACTTAATGCTGTTTTCTTCACTCACCAGTTCAGTGAAGCATCAACAGAACATATAGGCACCATTTGATCTCCTATATTGTAATGTTTTTTATAGCTCCTCTCCTCAGGAGATGTCTTGCATAACACCAAATGACTGTTTTACTCCCTGCAAAAACCCAATCATTACAACCATGAATGGAATGTTCTCTAGAGACTTATGGACTATTGTGTGTAATTATTGTGCTTATGATACTAAACCAGCAAATGTCTCCTTGACGTTTCGTAAGACCCATGTGGTTTGGATGCAGTTTTGTTGCTCATCCAGTTGCTCAACTTTCTAAAACACCCTTTTACGTGAATGGTTAAATGATAAACGCTTTAACGCTGTGGCTGTGGCTGTGGGTCAGTGGCAAAGTGGTTCATCTTGGTAATGTTACGGTTTGATTCCTGCTGACACTGGAGCAGATTGTACTTGTTTTTGAATTTACCTGTAGATTTGCAGAACCCCACTTTCTCTTACTGTCTGAGTATAACAATTGACATAGTCTTCCAGTTGCAAAATTAACTCTCATTTTAAGCTGCAAGATTTGTGATTTGACCAGTTCCATAACAATTTTGCAACCCAATATTCACAGTGGTCAACTTCAACCTGAAACCTATATTATTGTCTGTGAGTAAATAATTTACAAAATTGACGTATTGATGAAGACCTAAAACTATCTATTGAGACCATTAACATCTAAAGAATGCGCGCACTGATACAAATACAATATAAAGTAGGCTTATTTTCACATAATCTTCTATTCAAACACTGTTCTTTTGCAGCCTAATGAGTTGCCCCCAGGTGACTTACTCCTACTTCCTGTGCTTAACTTTTCAAATCAGAAGAGAATAAATTGCTGAGTTAGATGAAGAGCATAATTACAGTAATTAACTGACCTGTTTAGTTGATGCATTACATTTTTAGATACATATTTTACTGCCTTGTTTTGATGTCAGATGCTTGAGAAAGAACTTTTGATTTATGTGCCAAATGGCTCATTCAGATCAGCATGATCAGGTTTTACAACAAGTAATACAAACTGTTTTATTTTAACAATTTAAATTTTGCATTTTAGGCTGAGCCAAATCTGCCTTAGTCCAAATTCATTCAAGTAGACATTGGCCATTATATTTTCCTCACTGGGTGCTTTTTGCTGTTTAAACCTAACCACTGGTTATTCACCAGCCAAAACTGCATGTCTGCACATATGTAAAACAAATGCAGGATTTCCCTGTTAATAGAAAGCAGTGTAGTTGTGTGGGTACATCCTTTTTAGGAAATATGTAGTTTACGTGGCCACAGGCTCCGAAACAAAATCCACTTTCCTGTTTATGTTCACTGTGTGCCTCAGTGTAGCAACATGGTCATGTATGAAGCCTGCTTATTCACATCATTTGTATTCATTAGGTTGCACTCATAAGTTGTGGCACATATGTGGGCAGTCATGCCAATTTAAGAGCATTCCAAAGTCTGTTGTGAAGTCCACACATGGTTCCTGCCCAATTTGGCCATGCCTCTTCTGATGTCAAGGTATTTTCCTCTTTGTAAGCAATGGCTTTATCTGACACAGCTGATAGAGCTAATGACCTTTAAGAGTAGCTCCAAAAGGTCCTTGACCTTTTTCTGGGAAAGGTGTTGATAATGGAGTTAAAGTGCCTGAGCACATAACGGTGGGGGACAGGGTAAACAGTTGGAGATATGTTTAATGTGTTTTGTTATGTGAAGAAACATTGTCAAAGAACAAAAAGGAAATCAAACAAAGTCTGTGCTTATGAAATTGAGCTGATTATATCTTTGAACATTTGATATATGCACAAAATCCCAGGTTTGGATGGGTTTTTACTAGTGGGAATGAGTTTAATTGGCAATAATGCTCCCTTTAAATGACTCTGCCTTGCACATGGGTTTTTATTGGCCTCTGCTCTGATCGGCATTAGTGGGAACTTATGACTCAGGTGAACAAACTAATGTATTTCTTTGTCTGGTTCATTTTTGTAAGTGATGCAAATTCTGGCATCATTTCTGTCACAACTCTACGATGTGTGTTCAACGACCACTGAGTTTGTTGCCTTATATTGCCTGAAGACCTAGCTTTACCCTTAAGGTTAAAAGAAATTACATAGTAGTGTGGCTGTCAGATAATAGGAAAAACTGAGCAAGAAGAAACTTTGTCAAGAATTTGTAGATGTTATGGATCTATGCATACACATCGTTGAAGCCTATTGGGCATTTACACTCACACAGATGAGCGCTGTCATCTCACAGCAAGAAAGTAAGCAGTTCTAATGGGTTACACCAAAACCCTGATGTGGTCATCCTATAGTCTGCATTTTCTTTAGGTCCTCTGACTTCCTGGCAATGTCCAAAGACATGCAGTTGGTGGTTAGGTTAATTAGAGACTCTAAATTGACCAGTGGTGTGAATGACTTATTTTGTTTATTTGTGACATGAGATTGTACGATGTGCATTGTCAAACGATAGAAATAAAAGTAAATAAAATAAAAAGTCAGTTAGATTAGAATATAAAGAAAACTATACCCAAAAATAAATAAGCAGAAAAGAATAAAATTATACATAAAGCTGTAAACAAAAATATAAAAGTAAAGAGTAGAGAAATTTATCCTGTTCTATATACATTTATGTACACATGTATAACATGTAACATTAGCGGGCAATGTAGTGGAATGTGTGTAGAAAGAATGCAGAATGAAACACATACATGTGTATGTAACAGAGTGAGACTTGTACATGTGGGGGTGTCGGAGTTATCACTCTATACAGAGCTCTCCTGTCCAGGGCAGTGCAGTTGCCGTACCAGGCGGTGAGGCTCCCTGTGAGCACAGGCTGAATATCTGCAGTGAACAAGGTCTTCTGCTGCGGTGGTTTATTTTTTCATCTGTACTTTTAGCCTGTGATTGAGCTGGTCATCTGTCCAGGATGTACCCTGCATCTTGCACCGTTTCACCTGTGATTGGCTCCATGCCACCCCCCCTCCCCCCCAACCCTCAAAGGATGAGCAGTAGATAATGAATAAATCATATAAACATTTCTTCCTGCAAGCTATTTTCAGAGCCTTTTCAACAACTAATCTTATCTTATTATACAGGTTTAGTGCAATGCTCTACTAGAGTAAAATCCAGGATATTAATATACATGTAAACATTCTCATAAATCTATACTAAATGCAGTTTTGTTTACATCAGGCAGGACAGCATACCTACCAATGGATGGAGACCAGACTGGCCACAGCTCTGTCTGGAATCAGGAAACGGTTGGCCTCTGTCTACAAATTCTCCCCCAGGTGATGTGCATGTCGGAGACCTACTGTACATGAATCAGAATCCGCTTTATTGTGAGCTTGATGTAAAAAAAAAAATGCTTAAATACATACACAGTATGCACACACACACCTACATGCATACACTGTATAAATAGGAGAGTTGGAGGCAGTTATTTTTTTTGTTATGAAAAAAAAAAGTTAATTTCATGCAATAAATTAAACAGATCGGAGAGGGCTAATTTCCTCATGTTATAGTTTGTCGATCCTATACATAATGGCAAAAGATATCTGTGTGAAAAGAAACTTAATTTTTTTTCCGAAGTTTGTGTTGCATAACTGCAAACTTGTATACAGTCGTAAAGAAGCTTTTGAAACACAAGTTGTAAATGCTTTACAAAGGCAGCTGGACTTTTGTTTGAAATTCTTTTCACCTCCCAATTAAAAGGTTTCTGCTCTTCTAAACTAACCCTTTTTAATGTTTCAACCTTTAGTTAATATGACCATATGTTGGTCCACATTATTCGCTTCTGTGAAACCACAGAATGGTCATGAGGTAGTGCTGCTCTATCTGCTAGTACTGTTTAAAGAGTGACACTGGGAGATAAATTTTACAGCAAAGGAGAACAAATGGCCGTGAGCATATGCTGAATTGATGTGAGATTTATGAGGGTGGCCCTTGGAAACTTTTTTTGCTTTAAAAGGTTCCAGGCCCCTAAACGTTTGAGAAACCCTGATGTGGTCTATTAGAGCTGAAAACTCCATTATCATTCTGTTGCAGGTATTATACCAATATCACTATCTGTCATTGCTTAACAGTTAATCAGCTTAGGGTTGTAACTGAAACAGAAAACAAGATGATGTTTGTGTGTTTAAGGAACACGGTTAATTGACTGAGCCAGAAGACAGAAGGTTGGAATAATACTAATTGAAGCAATGGTGCAGATTTACAACCAGCCAATGTAATAGATGGTGAAGTATTTTTACACTTTTAAAATTTAGGAATAAGTAAAGAGATGTTTTTAAGGTTTAATTAGTTCCAGAGGGAACAAAGAAAACTTTGAGTGTTGTTGAGCTCATGTGTGAGTCGTTGACCCAGTGGCCTAGCCTAACCCTTTAAGAGGTTAAATACCTTGGAGTGCCCATTAGTTTGAACTGAAACATTTAGGATGAGATGTGAAACATCTTCTGGAATCCAGAGCAGAGGTCCAGCTGCCTTTTAAATTACATGATGTGGATGGCTGATGATCTGTTGGTGTTTTTTTTCTCAACTGTTTTTTTTTTCTTCAAAGTTTTACTTTGATAATGTTTAATGGTTTTCCCAGTGACTGCTCGGTGACCGTGTCTGTACCGCTGTCGCCGCTCCTCCAGTCAAAGTGGGCCAAGGCAGGGCTGGTGGAGATCCTCCTGGAGGAGTGGCTCCTGAGGCCGCTGCAGAGCCTTGTCTCCATCAGACCCAGTGCTGAACTTTATCGCCTCAAGAGGAAGCTCATGGACAGCCCCTTTAAACGTAAAACAAACTTACTTTTAAGTTATTATGCAATTGAAGTGGGTTGGCAAAATTTTATTTTATGTGTCCATTATATCCAGATGATAAAAAATCTACTTAGGGACTAATTACTGGAAAAACATTATAATGAGGTATTCATGGTAGTTGTTACCTGTTAATTAATTATTACAATTTACTCCCTTTGATTAGTACCACAATTTTTTTTCTCAAATGAATTCACACAATACTGACTGGATTTATCAGCTCCTCGCAATCCTCTCTCTGTGATTTCTTCTGCTCAAAAAAACCCTATCATTCAGCAGTTAAGTGCTTCTCCTGCCTGTCGGCCCTGCGCTCTGCTGCTGTATACACACAAAAACTCCATTCAGGTCTTTTATGGTATTATGTTACATTATTTCTGTTCACAAAGACCAAAAAAGAGGCAGAATAGGAAATGATCTTTATTGTCAATATACAGTACAACTGAAACTGCACAACAAAATTATAAGGTCAAATGGAGGGTTGATCATTAACAACATCAACAACAATGTAAGTCACCAAAAGGTACATACTGCAGCTTTAGTTTTAAAACAGAAGTTTGGGAAATGATGAATTATAAGTCTCCCTGTCTTTATCTTGTCTCCCTCCAAAAGATCAAGCCCTGCTGGTGGCAGATCAGTTCGTAGTGACATTTGATGGTCACCTGTATGAGCTGCCAGGTTTATGTCCACTGCTCCTCGCCCATGATGTCAGCACTGGCCCTTCATTCACGTTGCTGCTCAGATCCGACACGCAGAGCTTCCTCCTGGTAGAAATGAATAACGACACCATTAACATTCAGCACAGTGGCCAGGTATTCACTAATGTTGGTCACCAAGTTTGGGTCGGCAAACAGAAAAAAGCTTTCTGATACTTTTGATACATGCGCACGTTTTCCTGTAAACTGTAGGTGAGAAGAAAAAAAAAACAGTAGAGGCTTCAGTCAAGGTTTTATAAAAAAGATGTTTGTGTCACAGGTGAGGACCAACTGCAACAACACTGTGACTCACACTTTCCACAGTGACAGTGGAGTGGCTGTCAGAAGAGCGTCAAACATTGTGCAGGTGACCAATCAGAATGGGGTGTCGGTGTCATGTGACCGATTGCTTGAGTTGTGCAGCTTCACTTTGGACGGATGGTTACACGGTAAGAGAACTATGGTCATACCCATATTCCTTAACACATTGATTTCCTGTTTTTAAAAGGTACAGTGAGTAAGAATTAGTGACACTTAACGCATCAAACTGAGGACTCCTCACTCATCTTTCAAAGGCATGTCAAGGAAAATGAACTTCACATACCAAAAAGGATATTTTTCTTTCTTTGTTTGCTTCTGCTTCAGAATGCAAAACACTCACTATGGTTTGTCTGTTTGGACTGCTGTAGAAGCTGCAGTGCAAGATGGCAGCCCCTTTAAAGTACATATTAAATCTTTTTATATTAAAGCAGTTATGCACTTCTACAAACATACTTATGGACAATGCATTTAATTTCTGCAAATAAACTCTCCTTCAGTCAGGAATACTGTCACCATAATTAAATCATTTATTGTAACAAATAGCAGTACAATTAGACTTGGCACTTCCTGGACTGGCCAAGCAGTAGATTCATGATGTGTCCTGCATGAAGTAACACAAGGCTTCTTTAAATACTACACACTGAAACTTAGACATATGTTTTTTTTTTTTCTTTTACACAGGTACATCTACTGGTCTGTTTGGGATCAACGACAATGAAGCAGGGAACGATTTTCCTTCGCCTGATGGATCTCAAGCTGAAAACATGGACAGTTTTTTCCTCAAATGGCAGGTAGGATGGGTTTGCACGTGCACGTATGATGGCGCTTCACGATCATTAAAGGAGGAATGCACTGTCCTGATATGACACCGATAGCCAGGCTTTTGGTAACTGCTGATACCTGATCCCTATCTGATACACTGATGAGTCAATGAACTGTATGCCACACTGTGCGGAAAGGACTGGAATGAATCACGATTGACTCAAACATTACTTTACTTTATAATTACTTTATACCTTTATAATACAAAGATGTAAAGCGTAACACTTTTATGTAAAATGTGCTGAATTGTTATTTATTATTAAAATAATAAACGATTATGCTTGACACAACATTCAAAATGAATTAGAATCAACCAGGAATCTAACTTCTTTGTCAACAGAATTTAGCTTTCCACTATAAAATATACCAGCTGAAAATAAGAAACAAGTAGCTTCACTAGCCTAGTAAAACATAAAAATATGTGTGAATAAAAAAACTAGCATTACTAGCTTGGTATTACATTTAGCAAAGTCAGAATTCTTTGTAAATGTTTCAAATTATCCAGTCATATTTTACTAACACTGTGTTTTTCTTCAGATGTCACAGGAGTGTATCAGACCACCAGTTACAACAACCGCGAGCCCTGTGAGCTGTGACTATCTGTTTTCTTCTCCCGACTCTCCACTGGGCTCCTGTTTCAGAGTGGTGAGTAGAAAAAACAGCTGATATTTGCTGTATGTCTGTTCAAGAAAGATAGATGACCAACGATAAGGAGCACTTTGCTTGCACTGGTGAGATAAAAATGTTTATACAGTGGATATATGACACTGAAAACAGTTGTCCTGAACCAAACATCCCTGACCTTTTCCTGTTTTTAAAAGATTGACCAAGACAAGGAATTCTTCAGCTGGAGATGATGAGAAAAAGGAATAGTGGGAAAAATGAACATTGCAAAAATAAACATGACAGTGTGAAATTTGCTCATGGGTCAATAGGGAGCAATCTTGCTATAAATGTCACTTCTTAAATCAGCCAGTTAGAAGATAAAAAGGTTTAAGGTACCACCAGCTTTGATGTTGTTGTTGCTTTCAAATTCTGTTACCATTGGCATTTGAATTGTAATAATGTGACTTCAAGTTGGTCTTATATATTTGCAGGCTGTCAGTGAGCATGTGTGTGTAAGGATGTGCATGTCTTGCATGAACTTGGTGTAATAAATTCTTTTTTCAGCAGATATTTGTTGTCATGAAATAGTAGGACAAAACACTGGTTTGTCAGGTAAATGTAAAGATGTTACACTTTCACATGTGACATGATGTGGAAAACTTTCTAAAATATGGCATCCGAATGTAAAACTCCAGCTCATTTTCTGTCCCACACGTCACATGTCACAGTTTGTGAATCAGGTGTGTCTGTGTGGTCAGGTGGATCCCGCACAGTTCTTGTCGGTGTGTGAGTCGAGCTCCTCCCGGGCTCCCTGCAGATTAGCATCAGCTTTCATTCATCTTTGCCAGCAGAATTACATTTCTCTGGACCTCCCCGTCCAGTGCTGTAAGTCCCAACTTTATACCGCCAAAGTTTGCATCATTAGAGTCTCACTCTACACTAATGTGCTGTCATCATATATATATATAGACGTGCAGAATGCAGAATGATATCATTGTTTTACTTCTTGTTTCTTTTTGTTTCAGTGAAAGCATGAAGCTCGGACAAAAGCAAACCTGAATGATTTAGCTGCTGACACAACCCTCTCATACCACTGTATACATCATTTACATGCACATATATATATATATATTATTCTAAATGTATTTTATACATTTTTATACATTTTAAACAAGCACCATAAAGTTGGTTCCATGTGAACATGCAGATTGTTACTAACTGTAGCATATTGTACAAACACACTGACTCACTTTATTGCAACCACAGTCATTAATTCTCACAACCAAATCATCATAAAGACATCAATGACTATTTTATGATGTGCATTTATTACAATTTCTTTTGTACTGTTTGTAAAATACATGTTTTATTTAATCTCTAATGCTCAGTTAATTTGTGCCCTGGAAGATGGGTATGTAGTTGTGAATCTTGGACTTTTGTCTTTGTGTGACACACTCAGCAATCCACACGATGTTACGAGTCTCCTGCTCTTTCAGTCTGATGTACGAATAAAATACTCCAAAGTGGAATTGCTGTAGGAAAGCAAGTGCATTCAGCTTAACCTGTTGAAAGATGAGAGTTATGACCCCACTGCCACACACGAACTGAATTTATAACTTTGTTAGACTTAAGTATGATTATTCTGTTTTCAATTTGCAAGGTATAGCCCCTCCTGGTTGACCTGTCAAAACATTAACCTTGGAAATTTATCCTATTGTTCATAAAAAATAATTGAAACTAACTAACCATTTTTTAAATGAACTCAAGTTCTCATTCTTGAAAAAGAAAACCATGGCCAGAGGCATTATGTTTGTGTCAGTCGTTTGAACATGATATCTTAGGAACACCTTAAGGCAATCAAATTTGACATGCATTAGCTGCTTGAAAATAGGTGGACAAAGATTAAAGTCAGTGGCATCACGGAGCCCCTAAAGTCGCTGGGCGTGTTATGATTTGTACCTTACGCACACAAGATTTGGATTACAAGGTTAATGTTTTGGTGGCAACACAACTGTCTGTTGCATCTACAACTTTAATGAGATTGTGTATTTACGAACAATACAGGGTGAATAAGCAGGCTATGTTACTTTAGTGTGTGTTTTTATTTCACGTCCTGACTTGTTTGGTGAAGTGAAGGACTTGATAATAAGGACAGTTCCTAGGGAAAACCCCCCATTAGACCTTGGCCTGTAGCTACAAGTTTCCCTGTTGAGGCCCAGTGTCGTGGAATTTCTTAATGAATCAGTGAAGGTGCTGGCATCTCTGTGGTATTAGGAGGCTATGTTGTGTTACAATGAAAATCAGTTTGTTTCAATAGACGTGCACTGTCCCTGTTACTAACATTGTGTCTGGTGGGTTGGCTTTTTTACGTTGGGCATATACTATATTTGTTTGCACACTCATTCTCACCCATTGTTTGAGGGGTTGCGGGGGGCTGGAGCCAATCCCTGCTGACATAGAGTGAAAGCTTGTTGCCAGCATGGCAATGCATGGCCAACATATAGAGACAAACAACCGGTCAAACTCACATTCACACCTATGGTCAATTTAGACTGTCCAATTAGTGTGGACTAGTGTGCATGTAATATAAAACGCAAAACTCCAGTGACTTTGCAACTATACAGCTAACCACTGAACCACCACATGGCCCTATTATATTTGTTTGAATGTGCTAAATGTAGTGAACGTGTGGCTGTGACTGAGCGCTCTGGCTCGCCGGGGCTCATGACAGCTGTGACGAGCATCCCGGGCTAAAATGGAGACAGAGGAGACCCCCGGTGTTTGACCCGCATACAAGATAAACACTGATGAGGTACTTCAAGCAACACTTTAGTCTTCACTTGGCATCAGTCACTTCCCTGTTTGGCCCAATGTGCTGCTCTTGATAGAACTCTTTTGCTTTTTATGATAATAATTGAAAATAACATCTTGTGCACACTTCTCAAGTTTGCTAAATTACTTGGAGGCAACCTGAGATGAATGGGACACCGGTATCTTACTTGTATTACCTCTTGTTCAAAGAATCTGTCCTCCAGAGTCTTAAAAGCTGATCCTGGCTCTGGGTCATTAAAGATGATGTTGTAGTCCTATGGGAGGTTAAGGTTAAAGTTAACCACATGTTTGTTAAGTGTAATGACAACATAGCTCTGTATTAAATCCACAGAGATTATCCTGGTCTCACCGGGTAACAGTCTGCCACTGCTTTGACCTGCTCGTGGTCCTCAGCTTTGGCCAGCAGTTGCAAACCTTCAGGATTGAGTTTGCCACATGATGGATAAAGACCACGTCTGTCTGTGCCACTGAGATCTGTCCCAAAGGAGTTCACTGTGATGATGAAGGCCCTTCGGTCTGCCTCAAACTGCAGCACCCAAACATGGCAGCATTTTCAGCAAAACACATTTTCAGCACATGTGAAATATTAGCCACATGGCAGAGATTGTCACATTACCTCCAGAACAGGACACATTATGTCTTTTGTGGCTCCGCCAATGTTTTTGCAGAAGGAGTGGAAGGACTCTAAATATGCCTTTAAGGAAACAGGGAGGTCAGCCCTTACCCTTATACATGATAAGAAACAGATTGTCTGTCAAAACTGTATCGTGTAACTTTTAAATATAAACAAACGTCCATCACATTTAAAGCGTGATCAAATGAGATCACGGTGCTGAGCTGCACACCACTCTCTGTGTTTCTCCCTGTAGCTGTTTTTATATCTTGTGTCACTGTGGTGGGATTTCTTCACCACACACAGGAGCAGATTATTATTATTATATTTTGTTTTACAGCAACACAGAAGGAGGCAACAGCAATATTGTGCCAGTAAAGCAAAATGACTGGAAACAGGTTGGGGTATGACTTAAAAAAACAGTAGTACCCACAAAAATGAATAGAAATGTTTTTCAGACGTTTTGTATTATTTCTCTTCACAAAGATCAAGCATAAGCATGATAATAACATCAGCGACAAAAATCACCAGAAGTTATGAATTTAAGTTTGAACTCAATGAAAGATGGTAATTTAAGCTTGTATAGCTTATATTTTATGCATTTTATGTAACAGTATCTACACTGTGTCTCTCTACAATTGTGAGGACACTCTTTGATTTAAAACACCTAATCTCCCGTCAGCCCCAATCTACTGTAAACCTAATTCTAATATTAAAATCACGGTTTAATTAAAAAAAAAGCTCTTTACAGTTATGAGGAGCTGCTAATGGATACTGCATGAACTCCCATTCATTTGGACAGCCTTAACCAAGTGTTACTTCCAACCATTAACCTAATCCTAATGTAAAAGCCAAGTCTAAAAGGTCAAAGTGGCCTCACCAAGATATTTGTGAAGTAAACTTTGTCCCCACAGATGTGCACACACACACACACACACACACACACACACACACACACACACACACACACACACACACACACACTGTAAATTATTGCAATCACCTTGTACAGTTTGTTTCTCAGGATCTCAGCCTCCATTTCATCCAGGTTGGACTCAGAAACAGCTTCCTGGAAGAACTGAGCTACACAAACAACACAGTGGTCATCAGTTTCAACTTTAGTCTAGGGCACATTTGAACATGGAAGCCAAAATGAATGCAGGAAAAATGAAACTTTTAAAGTGAAGCCGAAAGTCTGTAGGTCTGGTTTAATATTGTAATAACTCGAATTAAAGGTCTAGTGTGTAAAAAATTAAAAAAAAATAAAAATTAAACAAAATTAAATTAAAAATAAAATTTAGTTTAGGTCAGTAGAATTTGTAAATAAAATATAATATAAGTGCATAATTACTTTTTTTGACTTATTAATTAGACCCAGGCGTTAACTGTTTTATATTTTTTGTTATCAAGTTATCTTTTATTTCAAGCATAAATGGGATTAGATATTTCAGGCTTTTCAAATGCCAGTAAAAAAGAAAAAAAGAAACTAAAAAGAAAAGAAATATTGGTGATAACTGAGTTTATCACCTTTGGGAACAGAGGTTATTAGATCGAGTCTATCTACAAGATACCAAGTGGCGTGTCCACCAGAATGGCTGAGTAGAGTTCAGTCGCGGTACGGGCGATTCCCACAGCTGCCATTTGGTCAAAAGCTCCCAGTGGGTGACATCGTGAGAGGAGCTCTGACACGTCCCTCTGTTTCAGGGCCCCAGTAATCAACAACACCACATTGTCGATCATGTAGCTGTAGCTATGGCAACACAGAGGACATAGTAAATGGAAGTAGCTTCATTTGTCAGCAGGATGATTTCTGTTACAGCCCTCTATTACTATTTACAGATAACAAAAAACTTGGATCATGCAGTAGGTTTTCATCTAAAGGGATGAATGTTATGTCTTGTATTTTACAAAGTGCTTCGTGTCTGTGTGAGCATGAGGTTTTCCAGTTAAAAAAGATAAAAATAAATACAGAAATCAATAAAGTGTGCTTATTTCTTTATCCATACCTTATGTAATCAAGAAAGGTAGAGAGAGGAGGCAGTGCGTTGGCGCGCAGGCAGCTGAACTCAGTCACCAGGTTCTCCCTCAGTCTGTTGTCCACCAGAGACACAGTCAGCTCCTCCTGAGATGATGCCAGAAGCTTACCATAGTCTGTACTCTGTAGGTGCAGCTTCATGTCTGAGAGGAGACGAAGAAATTAAATCGGACTTTTTTCGACAGCAACTTCCTTTGAGGTTGCAGTTAAAAAAAAAACGCAAGAATTAGTCATAATGTCTCTATGACCTTCCTCTTCTCTTCTGATCAGCAGCTCCATCTTCAACACCCTTTGTCCAATATAATCACTGTGGCACAATTTACTCACAGCTTTAATATTTATCTGTGGCCACCAACACCCTCATCACCACCCACCCAGTGACGGCGCTCGTACATCCCATGCACGGGTTGCCTGCATCACCTCAAACTGCAGCTGTTAGTTAAAAATGCAAAAAGTTACCAAACCTAAAAACCCCACAATCCCTCACGAAAATATGTTGACCAGAAGAGTAGCAAAATAGGGGTCTGCAGTGAAACTGCACTGAAATGAAAAGGGTTGCCACTGTTGATAATTTTCTCCCACACGAGTAAGCGAAACAAAACAATCGTCAGCCACAGTTAGTCAATGCCAACCCTGCTCAGTGTTTATAAAGATAAAGTTATTCATATGTAAACACATGATCACAGTGTTATACTGGTTATAGATGCGACTTCATGTGTCTGTGTTTCAGAAAGTCTGTGGGTGGCAGCCCAGCCTCTTCAATGAGGGGAATTTGTCTTGTAAGGGGAGGGTGGCTGGTTCAAATCCCAGGACAGGTCAAGGGCTAAGGTGCCCCTCAACAAACAACACTGCCCGTGTGCCCACTTTGTGTGTGTTCACTGCTTGTGTGTAAATAGGTCGGATTAAATGCAGAGGTCGAATGCACAATCATAATCATTGGTCGAACAAATAAAACTAATTCTAAAGTTTTGACAGGATGGAGTACTGCACTATATATACATTATAATCACAGGTAGTCTGAGAACGCGTGTGGCCCATACAGTATGTCCCCGTCAGCTCTCATTGACAGCGGATGTTACATTTCTGATTTCTGAGTACAACAGTGACAGAATGGTCTTACCCTCAAGTGTATCACACTGGGCCAAATTCTGATAATCCGTTACAGTCAGAATCCCAGCCTTCATCCCTCGAACCAGACCCTCCAGGTAACCGTGATCCACATTGAAACTGAGCTCTGCCATGACACCAGATGAGCTATCAAAGAGCCAGACAACACCTTAAGTGATGCTTGGATCTTTCTTTTTTATATATAGCAACTTCTGCATTACTCCCCCACTGACTAACATGCAGTTATTTTCCCTTCATTTGTGATACACAGGAATTCCATAGCTGCCCTAACAGTGTTTCCTGTCTTAGTTCCTGTTCTTGAACACATTCATGTCTTCTAGCAAGCTGTTATTCTGTGTTTACACTTACTTTGTTTAATAACAGACAGATGGGAAAAAGTGTCAAGAACATGCTGTTCTGTAGCTGAAAATGCAAGAAAAAGGTGGAAACAGGGTTGTGAGCCCCAGTGCTTCCAGCTCCTCTATCAGTCCTTGATAGTTTTCGAGCCTCTTGTGTTCCCTCTTCTTGATTTAGTCTCTTATCACTTGTTTGTCAGTGTTATTAACAGCTGATATCACCCACTATGTGTCTGGTTGTAGTTGCCTGTTGAATCAAGAATCCAAATTCTTCAAAATGGGTATTCGTTTTGCAATTCCATTATATATTATATTATATTTAGAACAGATGTTCCTGAACACTATTCCAGTAAGTTATTTGTGGCATTCCAGGTAAATTGTTTATACTTGCATCTTAGCTGCTATTATGTGTTGGACTGTTGCAGGAGCAGTTTTACACAGCCTGCACCTGTGGCCCTGCCAGGAGTGTCTCTCACAAGTGTATACATACATATCATTTACGTGTATGTAAATTTAACTTCAAATTATGCTGTTAAGATAAATTTTTATTGCAGGTCTTTGGGATTGTAATGGTGTAATTCAGTTGCAGTTTCAAGAAAATGATTTGTGTTGATTTGCTCAGCCTCAAACATCAATGGCTGAAATTCAGATTGGTGCAGGCATATTTGAACATTTTTCAAGTTTACAGACAACTTTATCTCGCGTGGAATTGCTGCGTGTTACTGATTCTGACTCGTTTTAATTGAGCAACTTTAGCTTATAGATGTGGCACATGTGTTCCAAGAAAAATCATATTTATGGTCATGGCTTCAGGGAACATATGGTAATTATTTGCAGCTAACTGTACCACTTGCTGTGCACCACATGCTGTAACACCGCTCGGGCAAGATTTAAGAAATGCATAACTGCTAACCTAGGCTTACAGCAAAATATATCAATGCACACACCACTAGCACCTCCTCATCTATTCATAATTACTATTTTTTTCAGGCCATTTGTCTTTTTTGTTTGTCTGTTTGCAGGATCTGAACTGATTTCCATGAAACTTTGTGGATGGGTGGAGCCTCACCTACCCTACCATTTCAATTTTAGTGTGGATCCTATGAAAGGGGTGGATACAGTTCTTTTTTTTCTTTTACGATTTAGGAAAATGGTTTCAGTCACTGGAGGGTTTGAGCTCCGTGAGAATTTGTTTATAAATGAATGTGTTTTCAGCAATTATGGCACTAAATTAACCCTTTTGTACACACAATTGCAGAGAAAAAAAAGCCCTAAATGACTTAACATTTTGTGTATTCATCACACAAGTCAATGTGTATTGATGGAAGTATATACAGGAGGTATGGATGACTTTGTCCTGCAGTGTTTATAATGCATTGCTCTTTAAAGGCAAGGCCACAGCTACAGTCGGTAACTGTGATTAAAAAGAGTTGAGGAGCATTTTTTTGGACCACGGTGCAACTAAAAAGTCTCTCAACTTTCTTCGTAAAGGCGCAAAAAGATCTGAGAGAGGTGGGTGGACTGCCTGTCACACCTCCACCTATTTACTCTATATAATTTGAAATATAAGTGTCAACCGTAAATTCTATCATGTAATGCTGTAATCGCTCAGTTTCACCATGCGACACAAATACTGCAAAGCATGCTACCAAGATGTGAGCGTGCATCATGCAAATTCACTTCAGGGAAGCTGATCAGTGACGGCCCAGACAAGAACCAGCAGATGCAAGTCATGCTTAATGTGACAAATGGACTTAGGGAGCACGGGGTCATGCATGTGGGTCTCTTTTCCTCTTAGAAATGCTGCTTCTACTGAAGAAGAAGACCACCATAGTTGGCACAATGAGAAAAAAGAAACCAGCACTCAAGAAAGAGGTTTGCACATAAACCATAATATAGTAATACTCTGTTTTGTGTGTACCTAAAGCTGCCATTTTTCTTCATGTTTTTGTTTTATATCTGTTATTTTGTAATATTTCTGTTTTTTTAATATCAAAAATTGCACCAGTCAGTACTTGTGTCCTAAAAATTGACATATTCACATAAGAAGCAGCAATGTTTTCTGATTTCAAGGCAAGTTTATTTGCATAATACATTTAAACATGTAATAAATGCTTCACATAATGGAGACACAATGTAAAATGGACCTGTATGTCAAAGGCTGTCTTTTTCCACTCAAGAGCAACAAAACAATATACAAATATCAAGGTTGTTTCTTTATATTAAACAGAGTTTTGGGTTTAAAATCCAATTAAGTGGCTTTATGTTAGGGATTAGGGCAGGTAACTAATTTACTGACTATTCACTGAAGAAGAAAATAACAAAACATAATACAGACTTCTAAAATATTTATTCAACAACACAAAATATAAACTAACTTTATTCATAAATCTACAGAAATATAGATACTGTATAATGATAATAATAGAACAATAATTACAAATTCTTCATTTTGGAAAAGCAGATCATTTTCTCTCCAAGGCCCCAAAACAAAGGGGGTTTCAGAGGGGGATACAGAAGGGATACAGAAAAAGTAACTGGTGTCCAACAGGATTTATAAAGACTGAGGTATTTAAAAGGAGCAGCATTGTGTAGAAAATACTTGGGGAACACCGCCCGTATATGAAACCCATATGACAGTTACACCTGCAAACAGTATGTTGTAAGCATTTGTGTTTTTTGTTTTTTTATACTTCAGCCTCAGTGGCCTGAAGGCAGAAATCCCCCGTCATAAATTTATTTTATTCACATCTCTCTTTGACACACAGTGACATAGACGCCTCCAAAAACAGAAAGAACCTCCACTTTTCATCTCAGACCATTTATTTTTTATTTTTTTTATTTTTTTTAAATTATTTTTTAATTTATTTAAAAAAAACAAGTTTTCCACATGTTTCTAGTTTTCACTGTGCCATGAAAATGTGGTCTAAACTGCACTGGTGCTGCAAAACAGGCAAACCCACACAGACCACTGGGCAGCACATTTGAATTTTCCCCGTCTAAACACCAATATAATGTGATAATGTTGCTACAATGCTGTGGGTGTTGTGTGTTTTATTTGTGCTTGTGCTCCATCTATGTCTTCTTTAAGCAGAGGTGGCTCATCCTCCAGCAGTGGCAAACGCTGTTGAAGAGCCGACAGCGACAGGAGGCGCAGGGGTCGCAGCACGGCACTCGACTGGAGCAGCTGTCCATCAAATGGCCACAGCGACGGGCTGGGCTCACAGAGTCTGACCTGCGTTTCTGCAATGACGACAACAAACACAGCACTTGTAGGAAGTAAAACAAAACAAAACAAAAAAAAGTAAGTAAAATGCCTATTGACCCTTTGACTCTATTTTGAGTAAAATAAACACAATTTTACCACGGAGAGCCAAACTTTATAGCATCGCTAATGTGTTCACACACAATAGGTCAATTCACCATGTAATGTTCCTGGTGAAGAGCCCACAGAAGTTTGCTGTGACTCTTCCCTTTCAGCTCCACAATTATACCTGTTGTCAGGTAAATGTTTAACAGCCTGGAATTTAAAAGTTTTTTGTTCAGTCTCACTGCTCTGGTTTCATCAGAGACGTTATGAGAGCAAACAAGTTTCAACACATCACCCTGGTTTTAACCTTTAACCTTTACTATACAGGTTTGGAACTGACTTTTTGTTTCTTTTAATCACTGGAAAGGCAATTAACAGAGTGTACCGGCAAACTTTTACCCCAGTGCGGTTCTGTTCTCACCCCGAGATTGTAAATTTTCAGCTAAAACAAAAGTGGACAAAAAAGGCTTGAGTAGGAAAAGCCACGTGATCCTGGAACTCTATGCCAGAGGAATGACAGACGGAGTCAGCAGCCTCCTTTAGATCAAAACTTAAAGCATACTTTAAATCATTCTGCATTTCTAAAATGTATGTATCTATATGTAAAAACCATAGATATATGTATCTATGGTTTTTATTTTTATCTGTTATGGTTGGTTGAGGTCATGTTTTCTTTGTAATCATTTATTATTAGCCTTTTTGCATTTGTTAAACTTATTTTCCTTGTTTTATAACTCGGTCAAAGCTGTGGTCTTGAACGAACTGTGTTCACAATGGTTCTTGCTTTCAAGGCCTACTCAACTAAGCTCTGCTTTTACTGGTGCTTGCCGTTAACTCTCTGACACTGAGGTTAAAACCATTCTTATGAGGCATTTAAAGAGGGAACATCAACCTACGTGCAGACAACACTTTATTTATTCATAACAACCCTCTATCAGATGTTCAGCATATGGAAATGACCATATGCAGATTGGTATCTTTTCAGGATATGCATTTTATTATACTTTTTTTTTATTACTTTATTATTTTACCGTTTGCATAGAGCAAAATGAGAAGTGTTTAATGTTTGGTGTTGGTGACATTTTAGCAAGAGCAGAGTTAATAATAATAATAATATAGACAATATAGAGTCAGATCCCTCATATTTTACTCTTAATTTCAAAATAGTGGGTGTCAAATTCTAATGATAAAATGAAGTGTTTTTTGACACTTATAATCCTACCCACACACTGATGGGAGTCACAGTCTCTTTCAGGGAATCTGCTGACTTGGATTTAAATCTATATCATTCGCTGAGTGAAATAAAACATTTTTCCTGCCCTTTTATCAGTGATGATCCTCTGTCACTGCATTCAAATCAGGTCAATTCTACTTATATGGCCCAACATCACAAACACAATTGACCTCATTATGTACAATCTAACTATTGCAGAACAAAAAGGAAAATACATAGATATATGCAAATGCAGACATTCATAATTACACATAATTGAGTCATTTGTGAACATATAGTGACTGCGTATGTGTGTGCAGATGGCAAACAAAGCCAGTTTAACAGCAAAGTAAACTTACTGGAATTTGATTTTCTTTTGATGAGGAAATCTTTTGCCTTGCAAACAGTAGTCTGGACTTTGCTGGGCTCAAAACTGGGGATGAAAGAAATAGAATAATTTGGGTGAAATTTGGATAAACATGTTCAGTGAACAGTGGTCAGAGAAATTATCTCAGAGATTCCTCCCTGTGGAGCACATTTCAGTTCTGCCCGCTAAGGAAAAGGAAAAAGTTTAGACCAATGCAAACGAAGGGGAAGCAACAACACAGCTTCTTGTTTATTGTCCCCCTTTTTGATTTATCATGTCAACACTTTGACAGCTGCAGGCAGGATTTGCTGAAGAACAGCAGTACAAATGCATTAAATACATTACCACTGATGTCTGTTCTGGGTCTGAATTAAGGGAATCTTTCTGAGTCATGCCTGGAATGTCTGTGTTCAGAATCAAGAGACATCTTGATTCTCCTTTAAACTGATTTTCAACTTGTGGCAGCTCACAGCTACGGTACATTTGGATAACTTTGCCTCAGAACGTGCACATAAAAGCATGCATGCTTGTGATACAAGCGCTCAGAACAACATGTGAGTGGAATCCTTTTGTGCACAGGACCGTGACAAGCACAACCTTGACCCTCTCTACATGCTCCTGACTGCTCCACACTCACTCATGAAGTTGACTTTTGAGAATTTAGCTGTAGGAGCCGTGGCTGACATTGGTCACTTTCAACACCCACAGTCTGCAGCCCAGACAAAGGTTAGGATCCCATTAACTCTTCTGATAAATGTCTGTAATGACAGTTGTGCTCGCCCAAATATATTTATGGAAAATTTACCTGATCAGCGTCTGGAATGGTTTTCCATTTGGGGTATCTGATTGAGAAACTATTTTATGCTGCAGCTGGAGTGTATCTGAAATGGAAATATCTCCTGTAAGGCAACTATTGTAGAAATAAGATTGCTTATTCCGGATATCAGAAATATGCAGTAAATGTGTTCTGTATATCTAAATTATTTGCTACTGAAACCCCATTTATAGTCGTTATAGGAATGGCAGTGGACATCCTTACCTTTCTTTTGTGTGATAATGGTAGAAATGCTATTATAAATAAACGTAATGACAGATTGTAATGTGCTTTGGTTTTGAGAGAGACTGGACGCTCCTGAAACTGTGAATGCTGACACTTTAGGCCAAGGAAGGAGTAATTTCCCCGGTCCCCCTTGTAATCCGATTAAACACTGACTGCTTGTAATCCTAGATGCCATAAAAAATATTTTTAAAGCTTAATAAAATGCTAAATAATACAGACTTGTTTCATAATATTGATTGTTTCAATTGAAATAACGACGACAGCACTTGCATACTTTTTTATCCACAGGATCTTTTCTTTAAAAGCTAATTGCAGTTGGGCTCATCCTGACAACATTATGTAATTCATCTTTAACCTTTCAAGGAATGTAGCAAGACTTTAATAATGACTGGTTTAAATCTTCAACTGTAAAATAACGCTGATGTCGAAACAGTGTAAAAGAACTCCATAACCTTAGGCCGGCAGCCTTTATCTCTGAAGTAACATTGCTCTTAGAATCTGTCATCACCACAGCATTCATGCAAAACACACAGCTTTCACAGCTCAGTCTCATGTCAGTCATGAAAGAATCCAGATGTCTGAAACATTCCCTTACCTATTGTTCTGCCCAGTGATGGTCAGACTAGGTAAATGTATGGTTTGGTCTCAAATGGTGATGTTGAGATTGGTGCCAAACACTCTGTTGAAGAACAAAGTGACACTATTTTAAAATGGCAGGGCCAGTATTTTGTCAACAATTTGAAAACACAAAAAAATAATAAATATTATTCCTGATTTAGCATGTTAGCACTACTTTTTTCCTTTTACCACATGTAATGGTGGTAATGCAGCATACAAGATATTTTGTGAATGAGCAACATTTGTGTCGTTTAGCTTCTCAAAGACAAAGACAAAAAAGCTACGAAAGCTGCAGAATTTGCTATGAGTGCAATGCAAAAGCAGAACGTCAGTCACATATTTGATGTTTCCGTCTTAGTTCGTGTCAACTGACAAACGCCAACCTCTAAAAAGCACAGTGAAAAGTATGTGGAATTCAAAAGATCTGTTTGTTTTATTCAAACTAAATTTGTTTTAACCTCACAAACAATGGACGTTGCACTCTCTAATTCTGTCCTTGGAGCCCATCTTTGACCAGATGTGTACACATATGCGAATACCTTCACTCAACTGGCTGATATTTCATTCCTTTTCCTCCCGCTGATGCCGAGGCCCTCACTCACATTTTGACCATCCACTACTTATAATGTAACATTTTCAGGGGAACCACATTCTGTTCTGCTCAAATGCTGATTAAACAAAGCCATGTTTGAATCCAAAAGGCCTCAGATGTGGTTTCAGTGGTTTTCTTCTGTGAGACCAGACCACAAAAAAATCTGAATTTATTATTGTGTGTTGTAAGCATATAGGATTTGTTTGAATCAGCTGCATTTTCTGGAGAAATGTTCAGTACAAATCCAAATATGCTTGTATTGTTCCAGTTTTATAGACCTACACCTCCTGTAACCTAAAATGATTAACAGACTGTGTATAATATATGTTCTGTTCACACAATGCGAAGGGCGTCTACACAGAAAGGCCAAAGTCCTGTACTTTGATTTAATGTGTACACTGATTGGCTTTTAATTTTGTTTTGTTTTAAATATCACAGATGTACAGTAAAACCGCTGGTTTAATATTACGACTGCTGAGTGTCAGGGCTCAAGTAAAGTGCCTGGTAAGTATTGTGAAGAAAATGTAATGTATATAAAAAGGCAGGAAAACAAATTTGAACACAGAAAGCACCAACACGAGAAGACAATAAATATAAAAAAGAGAATTTAGAGTCCAAATATTAAAAAAAAAAAAAGCAAGGGAATGTTAGACTCACACACTCACACACAATGGGCACAATGTCCTTGTTATTTTTCCCAACATAACAACATATACCTCAAGGTGTCATAGCCAGTCCAAAGCAACTTTATTTATTTTGTTTTAAAAAATAAATAAAGATACAATGGACATCAAGATTCACAATGTGATTTTCCAACGGAGTGTATGAAAAAACATTTTTGGGTGTAACTCAAGACCACAAAATCAGCTGGAAAGCTGAAATAAATCATGTTCAATCAAAGATGGCAATGGAGCTTTGAAGAAAGCCAGACACCTATTGGGTCATAAATCACTGAAACATGTGATAAAGTAATTTACCATTACAAAACAGAACAATCATGATTGTGAGGTTCATGGTGCACAAACAAAAATGCTTTAAAGGCACATGCATTAAAATGTTGGGATCTGGTTACATTTTAAATGGCACCAATAATGCAAAAAGAGAATATATATGTGTGTATATATCCATCTTTATCACAGTCCTTCTCTAAACATTCCTCTGGCCTCTCTGCAGCATTATTGATTACACATCTTGAACTATCAATAATATTATTGCAGTGATAGTTAATCCATTCCGTGGCTGGACAAGTCACAGCACAAGCATCATTTTTTTTTTTTTTGCATTGCCGTTGTCCCTCAAAGGCCCACAGCAAAATTCAAAAATAAAGCAAAAATGAAAAAAAGACCATTCAAATTTCTTGCGTAAAATAAATCAATCAGCTAAAATGATTATGGGTGTGTTTAGTGGCAGATCCTCACCTGCATTATTCTCTGTCTTCCTCTTGTTCTGCTTGGTGTCTTCTGCCCAGGACAGCGGGAGGCTGAGCAGGAAGAAACACAACAAGTGTTTTCCCGTGATTTTCATTCTCATGATGATGAGATAGATCTGTTGATGGCACGGGAAAGGAAAACAGAAACCTATAGGCCTATGTATGTGTATATATATCGCGCTTACATTTAAATCCCGGTCTAGCAGGTGGAATGTAGTAATAATAATTGTAATATATAAAATGACGTCCTCGCATAATCTCACGTCCTCTTTCTTCAAAGAATGCTGACTTTAGTTTCTTAAATATTTCTCTGCTGTTGCTTTTGGGAGGCTTACACGCGCCGCCCCCACATGACGGTCTCGAGACACGGCAGGGAGAAGAACGTCGGTTGCCGTGGCAACAGACAACTAATTCGACAATGGGGGAGGAAATTATTGTCAAAACATAACAATAGAGGACATAGTTTGCTAAGTTGCCCAAATGTCCATCACTGTGGTGGACATTTGTTGTTATGTTATATATATTTATATTTGTCTTGTAATTGTTGCTGTCTGCTCCAGTTCTTCCTCTTCATTTTAAGTTTAATTTCACCAAAATTGTTAGAAAAATATTTACATTTGCCTTTTTTTTTTGCCTCTTGGGGCTTTTGTTTGTGCAAAAAGAGGAAGAAAATACAACGGGATGAAATAATCAACTCACAGGTCACAATCAAAGGCCTTGTACAAACCTAAGGAAAAACCTCTTTTTCTCCAGGAAACTGCTTGCAGCAATTTTACAAAGGAGCAGCATTTGTTTTGTTTTGCTTTTTAAATATTTTTTAAATAGTAAAATACATAATAAATACAATTGGCAAATAAGAAGAAGGGAAAGCAAAGAAATAATAATGCTAACAATAATTATAATCATTATTAGTATTGTTATATTTATCATTATCATTATTATTACAGTAATAATCATACACAAATAAGACATTCTAAGGGATTTTAAGGGCCCATACATTTGAAGGGTCTTTGGAAGGAACCAGAAAGGCATTTGCAAACGTCTGGCTCTAAATTTTGTGGCGAAGGCCCAGAAAAATGCTTTTGCCTGACGACTCCCAACATGAAGGTCACATGTGTGCAGAGGTTACTGCAGAGAGCACCACAGTGCACAACAAGACCAGAGGTAAATCTTCCCAAAGGCTTGGTTTCCTTTTTTCTTCTTTTTCTGGAGGCATTTTGAAATCTCATCTTGACCTCCACTGTTCCAGTTCACCACAATTTCTTGATTTCATCACAAAATGAAGCATGGGCTTCCTGCACTGAAGGTCTTGGCCTCCTCCTGCCTGGAAGTAATCTATCATTTACTGTTAACTGTGAACAGTTGCTGAGAGCACTCACACACTCAAAACATATCGGGAGCGTTTATCTGTTTCGAATATGATTAACTTCTATTCAACTTTGGCTTTCTGATTATTTAATTTAGTAAAAACAGGCATAATAAGCCATAAGATACATAAACCAATTAAGGCTTTGTGTTGTGTCTCCTATAGATTTTAATAATTTTATATAATATATAAAATGACATCCTGACATAATCTCACGTCCTCTTTCTTCTCAGAATGCTGACTTTAGTTTCTTAAATATTTCTCTGACGTTGCTTTTGGAAGGTTGCCCACCCACATGACAGTCTTCAGATATGGTAGGGAAAAGAATGTCGGTTGCTGTGGCAACAGACAGTTAATTCGATAATGGGGGAGGAAATTATTGTCAAAAGATAATAGAGGACCCAAATGTCCACCACTGGAATGGGATGGGTGCAGTGAATTAGACACTTTGTTTTTCTCCATCTTTACACAGCAGTTATGATGGTAAAAAAAAAAACAAAAAAAAAAAACACAACAGTGGTTTAAATGTAAATTCAAAAATAAATGCATCTTTTGCTCTGACAGACATCTATTAGTCTTTCTCTCTCCCTCTCTCTCTCTCTCTCTCTCTCTCTCTCTAACCCTAACCTTAAAACCACCTTAAAATGTAATAATTTATGTTATGGGGGACTTAATTTTTGCTCCCATAAGGAAGACAAGTCCCATTAATGTGACTGTTTGAAAACATTTAGGTCCCCACAACATATGGAATACCATGTATACACACCACACACACACACACTCAGACACAAACAGACTTAGTTGAATTTCTTGAAGATGTTTCGCCTCTCATCCGATGAGATGAAATTCAACTAAGTCCAGTTGCCTTTTTTTGCTACACTTTTGGATACCATGACCTGGATGACTGAGAATCATCACAGACACAAACAGCTATCCTTTGCAAGGTTTATTTTTTTTTAATCAGGTCCATAAATCATGGTGTGTCTTGAAGCATCCTTGCTGTTGCTGTGGTTACCTGCAGTGTTGCTGGACGCACATTCCTGGTTCCAGATTTCTAAACATCTCAAAAGTTTTGCAGCAATACAAAACGACAGTTTGGTCTGGCAGGCCTTTCGTATGGAAAACACTTTGACCTGTCAGTCAGCACAACACAGGTGTAAATGATAAAAGTAATTTTGGCTAAATTCCATGTAGCTGCTTCGGTTTCAGCATCCTGGGGTTGTGCATGCTGGCACACTGTCACACTGAGAACCACCAATAATGGTATTAGTAACATATGTATTTCCAACTGAGACATGTCAAAATGTCCCTCCTGTGAAGTGACCATTTCGGATCACATCAAAAACGTTTTGCTGCAAAAACAATTCAGAGGGCTGACTTGTGTCCAGCTAGAATGAGTGATGAGCTTCACTGAAAGCTTGTGGAGCTGGACAGGGTAAATCACACGTGCACAGACTGATAAATGTGAAACGGGTGAGCGAAACAGGAAATTTTCTTTTCAGAAATTCACCAACTTGACAAAATAGTTTTTGGACAGTATTTTGGTAACACTGTTTTATTTCTACAGTCATCATCAAGTACTAGCTTGGTAATAAGGCAGGGTAAAAAAAAAAGGGAGGACGAATTTCCACATTATAATATGATATGTATCTATTACCAAATATTTACATGTATTGAGTGTCCTACAGTAATTCTCATTATCAAGCTATTACCTGGGTGTTACTTTTATTATCACCTCCTCTCTCCGAGTGGTAATGAGACGCATTTTTAGCACAAGAACCTTAGAAGCACCAGATATACAGTTACACACTTTCTCCCCATAGATCTCCCAGAGTTAACATCACTAGTACCCTCATCGAAACCATCAACCTGTCAGTCAGAGCCCATCCCCAGAGCCTTCAGTTACCAGGCTCCTCTCCTATGGATCCTATTGATCCTCCAGTTGAGTCTGTTTCAAAGTCAGCTGCACAATATGGTGGAAAAAACATTCAATTTTTTGTGCTGGTGCCAATCCCAGCTGACATAGGACGACAGGCAGACACTCTGGACAGGTTGGCAGTCCATTGCAGGGCCACATAGAGACAAACAACTGTCCACTCTCAAATTCACACCTAGAGTTTAGAGTGTCCATTTGACTTAATCCCCAAATCTGGTGTCCGGGTCTTCTTGCCACAGAGGCAAGAGTGCTAACTACTTTGAATACTCTTACTACTGAAATTTAATAAATAGTATCTCTGTCAAAGAAGTGTTTTTTGCCCACATTTGTGTGTTTCATCGTCAGCAGCAAAACTTAAAAATAAAAGGCTGGTTTTTATGAAATTATTTGTAGATGTAGGTTTTTGCCCAAGGAAGAAACTTTCATATTTTGGTGGTGATAAGAATATGGATCCAGATTCAGGGTTGTTTTTAAACACTTGTGAGATCTAAGAGTGTATAGACACCGTGAGAAAATGAGAGGCCTTGGCAGTCATTTGCTCTCAGTGTTATCTCTACTTTAGTCATAGTTACTGCTTTTAATTATTTGGAGGTGGCATGAAGGTTTGGTTTGATGTCAGGGGCCCCGGGTCCCTTTCGGTTGTAAGGAATTACAGGCCTAGTGTTGAGAGACAGATAGTCCAGAAAATGACATACAGGAAGTAAGAGCGGTATTTAATTTCATGCACAATGCAAAAGAGGAACACAGAGAAACCTCTAAAAAATATGGTATAACTGGTGGGGAGCAGATAAGGGAAATGAGGAACAGATGTGTGCACCGACAGGGAAGTGTCAATGATTGAGCATGGAAAATAGATGAGACCGATGGGACATATAAGAGGAAGAAAGTCTGGGGACATCTGTTAGGAGGAGTCTGTCAGTGACAGACACTCACTCACTCACTAATCTTCTACCACTTTATCTTCCACTAGGGTCGTGGGGCCGCTGGTGCCTAATCCCAGCTGACATAGGGCGAGATTACGCAGACACGTGGTCACTCACTCATCTGCTACCACTTTACCCTCCTCTTCAGGGTCGCAGGGGGCACTGGTGCCTAATCCCAGCTGACATAGGGCGAGATTACACAAACACGTGGTCACATTATTACAAAAAAGTAAATACTCAAATGTAGTTTCACCATAAATCTTCATTGTATTTGGTAAAGCTGCATGGTGCTATACTCTGCTGCACTGAATGCAGAAATACTGTATGTCCAACCGCAAATCCTGCATTACTCCACACATAACCAGCTCTTTAAGAACTAAACAGTGGCTTCCTATAAAATCCTGTGAGTTTAACTGTATCTGGCAGCTGATATTATGGTTTTTAAAGTGTCCTAAAATTACTCACAAACTAATGTCAAGTCATGAAACCTGTAAAACATTATGAACCAATAAATGGAGGGTAACCTGGAACCCAATTTTACAAGTCCATTATTTGTAAGTCTACTTATTTCTCACTGGGGAGAGATTTATGTGTCCGCTTTGAACACTGTCTTTCCTTGTGTCTTTCTCTCTCACACACAACATACAAAGCCACAAGCTGGACGGAAGTAATTCAGCATTAATGAATACCAACTAGTTACACTAAAAACTTACCAGACCAGTGCTATTATAGTGGGTGTTTGTTGAATTCAAATCAAAGTCAAACTTAATAATAAAAAACTGTATTTTGCACAATGTACATGTCCATTGTGCAAAATACTATTGCACAATGGACATGCACATTATACAGGAGAAAGTAGCTTACTGCCAGTCTAGGTTATTGCCAAGTTTTGGGGTTTCATTGTCCAAAATTCAAGCAAACACAAAACAAAGGAATCCTTGTCTCCCTCTCTCAATCTGGCAACCCAGGTGAAATTTGGTCCTGTACCATCCTATGTAAAGAACTTTTGTGGTGCCCACACTATGCCCTAACCAGTACTGTATGCTGAACAAAACTAGCAACTAAATTAACAAAATATAGCTAAAGAAAGTAAGAAAACACATACTCATAATCAAAAATCAAATTGTAATGAATTATGCTTTGTCATTTTGCTGTATTTATTGTAAAAAGTCGTTGATATCCAAAACTGATGACCAAAACTGATGACCAATTCATTCAAAGCCAATCAACCTTTTAGTGTGAAGAACCTCACTGCCATTCTCTTCTGTACTGTCCATTAGCAATAGTTAACTAGTGTAAGAAATTATGAATGATATGTTTCATGTGTGCCTAAGGGGACACAGAGTAAGTGAAGGCAGATACTGTATTTATTGAAAGACATCACTTTTCCGCTTGGCTTGAGGCACTTCATGTTCTAAAAAAGTTCACCAGCCTTCAAAAACATCACATCACTTGCCACTAAGCATAACAGTGAATGTAATAACTTCATTTGAGACTGAAACCTTAGTGTTCCTTAAAATAACAGATTGTTCTGCTTTTTTTTTTTTTTTTTTTTTTTTTTTTGTTAAGGCATAAAAAGTTATTTGATGCCCACATGCAAATGACACCTTCTATAGCTGCTCTTTGGTCTTTAAGGACTTTGGAATGGAAGGGACTGTTGAATTAAAACTATCCGCTTTATGTTTTAAACACATTCCTACGGAGGAGAATATAGATGGGATCCAACAAATACACAAGCTCCACCCCACAGCAATTATGATTTTTTTCTTTTGTTTAAGAACTTGTCATAGGTTGCATAAAGGTGGGCCAGGCAAACCCAGGATGTGGCTGACTACAAATACCTGAAATCTCCACATAGGAAGAAGGTAAAAGTTTAAATGTTGTTTCATCGCCATCTAGTGGAAAACTATGAGTCCTAATGCATTTGTGAAGCTTTTTTTGTAATATCCCATTAGTTGTATTGTAAGCTATAACCACGCAAGTGCAAAGTTCCATCTCAGATGGAAAGTAATGATAGATATTAGAATATAATCAAAGGAACTGGATTATTTTGACTTTCTTTGGTGAACAGGAGTGGGATTTAGAAGTTGGTTAACTGTCTTAAAATAAATTAGGGGTTATTCTTGTTATTGCTGATTGAAACATATAGATCAATATTCAAAGACATCCCATATTCATCATCAAAATCTACAATAATTATTATTAATTGGCCTCTTACACTTGCATTTTTAAGTTATGAGTTACAATTAAATTGTGCCAGTATTAATATAATGACAATAGATTCATATAAAAAACCAAATGCTTGAACAAGACGGTCTACTTTTTAAAGATACCTTTATTTTAATTCATTTTAAACAAAATTCCTTCAGCACTGAAACATGCAAAAATGTGGCCTGTTTTTCCAAACTGGCTTATTAGGTTTCTTATTTTGGAATTATTGTGTCTATTTTTTTTCTTCTTCTTTCTCTATTAGCTTATTAATATAATGTCTCATAAACATAATGAGTACACAATATTGTGTGTCCATGTACACCTAGTATTCCTAAATCTGTTCTCTAAAACTGTTTATATAGTCACATTATGGGGACTTGTCTTCTTTATAGGGATAAAAATTCTCCATAGTCATAAATCTCTCCATAGTCTCCATAACATAAATCACTACATTTTAAGGTGAACACATGTTTTAACTTAGGTTAAGGTTAGGTTCTGAGTTAGGGTTAGGGCACTAGTAATTAAGGTTAAGGTTAGAATAGTCCAGGACAATAATGTAAGTCAATGCAACGTCCCCTGAAGTCATGGAAACCTGTGTGTGTGTGTTCTTGTACTTGCTGCAGAATGAGGACCAAAATTCGTATAATTCCTACAAACTGAGGACATTTTGGAAAAGTGAGGACATTTTGGCCAGTCCTCACTTTTTTCCACCCCTTAAAATGGCTTTTTCAGGGTTAAGACCTGGTTTTAGGGTTAGGGTTAAAATTGGGTTTGGTTAGGGTAAGGGTTAGGGTTAGGCATCTAGTTGTGATGTGTAAGGTTAGGGTAAGGGGCTAGAGAATGTATTATGTCTATGAGGGTCCTCACTCTGATAGAAGCGCAAACATGCGTGTGTGTGTTCCAGGTATTACTCATGTTTTGGGGACCTAAATCTGTCTGCTCAAGGGGTCTCCGACTAAAATGACATGGGGGCCACTGAATGTCTAGTTTAGTCAGTCATGAGAGAAAAAGTCCATCTTTTTGAGAGAAATACATTGGAAAAAAAATAATAATTATGATGATATTTCGCCTAATTTCAAAATAAAAGTGCTTGTTTCAATGTGGAACAGTAAGTAGTTCACAATATAAACATATTTATGATCTATTAATAAAAAACATACAAAAATAACCCATTATAACTTGATATTAAGTGACAGGCTACATGAAATAGATGTGTCTGGGGAGTTTGAGACCTCTGGTTTACACACATTATAGGGACTTGTCTTCCTTATGCAGACGAAAAGCAAGTCGCCATAATGTAAATTATTACATTGTAAGGTGAAGATATGATGTGAGGTCAGGAAGAAGTTAGGGTTAGGGTTAGACCAGTATTAGTTATGGTTAAGCTTAGACTAAGTCTACAACAGATTAATGTAAGTAAAAATGAGTTTTTTTCCCCTGTACAAGGGTTTTGTGTGGAGTTTTTCCTTACTTGATGTGAGGGTCTAAGGATAGAGGGTGTCACTTGCTGTACAGACTGTAAAGCCCTTCGAGGCAAATTGTGTTTTTGGGCTATAAAAATTGCTTTACTTTTGTATTTGTCCTCATGTCTGTCTACAGCACTTTGATCAACCATGTTGTTTTAAAGTGCTTTATAAATAAAGTTGGCTTGGATTGGATTGGAATGTAATTTCATCTGAACTTACCTGTCATGGTCAAGGTTAGGGTAAGGGGATAGGGAATTATGTCAATGATGTGTCCTCAGTAAGATAATAGCAACAAGTGTGTGTGTGTGTCAAACATAATGGGTGGGATTATACTTTTATTAGAAATACGTGTTGTTTGTTAGGAAAGCCCCATGTGTGGGGAAAGTCCAGGGTGTTTAAAACCACGATATTGTCATTGGCTGTCAAGCTCGCTCACAGGGGCGTGTCTCTGCGCCAACCGAAACTGAAATAAACAGCGCGAGTGTAAATCTGCACATTTATTTCTCTCCCTTGGCATATTCGAGTGACATTTCTCTAGGTACAACACGTCGCGTTTAAACCTGTGAAACCCGTGGCCGTGAACGCACCAGATAAGGACCCGGAAGCGTGTGTCGTCGTTGGCTACAATAAAACACCTGCGTTCATGGAAGCGCGGCTCAACGGCTCTGCTGTTGTTGTAGTTTAGACTGTGGCAGCAGGGACAGCAAGCGCCCACTGTGGGAGGACGTGAACGTACCTGTACATTTAAGTGTGACCGTTAGTTGTACGGTATTTAAGTGGATAACGTTTATCAAACATTTTATCCTTAACGTTAGCCTTTAGCCTGTTAGCGCTCTTAAGGCACGCGCGTTGGTGGGAGGGCTCCTCCTCCTCGGTGCGTTAACCTGAAAGAGGCAGTTGTTCTCTCAGTGGCTGACCCAGCGAAGCAGGAACCGTCACAGTTTCCCTTTAGAGCACCACTAACGTGACCAACTGACATGGACCCTTGTGCGGCCGCGGGCTGTGTGAACATGGGCAGTCTGACCAGCACCCTGCCGGTTATCCCCTATCAGAAGCTGACCGACCTGTACTACCTTAGCAGGGGAGGCTTCGGTACCGTGTTCAAGGCGCAGCACTCGGACTGGAGGACCACCGTGGCCATCAAGTGCCTGAAACTCGACTCTCCTTTCGGAGAAAGGTACCACCAATACCTCATCCTAACACTTAAAGGGACAGTTCGATGTTTATGTATAGTTTGTGAGTTACCCACAGTAGTTCGGCTAATAATCTCTTTGATGAGGTAGACCTGATTACGATTTGGCCTAGTTTTGATGTGAACAGGGACAACAGAGACAGTTTGTTGTAGCCACATAAAGACAAGCTTACACTTAAAGTGTTCACTATATTTTGAATACTTGCTGTCAGACAGATATTTCCTCACAGACAATATTTACCCCACAGTCAATGTGCTGTCATGTCTGACAGCATGGTAAACCACTGAAAGTGTTTTAACTATAACACACAGGTATAGTTGTCTTAGTAGTAACTTAATATTTGTCAGTTATTGGCTTTTACATCTTGTCTTCTCAGCTGTCTCCATTTCATCTCCAAGGAGATGGTGTGCTGAACACTAGCATTGTATGTATTACACTGTCTGTGCATAAGTACCTCACCCCACTTCACAATACCCCAATTATCTCTTCAAAGGGCATTTTCAGTAGCTGGGAAGAGATTAAAAATCACAGTGAAACGTACATTTGCATTGTAGTGTCACAGTCATGAGGTTATCAGTCCTGCAGTTCAGATGAAGGAAGTACTTCCTGAAATTTGTTTTTTGATTTTTTTTTTTTAAACATTGTTGGGGTAGTTAGTCAAAAAAAGTAACTAGTTACAAGTTACTTGTGAAATTTTTAACTAGATTACTTTACTAGTTACTGCATTTTAAAAGTAACTTCACTACTAGTTACTTTACTTTCCAGTTTTTTAAGCAAATGTTAAAAGTTACCGCATGGATACATGGACAAACATCATGGCCTTTTCATCACTTTATTTTCAAGTCTCAGTAAAGGGCATCTCTTAGCCTTTCCACATAGTGAACTTTAGTTTGTCCATTTCTTTTTGTGTTAGCTTAGCGTGTTTAGGTGAGGTCGGTTTGTGAGTGTCTTCTTCAACAGACTGGCCAGTAGGATCTTTCGCCACAAGTTTTGTAGTGCGGTGCCGGGCAGTCAAATGTTTCATCAGGTTGCTCATTGAGTTGGCAGCAGTTGAAAGACACCTCTCACCTGGACATAGAGTGCATTTCACTCAAATGTTTTTCTTTCTAGAAATAAAATTAAAATACTGCCAGTATCGCCACTGGCTGAATCCCCCTGTCTCTGTCTGCTCCATTCTCCCTCTCTTTCCTACACACCAGCAGCTATATCACTCAACTCACTCAAATTGGGTTGCTGTGTCAATGGTGCTTCAGACAAGCACACAGGCAGGATCAACGACTGTATAAGACAGGACGCATGCATGCACCACTAAAACAGATTAGAACTTTTTAGATTGGCGAGAGTGGCTTGGGTAACGCAGGGAAGCACGTTCCTAAAGTCTAGTAAAGTAGTGTAGTTACTGATATTTTGAGTCTAATGCGTTACTATACTTCGTTACCTGTGATAGTAATATTGTTACTGTAATCTGTTACTTTGTAACTCGTTACCCCAACACTGGTTTTGAAAGTGCTGTGACCTCACATACATGTCTTTTCAGTGGAAACTAAACATTAACCAACACTATTAAATAAGATACACACAAACTTCCACCAATGTTGTTCATTTTCCCACGGTGTCAATATATTTTCACCAGTCTTGCAAGGTTAATGGAAAAGCAACATTCTGTTTCTTCCTTCAGCCATAACCTATTTCTACACAAACTTTCCTCTTAATCCATCCTTTACTTTTTAAGTTATGCTACTCACAAACAGACAGAGAAAAAAAAATTACCTCCTTACAGAGATAAAAAACAACCTGTCTTGTTAGTCTGATTGACACTGAGAATATTTAATTAACAAGTAAATATTAGCTGTTAATTTAATATACAGTCTTACCTCCTCAGCTGCAGTGTAGTTCAAGAGAAACATGTTGAGATGTAAATTTTATGCTAACCTACCTTAAATGTTTTAAACCTTTTGACCTCTTATTTGTCTGTGTAATGCTGTGGTGACAGTTGAGGGTTGTCAGATAGTTGGTGTTTTTACTTACTGAGAACAGCTGCTTATACTAACAAAAGTAAAATGTTTGATACCCAAATGCTTAAGCCTCATGTCACTCATCTGTTTCTCTATGCCCGCACTATAAATGTCCTTATTGTCGTCATCACATTGTTGTGCCACATGTCTGAGAGTGAAACCTGACCCTGTACCTGCATTTCAGAGAGAGAAACTGTCTGCTGAAGGAGGCAGAAGTGCTCCACAAAGCTAGATTTAACTACATCATCCAGATTTTTGGCATCTGCAATGAGCCGGAGTTCTTCTGCATCGTCACCGAGTTTATGAGCAACGGCTCTCTGGACCTGTTGCTCCATGAGGTAGCTATCAAATCCATGAGGTCATCATCTTCCTCTTTCATTTAGGAAAGAAGAACTAATATGTAAATAATCAGAAACCAAAAGCAACTTTCTTTTGCTTGTTTGTCACGGTGACATTTGAGCATTTGTAGAACCAATTGCAGTTAGTCACTTCATTTTTGGCATGCATCTATTTTTGTTTTTCTTTTATGCAATACTCCTCATAAACATGGATGATATGCGAAACAAATGAATGTGAAACTTGGATTTGCTCACTGTTGCAAATGAAACCCTGCATGGGAGGGAAGGGATTCCGAGTGAGGAGAAGAGACAAATAAAGTTTGGGGAAATTCCCACCTGTCAGTTCTACATGCCAACTGATGGTTTCATCAGAGCAGGGAGCAGTCTGTGGTGATATTTCATGGCTTCTCATGAATGTAATCTTCCGATATTTAAAATGCGATACATTATATATGAGATACATAACTTAACAAAATGACATTGAAACTGATGCAGTCATGTTTCTGACTTCATCATATTCTGATTTTCTTAGATGTTCAAGCAAATATTAATGAGGGAATATTTATTTTAGTACTATGCTACAACATAATGTGGAATAACAAATTTAGTGTTTGTCTGTTCCTGCAGAAGGACATGTACCCTGTTCTGGCCTGGCCTCTGCGACTGAGGATTCTGTACGAAATTGCTCTTGGAGTTAATTTTCTTCACAACATGAACCCGCCCCTCTTACATCATGACTTAAAGACACAGAACATACTGCTGGATGGCGAATTTCATGTTAAGGTACGTGTGTATGTGTCATTCAGAACTTGGTATCATATAAGCTACTACAGTATATATTTTTGACATGACGTCTTGTAAGTTTCAGTTTTATAAAATATACGATAGATTGTCATGGAAAAAGAACGACAGATTTCAAACAATTGGTTTTTAATTTAAGTCCACATTTGTCCTTGAAGATCAACTTGAAGATCAACTTCAATATACTATATGTTATAGTATAGAAATTGTAGCTGTTATTATAATAACAGGACAATTCACAAACATAATTAAATGTCTCATTGCCCTGAAAAACAGTTTTCAAAGTTTGTCTAAGTGGGGGGAAAAAAAAAGTAATGTCAGTATGCTGTTGTCCAGATTGCAGACTTTGGCCTTTCAAAGTGGCGTCAGCTGTCCGTCAGTAAAGGATCAGGGTCTAAACCCACAGAAATGGGTGGCACAGTGATCTATATGCCTCCTGAGGAGTACGAACCATCCAAGAGCAGACGTGCTGATGTGAAGCATGACATGTATAGGTGAGACAGACATCCTGTTCAGACCTGGTATAATCATCCATCCTGAGTGATCAGGTCAGGTGCAGATCATGCTAAATACAAGTCTTAAAGCTCCCAAACTGTCCAGAATGTGTCCTCAAATCAAATCACTAAAGCTCCATTTAACACTGACTTTTTTTTTTTTTTTACTCCCGACCACATTAAAAGTATACAGTACTGGGGACCACAGATGTTAACAGGTCTGAATGGGATTCACCAATCCCAATAACTTTAAAAAGAAATAAATACATTCTCCCTTAAGCTGGGTGTGGCTTTTATATCATTCATTACATAAATTTAGATTAAATATATATGATATTCAAATTATCAGTGGTTACATTTTTGGGCAGAACTTGTGAATGGGCTGATTTTTGCACATAAAAAAACAGAACAATGCAGGGAATTGTCCCAGAGCCCACATTAAAAACCCTTCCAAACCTGTTAAACCTGTCAATTTTGATGAACACAAGCTGCCAGTGATGACCTGATTTCAGGAACCTATGAAAGGGAGGGAGAGATGACTTTTGAACAACATGTAAAGAAAAATCCTCCCTCTCCTCTTTGTGGCTGAGTTTGAGTCTTGTCAATCCCATAAGCTTTTGGGCAGTTTTTTCTGTCTTCATCAAGTCAATCGGTCAACACTCTTCCTCAAAGCAGCTTTTCTTAGCTTGTTGTAAAGTCCCCCCATGCTGTGGGGGAATACCAGTGACTGACGACACAACTCTCTTCTCTTCTTGATGTTTACATTACAGCTATGCCATTATTATGTGGGAGGTGCTGTCCAGGCAAATACCATTTGAAGGTAACACTATTTTTTCCAGCTGTTTATTTTTAAATTTTACTTAAATTTTTAACTTACATTTGTTGAACTAATAAATTAATCTGTGTGTTTGTTGTCACAGAGGTGACAAACCCCATGCAGATCATGTTCAGTGTGCTGCGTGGCATGCGTCCAGACACAAGCTTGGACAGCCTGCCCGCAGACATACCCAGCAGAGGGACCCTGCTCAGTTTAATGACCTGTGGCTGGACTTCAAACCCCGACGAACGGCCCTCCTTCCTCAGTAATTTCACACCAAATGCTCAACTGCAGAAACAAATTTCTGGCAGAATATTACAAATGCAATTTACTTTTCATTTTTTCACAATTTAGGATGACTCTGGTCATGTTAAGTAACATTCAAAAATACTTTTTCCCTGACAAAGCAATGACTAAGTGTCAGCTTCCTGTTACGTTGTTAAAATTTTCTTCAGTAAACTACCAGAAACAGCTTTTGATCAAAGTGAACATGTTTATGTTATGCCATGGCTCACAAGTGGTTCCTTTTTCCCCAAAACATTTTAAATTACCATACACCTTTCTTCAGAGTATGAAACTAAAACAAAATTTTTTACCCTATTTCTGTTTTCCCTCCATTTCAGAGTGTTTGATTGAGCTGGAGCCCATGGTGAGAAATTTTGATGAAATAGATTTCTTAGAGGCTGTACTGCAGATCCAGAGGTCAAAGGTAAGTCAGATTCTATCAGATTCATTTTTAAAAGGTATTTTTAGTCTGGAAGGTGCCAAAAAAGAAACAAATGTGAAGACTTTTTCATGGTCATGGGCCAAACTTATAGACATATGTTACATTTCTGAATTCAAATATCGAAAAAAAGTGAGACTAATATTACAATATATATTTCGTTGAGTTTTGCATAATAATAATAATCATAATAATTTTCATATGTCAAAAAGAATTATTTATGTAATTTCTAAAATAAAATACATCTTTAAAATAATGATCTTATGGATGTATTTCTAAAAATCCAGAAGGTCATGAACAACTTAATTCATGTTTATTTTGATTGGAGTGACAGCTGATTGGACTGAGCAGCAGGTTTAACAAATTCTTGTTTAGCCTGGTCTGGATGTGAGGCTAAATTTAGCCAGGAAAGCTGAAGCATTCCTGGCTTAACCCCTTATCTTGGTTTTGTGCAACAGCCCCTGACATCATCTTTCATTATTGCTTTGTTTGAGAGACATTTAGTGGCATTTATGTCCTGTGCATTTGAATTGTTCAATTCATTGTAGTGTAGATGATAGTTATGTAAATAGGGTCAGAGGCAGAGTTCAGTTTGTTAACTTGTGAAGATTACATAGTGAATGGGGGTAATTGTCCTCTTGATTTTGGCAGGAAAAAATCTTCCATTGGAGTTTCAGTTTGCTTCCTGATTGAAGATTAAATTGCTCTTTAGTGTTTTAGTGCCTCCTGGTGGCTGTGATTGTACAGGGCAGGATCAAGCTGTCAGTGTGTTTAACTGAAGTGGAACTATAGGAGATTAAACTATAAAGTGGTAATTTACCTGGTTTGGAAAATATACACAACAACAAATTAATGTTGGAAATCTGAACTGTGTGTATTCTGGGGCAGTTTAAATCTTACTGTGACTTAAAGACAGTGACGGGTCCAAAATTTTAGATCGTAATTTCCTGAAACACATCCTTCCTCTTTTCAGTTCTCTCTCTCTCCCCCTCTGTGTGTGTGTGTGTGAGATGGAGGTCTATGCTTGGTGAATGATTTCGCTATTATAAGATAGTGAAGTAAAAAAAGTATCATTGGGCACCAGTACTTAATTTAAAGTACTGGGGTATTTAAGGTACCTAATCTTGTTTGATAAATATTGTACTGTGCTATTTTGTTTTTTTCTCTTGTAAATTTGAAGAGTATTTGTATGGACATGGATTTTCACTGTGTTTTTTAAGAGCTTCCAAACACCTTGATATATTTGAGTAACATTTATAGCGTCACTGTTGCTGTCTAATATAATTTCATTCATCATCGTTTACATTTATTCTCATGTCATTTTGACCCATTCTCCTGCTCTTCTTTCTCATGCAACTCGTCTTCCTCACTCCACAGTTAAGGCAAAGATCCGGCTGCTGTTCAACACAGTCAGCGTGTGAGAACAGGAGTAAGGAGGGATCCCAGAACATGCTGAATGACAGGACCAGCCCCTGGCCAGTCAGTATCAACGCATTCTCTCCTACGTTTAGGATAAGCTGTACATGTACATTAGCTGCCTTGAACTGTTACACTTGTGGAATTATCAGAATATTAGCTTCAAGTTAACAGTGAAACTTGGTGAGGTAATTTTAGCTCTTAGTTATTATGTTAATGTTAATGAAATGAAACACTGGCGTCTGTTCTGTTACAGGAGAGCTCCACATCAGGCACAGGCTCTTGTTCTTCCCAGGACACAGACATTTCTCTACCAGGTGCCCTCATCAGCAGTAATACTGAGTCGTCTCAAGGTAATGACAGCAGCACAAGCATTTTGTGCCTTTTGTTTTATTTAGTTTTATTTTAGCGGTGAGGCTGCTATGAGTTCACTCTCTCTCTCTTGATAGATGGATAGATACTGTATATACAGGTACACACAAGCGTCATTTTCCGTCTGGGTAGATCACACTTCGTCCTCTGCTCTTTCTTATGTACAGAGGACGGCCTGCCATCAGTCATAGTTCCTCCTCTGGAGCGTCCAGAGTCTCTGATTGACCCCTGCCATGTAGACAATCACAACTGCTTCCAAACTGCCAGGGATATGAATGATCTGAATTGTCCCATCAACCATTGCCTGCCCGAGTGTGAAACTCAAATGGACAAACTCACACTCAAGCCTCAGCCTGTGCAACAAGGTACAAACAGACACTCTCTCTCTTATAAACAATCTGACTGCACCTATTATCACTCTTGGAAATGCTCTTGGGGGGGTGTCGATTTGTTTGTGTGCAAATTAAACAGACTAATTGTCCTGCAGAGAAAACAATTGAAAAAACTTTCAAAGATGGACCCCCTCAAAAACAAGATGATATATCTCAAGAGGCTATCCATGAATAAAATTGTTACTTAATACATGTGTTACTAAAATTGTGTTGCCCAGTGATAGTTCTGTGCTGCAGATAGGGTGTGATTTGATATCGAGACAGATGGAGGCAACAGTAACATGGCTCTCATAAAGCAGTATGGCTGCAAAAAGTGCCCATAAAAAGTTTCAGCAGTAAATGCTCCGGCTCAAAACACATGGTTGTTTAACACTTTGATGGTGTTGACTGTGCTGGTATATACACACAAACACTGAGCTCAAATGTCAGGTCTGATAGTATTGCTTGACAGGGACATTTTCAGACGAAGGACACAGCATACAAATAGTATTAACAGTTTCTGTTTTGAGGACCAGAGGCAGGATGATAACATCAACAACAAAAAAAATCACCAGAAGTTACTTTATCCTAAATTATCATATTTTACCACCTACCCCTGCTCTGTCGCCTCCCCTGCAGATTATTTTCCACCACTGCAACAGTCTCCGCCCTCACAAGGCCCCATCGCTAAGTGGATTGCAACACACCGTGAGGCAATTGTCTCTCAGATGACCGAGGCCTGCTTGAACCAGAGCTTGGATGCCCTGCTGGCCCGCTCCATGCTGATGCGGGAAGATTACGAACTTGTGATAAACCAGCCCACCCGAACTGCCAAGGTCCGTCAGCTCCTGGACAACTGTCACAGGCACAACGAAGACTTTTGCTACGTTGTCGTACGCAAGCTGCAGGACAACAAGCAGATGGGCCTGCAGCCTTACCCTGTTGAAATCAACTCTCCTACCACAGCCCTTGTCCCCAGTGCAACACCACTGTCCATGTCCTACAATATCCCCAGGAACATTTAGTGGCAAACACAGTCGAACAATTGAGACAAAACTATAGACTCTGCCAACTTTGCACTACAGTTCACTGGTTTACTGTCATTGGGATGACGACCATGTTTGCTGTAGTTTTTTTTTTTTCCCTTTAAAAAAAAAAAAAAAAAGGAACGGCAGGGTGAAGAAAATGAGTCACAGGTACAAAACTGATCTGGTCTTTGGAGAATGTCGTCTCATCAATCAGAGATGGATTAAATTCTGTATTATTATATGAAAAGATGTTGCGGAATCTGTGAGTTTTAGTCAGTTATGTTAATTAGGTATTTTATTTATAGTGTTTTTTACACTGAATGGATGTATTACAGGGTTCAACTCCTTTTGGTACATTATGCCTCTTTGTCTTCGAACATGGTAATCTTTATCTTTGTAGCTGAGTATTTTTATGTGTAGAAACCCATGATGCACTCAGTTGATCTGAGACAGTGACGGGTGGACTGTTGACATGTTGGAAAGCCTGCAGCAAAATTACAGTTTAGTCTTACTGTAGTAATCTTATGTTAAGGTATGGTGGCATTATGCTAAAGTTACCTCCTGAGTTAAGTGAGGGCAGAAGTGGCTCCAAGTGTCTGCCTGATGCACATTACCTATAATAAGAAGGCGAGAAAATGCATAATCCAAATAGTTAACGGTTTGTTGTAATTCGTGTAAAATGTTGGAGTGAGGACAGATGCGCTCATGAATGTTTGTATGAGAACTTTTGTGCCTGTGTAGGAAGTTGAGATGGACGTGTGTGTGTGTGTGTGTGTGTGTGTGTGTGTGTGTGTGTGCATGAAAAGTTAAACAAAAGATCTTCCAACTGATTAGGTTTTATCCTTCTCAGTAGTGACCTCATGTCTTAGTAATTATGGGAAAAGGTTGAAAATGGTCACATTTCTTAACCTACTGAGCAGATACAGGATCTAGTCAGAAACGAAAAGTATTATCACCATTCTGCTTAATTAATTCCTCTGTTAACTGTTTATTTGTTCTGCCCAATGTATCAGTAACACATCAGTTTTGTGTCATTTTAAAAATATATGACTCTTTGTGCCAAATCATATAGTTGATTGACCTATTTTTCTATAGGTTAATTTTCTGTTCAGTTAATAATTATTTAATTGTTATTGTAAATAGTTATTCATTAATTCCTTCTGCCTCCATCATTTATTTCACTTTTGGAAATTGGTGCTTAGATTACAGTATTGTAGCAGTGGTATTTATTCTGTTTTTATATGCACATAAATTCATTACAGAATAATCTTTGTTTTGTTTAGGTTTCTCTACAAATAGGCACTTTATTTTTGCTCATTATGTGGATTCATATTATTGCGCTGTTATTTAAAACACAAATGAGCAACAGCAGGTCACTCTTAAAGTGACAAGGAGAACTAAAATATAATGTAGCGTCGGTATCAGTAGAAAGCAGAACAAGGTTAATATAGTTTCAAATGTTTAGCTGCATTGCTTGGTCTCGGGCTGTGCCTCATTTTATTTATGATCTCAACATGAAAGCCTTTTACACGTGTATCAAATTTTGCACTGTGGCCTCTTGTTTGAAACATTTTATGTATTTAGAGTTACTCAGAACACCAACCCATAATTTAGACCATAATTAATTCGTTGATAATTTAGTGCCCATGTCATTATTGGTGTCAGTTAATCAAACTCTAGATCTGTGGTTAAGTTGATATGTAGCTGTGGTTTCTACAGAAACTTTGTTTTTTCAAATAATGTGACAATCTCATCATTAAAATAGGTACAGTGTTTTTACTTCTGCCTGTTTTTTTTGTCTTTCCTGATTTCTTTGTATGCAACTCTATTCAATTAGCTGTACAGTTGAATTGTGTAATGTTATCATTTTTATAAAGCTGCTGATTGACATCCTGGTAAGCGGAAGGGTTTGTGTGTTACCATGAAATGTGGGACAAAATGTTTCTAATGGTTACAAAAGACACAAAGCAAACACAAAAAGATGCAAAAGTACAAAAATAATACAAAAACTGCCTTAAAGTACCAACTACCACGATGTGAGAATGTCTGTTATGTAAGAGACCTACTGCCTGTTTAGTGATTGATACTGATCAGTATCGATCGCAGTCTGGTTACAGTTTTCGTTAATTGACGGTATACATCACAACATCAGTTCTTCTGATCAACGATGTTGTGTTGACCCAGAAGCAGCTTGGCTCCCTCTGTCTTTGCCGTGGAAAGCTGCCTGGGGGCAGGGACAAGGTCTGCTACTCTCTGAAAATAGCACAGAGGAACACGAGAGTGCGGGTCGACTGGTACTGGAAAAACACCCGTTGTGTTGGGCTGTGGGGATTGCAACACTGACCATCCTGTTGCTGCCTCTCAGATGTGACAGTTTTAGAGGAGCAGCACTGATAATAGAATCAATACACTATCTACAGAACAACTAGCCCACCTTTAGATTTTCCAAAACAGGTAAAGTTATATTTTCTTTGTTAAACATTTGTCTTTCATGGTTTAGTGCACTTATTAAAAATATTTTATTAATGTCTAAATCCATAAAGAGTTATGACGTTATCAGCTTTAAAGTTTCAGCTTGAAGTTGTGTAGTTGCAAAGAATTAGTCATGTCAACTTATTTGGAAAGACCCTCTAATTTTTATTGAATCCTCTCCATATCGGCACTGCAGGTCTAATGGGGGATTTGAGGCAGAAGATGGCGGTCGTGTCCCAAACAATGTGCCCAAGCTCACGGGCTCCATCTGATGAGGATTTAAAGGCCCCAAGTGGAGGGAAGGAAGAGAAAATGAGCATGAAGCGAGAAATTTCTCTCATGAATGGAATCTGCCTCATTGTTGGCAACATGATCGGCTCTGGGATCTTTGTCTCACCAAAGGGTGTTCTCATGCACAGTGCCTCATATGGGCTGTCACTGCTGATTTGGGCTCTCGGAGGCATCTTCTCAGTGTTTGGGGCTTTGTGCTATGCTGAGCTTGGCACCACAATCACAAAGTCTGGAGCCAGCTATGCCTACATTCTGGAGTCTTTTGGTGGCTTCCTGGCTTTCATCCGCCTGTGGACGTCCATCCTGCTGATTGAGCCAGCCAGCCAGGCTGTGATTTCACTGACCTTTGCCAACTACTTAGTGGAGGCTTTCTATCCTACATGCCAGCCGCCTTACAATGCTGTCCGCCTCATTGCTGCAGCCTGTCTGTGTAAGAAACACTGTATCTGAATGAGTGTGTTAAACTTACCCATGTGTGCCAAAAAAAAGGGGTGAAGGAGGGTCTTGCGACAAAAATCAAAAATATCTGAGAGGCCTGGAAATGTAATTCTTTTTTTAAACTTAAAGCTGCTCTCAGTGAGATGCATGAAGATACATATTAAACTGCTCTGTTTTCTTTGGAAGATTTGGTTCTTTCAGTTTCAGGTCTCAGGTCTGCTATGGGAGTAGATGCAATCAGAATTCACTGCCAGGTCAAACGACTGCCAAAATTGTGGGTGTTTATCATCTTTGGCTCTCGACTCTGCACCTTTTTCAAAGTGATGTTACAATGCTTATCGTTCAGTTGAGTTTGAAAGACGGACTGATGTGAAAGATATAGAAGTGTAACAACTGTAAAGTGCAACAGCAACGAGGAGGAACGCGCAAGTGACACTAATGTTAATTTGCTTTTTAGCTGTAAATGTTTGCATACTTTTTTTCCAAAATTGTTGTAGTGAGTAAATGTCTGTTACCTTCTGTCACTCGTGTCGCCCGGTGACATTTCCGTGTTGCAAACAGGAAGTCGTTTGTTTTATGTCAACTCCATTATTGTGTTAGTAAAGTGAAATGGTTGCACGCAGGTGGGTGTTTGACTGAAACAAACTGCAGCTACTGCTCAAAAATACTGGTCTTTCAGCAATTTGATAAGAAAAATGCTCTTGTCCCCTCCCTTCCCTGGACTACCCGTGCATACACACAAACGCTCCCAGCTCTGATAGTAGTAGTTTTCCATAGAAGACACACAAAACAAATAATGTTACATTATTTGCACGCTGTAATGTCAAAAAAAGATTCACGCTGTAGCTTTAACATCTTTTATATGCAATGAAACCCTGTTTAAATGATATTTATTTTCTTTTTCAACAGCCATTTTTCTTACATTCTTACAGTGGATTTGAATCAGACAAAAAATTCTTCTTTATACTTTAGTTTGACTGTTTAATATTGTACCAAGAAGGAATCTGTCGAGGTGGAGAAGTGACAAACTCAGAAACCCTGTGTGGGCCTTACACCAGCTATAGCTGAACGACCAGTCCTGTAAAAATACCACTGTGGTTCACAGCTAGGGTTTGTGCTTTGGACAATCTGCTTGGCACACATGGTATTTAGGTGAAAGAGCGGCACTTCCATGAGTCGTGTAGTGCTGTGCTTAAGTCCATGGTCAGCGATGTCCTGCGAGGGGCTGAGACTGAGACAGCAAAAGACTCGCACAGTCTGACCGGCATGGTTCTCGACTGTTTTCTGGATGATTACCCATTTTCTCAAATACACAACTGCGATCAGACAAGAGAGCAGAGACTGTACAAGAAGTGACCAGAAAAGCAGCATTAGGGCTTGATTGAGTGACTGAGTGGAGAGCATTCAGAGTCCTACCTGTTTGCAGAGTCAGATCCCCATTTATTTCATTGTTGGTGTGAATGGAGACAGCAGAGAAAATGTCTTGTAGAAAATCTAACAGAAAAATATCGGTGACATTCTAAATGTATTCTGTATTTGATACATTTTCAGTGTCTTACTGTGCTGTCAGACGTTGAAAGCATAAACCAAACAGCCGGTCTGCCACATTGTGACTCTGCTTCTATGCTGTATTTTTATTGAGACATTATTGTGCTGTCTAACAGCATGCTAAACCTCTGAAAATAATCCAGGTAAAGTGTACAGTAAGAATGTTCTTGATTATTTTCAGCTGAGCTATAACAACCCCAACCCCCCATCCAACCCTAACCCACATCAAAACTCATCCAAAATCATGTTTAAGGTCTCCTTTCTCCCTCTCCAAACAGGCACCTCACACACACACACCTGTTTCAAAAACCTGCACTATTGCTCTAAGATTTTAGTCATGCAGAGGAAGATTCTTCATTGCTTTATTCCTCTGCTTTGTGCAGGTATGCTCATTTTTATCAACTGTGCCTATGTGAAGTGGGGCACTCTAGTCCAGGATATCTTCACGTATGCCAAACTCATGGCACTCTTCCTCATCATTGCTGTAGGCATCCTGAAACTATCTTCCGGTAAGATAAGAATCCAACAAAGAGCACAGGATCAAATAAATCTTGTGTGTGTTTTAGACTCTCACAACTTTTTTTTTCCCTGTTCGTGCAGGAGAAACAAAGAGCTTCGAGGACTCATTTGAAGGCTCGTCTACAGATCCAGGAGCCATAGCTTTGGCTCTCTACTCCGCTCTGTTCTCCTACTCTGGCTGGGATACTCTCAACTTTGTCACTGAGGAGATTAAGAACCCAGAGAGGTAAAGACATAGCAGACAGAAAAGAAAAGAAAAGAAAAGGCGTGAATAGCAACTTCAGTGAAATGAATGTTTGCCATTGCATCAAACTTCTAATTTGCTGACTGCATATTTCAGTGAGACATTTAAAGGTCCAGCGTGTTACAATAAGTGGCACCTAATGAATGGAGAGACTGTAGAGAGCAGAGGACTCTGCCACTCACTTCTCCCTTTCCCGTGTATGTCAGGCAACTACAACGGAACTACTACCTTTGCCATTCAGACTCATTCACACTCTCGCCAGGATTTTCTCCTTCGTTATCACTGGCTTCTGTGTTGTGTGAATGTGCGTGGAGCTATTTTTCTTCATTCCCTTCAAACACAAACGCTTGCACTGGCCAGTTTGCCCATTCAGGCTGCTGTAGAAATAATACGGAAGAGCAAGGTGGCGCCCACTGAAAAGCAAGACCATTGCCTAAAGCACTTGGTCTAAGGTTACAAAAGAATTTTTTATTCTTATATAAACATATTGAGGGACTGTATATTCAATTTCTGACAATAAACCCTCCTAGATGTTACACGCTGGACCTTTAACTTCCTCATGTGTGTTTGTTGTTGTAGAAATCTGCCTCTGGCCATCGCCATTTCCATGCCCATAGTGACCATCATCTACCTGCTGACTAATGTGGCGTACTATGTGGTCCTGGACATGCCATCTTTGCTGGCCAGTGATGCCGTCGCTGTGGTAAGACCCGAGATGTTTTTTCCCCCCCTCTGAGGTGAAAACAAAGCTGCAGAAGTGAAAGCACACACATCTTGCAATAAATTGTCAGTGAACTGTGGGTGACGTGATGCTCTGAGGTATTTATAGACTTTGCTGACCCAGAGCCTAAACGACCAAGTGAATCTGATCCACAGACATTTGGGAATGCAGTACTGGGGCCATTCAAGTGGATCATCCCTGTTTCTGTGGCCATGTCCTGCTATGGAGGACTCAACGCTTCAATCATTGCTTCCTCGCGGTAAGAACAAACATCTGGGCCGGCACTGGCTTTAAGTCAGTAGCATCAATAACAATATCTGCATTAATCATGTAGGTTGTTTTTCGTTGGAGCCAGAGAAGGTCACCTCCCCAACAGTTTGAGTCTGATCCACCTGGAGCGGTACACACCTATACCTGCACTGCTGTTCAATGTGAGGAACATGTACATGAAATACCAATTAAAATCAGATTCCTCAAATGAACACGTCACTTCAAGAAATAAAGAATGTACATGTTCTGTTTGAAGAAAAGTTTCAGTGTCTGTCTGTCTGTCTGTCTGTCTGTCTGCAGGGGTTGATGGGCCTGATCTTTCTCTGTGTGGAGGACGTGTTCCAGCTCATCAACTACTTCAGCTTCAGTTACTGGTTCTATGTGGGTTTGTCTGTGGCCGGACTCATCTACCTGCGTGTCACTCAGCCAGACCGACATAGGCCTGTCAAGGTGCCACCCACTCACACACACACACACACACACACACTTATAGACATACTGCATTCTCCAGCCCCTAACACTAAATGCCTAGCACTAACCCTTAACCCGACATAACCTCATCCTAACCCAAACCCAAACCTAACTTTGAACCAAACCCTAAAACCCAGTCTTAACTCTCAAAAAGCCTGTTAAAGTTGTGAGGACGAGCCTAAGTATCCTCACAAAGATAAGTTTAATTCAAAATCTGTCCTTGCTGATTTGTACAGATATCCTTCTAAGGACAGTGCCTTATTAAAGCCCCAGCCTCTGCCTAAACAGTTCTTCAAATCTTAGCCTTAAACTTAACCAGTTCCTCAAGAATAAGGTTCTGCCTCATTAGGTTTTGGTCTACATGAGAACTACTGGTCCTGCCAAGGTCAGTGTTTACACAAGAAAAGGGTCTGTGCATAATACCGTCCATAATACCGATTATGGTGATCAAACTGTTAGAAGAGACAGACATTATTATTATTATGAGTGAACATTAAAAAAAAAAGTCGAATATTGCTCTTCTGGTAATACAGGTATTCCTTCATAACAACAGCCAATCCAATAATTGGACTCGGTATCTGATATGTAAGTCAGTGGATTACTCTAATCTACTTCTCAATTTTATGCTGCTTCCTTTTTGACCTTTGTTCTTCGATACAACTCCACTGTTTATTTCACTGTATTTATCAGGCAGGTGTACTTACATTAAAAAATAAAGTTCAACCGTATAAGCTGTTTACAAACTACAGTGTATTCACATAAATTAAATACAAATATGAAGTAGCTGAAATTAACAAAACCTCAACCTAAGGTATGTTTAATGCATTACTAAGAAATGTGTAGGAGAAAAGAGCTGAAACTAAAGTGGACATGCGTTTTGTCTTCTGTCCACAGTTGACTCTGGTCGTCCCCTTCATCTACTGTCTGTGCAGCTTGTTCTTAGTCATTGTCCCTCTGTATGGAGACACCATCAACTCTCTCATAGGAATTGGCATTGCTCTTTCGGGTGTGCCAGTGTATTATGTAACCATTTACCTGCCTGAGGAGAAGAGGCCGAAAATCATACGCAAATTAAACAGTAAGTTTTGGACTTTATGTCGATGACCTTTCAATGCAGGGTGTGTACTTTACCTTTTATCGTGTGACTGTGATAAAGTGGAAACTGTGTTTCGTTGGCCACTTCAGACCCGTGAAGAGGACGTGACAGAGAAATTACAGTTTTGTGTCAGTTGATCCTGCACTATCTGTACCATAAACCCTCTGACTTCCCTGCTCTCTTCTTTGTTTTCCTCATCCAGACTTTGCCACTCGACACACCCAGATGCTGTTTTACTGCTGCTTGACTGAACTCGACACCGAGACAGAAACACAAACAAGCACGAAAATGCAGTGAGCTGCAGAAAAGCTCTTGGTTTTTTTTTTGTTTTTGAAAAATGCCTTCTACCTGAGGCCTTCCAGACATGGCCTAAAAAAAAATGACTCACCTGAGAGGAAACTTGAGACTGCACTTGCTTCTGTACATGTGATACACCTTTCTACAGAGAATGACAACTATTTTATATTCTGGACTTATTAAAATGTTCAAAGAAAGAATATGTTCCGTTAAACCTCACACGTTATGTTCATGATGGTCTGTATAAGAGACATTAAATAATGCTGATGTGGCTTGAATCAGATCATGTTATAGCCCTGGTTTAACAGGAGCATGGGCTGTTCTAATGTGATTTTGTGTGGTTAAATAATAAGTAGGGGCTCATTGGATACACTGGCTAATAAAATCACATGCTCATTCTATTGAATCCTCGCAGTTCAGTCATAAAAGCAAATGTCTGGAAACAGAGCTTAGAAGACTCCATGGAGCCAAACATCTCAGCAGTAAATCGCCGCTGTACTTTTCTACGCATTAGAGAACAAAAGTGCAATAAACGGATGATTGTGTCCTGCGTGCGGTAAAAACTGATTTAAGAGTGTAAGACAATGATGGTGATTTTGAGTGAAACACTTCAGGGGCTGTTGACGTGCTGCGCTGGAAAACCCATGAGGAACACGTGGAAGACTGCAGAGGGTCACGCGCCTCGGGCTTCTGACTGTAAACAACAGAGCCGTATGCTGTCGAGACTTCATTAATAAACGCGTGAAATAAAAAATAATAAAAAAAAGACAATGGATTATCTTCAAAGCAGCTCTGTTGTTCGACACGCGTGGGAAAAGAAAACAATCGCCATATGTGGAACATATCCCCCCCCCCCGAGCCTCGTCTGGATGGTAGCGGTTCATATTCCATCGACATGGCCTCAACTTTATTTTGCTGTTCCTGGTCATGTTTGTGCAGTTTGCGTTTCAGAACATTGACCGCGGCGGAGGGCCATGTTAACAACCTTCAGCTGTGATCACGTCACGCGCTCTCTGTGGCATCGTTTCAATAAGCTTCTGCCATGTCACAAGATTTATTTCCGTCCAGCGTTGCACTGATTTTTCACTAAGATCTTGCACTGATGATGGGAGAGTCAGACCACTTTGCAAAGCCTTCTCCAGCACATCCCAAACATTCCCAATGGGGTGAAGGTCTGGACTCTGTGGTGGCCAATCCATGTGTGAGAATGATGTTTCCTGCTCCCTGAACCACTCTTTCACAACTTGAGCCCAATGAATCCTGGTATTGTCATCATGGAATATGCCCGTGCCATTGATGGAATAACCTGGTCATTCAGTATTTCCAGGTCGTCAGCTGACCTCATTCTTTGGGCACATAATGTTGCTGAACCTAGACCTGACCAACAGCAGCAACCTCAGATCATTGCACTGGCCCCACAGGCTTGTACAGTAGACAATAGACATCATGGGTGCATCACTTCATCTGCCTCTTCTCTTACCCTGATGCTCCCATCACTCTGGAACAAGGTGAATCTGGACTCATCAGTCCAATCCAGTTCCTACTTGTCTCACTATTGGCATGTTTCCACTTAAATTACCTGGGAAAGAAAGATCACCCAGGGAAAAGCTTTACCTGGGTTAAAGAAGTACATACTCCTGACTAGGTACTTTTAAGATTACCATGAACTTCGGAGGGACGGGACTTTGTCACTTAGCAAAAAAAAAAAAGAAAAGAGAAACAGGGAGTGATAGGAACAATCAAATTATTACTGAATGATTGAAAAAGAAATGACAATTTCACTATCACTGTATTTGTGGATTTTATTTTCATCACGTGCTGTGATGAACTGGCATGTGACGTTGGTCAAATGTAATGGCTTCTGATTGACGATATAATAAATCCATTTGATATCTTTATCCCACTACATACTAAGGTGACACAACTGACAACTGATTTATACCCATTCATTCCATGTTCCATATTCCACTTTATTTCCTCTTTTTAGGAGAACAAGATTTGTTGCACAGTTGGAGAATTACATCTTTGAAATGACTCACAGATGTGTTGTTAACAGCTTCATAGATCGTAAATGGTCTAAAATGACTGTATAAGGCTAATATCAGTATCGGTACAGACCCAAGTATAGGACACAATGTGTCATTGTCCCTTCCCTAATAAATAGGACAACATACAACTATCAAAATGTTACATGATTTTAAATACAATCCAGGTGCAAGAAGCATGATGTGTAAGATCAGTCGACAGTGTTACATGATGATCTTTGTAGTAAGGCACTATATACAATCCGTAGATAATGAGCTAAAACAAAAAGGCATTGTTTCCATCCCCTTTTCCAATTTTCCGCATTATCTGTATGATCTCCCTTTATAAGCTCATGGGGCAGAAGAAGCTCAGAAGAAGACTTCACACTTGGATACAAGCCTGAACTACTTCTGGTGATGGAAATGAAATTTCTGATTCTGGCTTCTGCCCTCATTCTGGGGGCCATATTCCCCACATCACTGGCTGGTACACCTGGGAGATGCAAAGTCAAATGGTAACTGTCATGCTTTTCCCCTTTTTAAATTTTTTTTTATAAAGTTTCTAGAAGTAACTGTCCTGTAATGATCCTGCACAGTGGAAACTGGTACATGTTACTGATTTGTGCTTTAATACCATGTAAAAGTAAAAGTTGTTTTTGTTTTGTGCTGCTACAGCAACTGGTTTTACAGAACAGATACAGCAACAAGTATGGCAAAGATAATGCTTTGTAACGGGTTTAGGTTGCATGGAATTTACCTTCTGTCACCATGAATTCACAGATATTTATGAGCCTTTACTGTAACAGTCACTGCTCTGCTCTGCAGGTTGTTTGGCGCACCATGCAGTGATGTCGCTGAAAATTTAATAACCCAGATCGAGGCCTGGCAGTACATGTATGAGGTCAGAAGCTCCTTAGATATCTGTGTAAATAATGATGGGTTTTGTGTGATGTTTCTGTATTTTAGAATGCATACGTTTGTGAATTATGATGATTAATATTATTGTTAGTGCAAATAATCCACATATTCAGTAGCCATTTACATCAGTATCAGAATTCTAGATATAAAACATTTATAAAGGTTATAAACGTACAGTTTGTTGACTGTAATGCTGATAGGTGGAGGTTGTAGTAACATGATTGATGAGTATTTTGTAGCTCACGTATCTCAAGTAATTCCATATTTCTGTTTTCTATGTTCCTGTTTAAATTGCTGATCTTGTTTCAGCAGCCCCTGTAATTTTGAAAAATGACATTGACCGGCTATTAAAACCCAAAGTACATGGCACACACTCTGCCACTGATACGACAGTTAACAAACATGAGACTCTGAAATGTGTTGCAGCTCAAGTCGTCATCTCATTACTTGATTGAAGCCACATACACGTCTCCCACAACGACGACTGTGAACAAACTTCAGTTTTTTATGGACCAGTCCCAACTCTGTAAAGTGATCGTAAGTATTTATTTGTTTATTTTTATGAGAGAATAAGGCTGTGCCATCAGAACATGATATATGCCACAAATAAAAATGGTTTAATTAAGTTCCAATTCATATAAAATTTCACACATGTTTTAGCTTTCTCTGGTGTTACTTGGACAACAAGCAGACATACTGTTCTACTGTATATACCAGGGTATGTGAGTGTGGAGTGTGTAGAAAATAAAACAAATATTTTTAAAAAATAATAATTAAATGATAATAATTAGTCACCTTATCTCTCACTCCATCTTAATCTAATTTCACTATACCAGTATCTGAAGTATATGTGAGGAAGAGGAGGATGATGAGAGAGCAACTTGTCTTATTGGGAATAAATCTGTAATTTACACCACTGCATTTTAACGTCGGTGATAATGTTGTTAGTCTGAGAGCTCTGTATTTTCTCAGGTGGTATAAAAAAAGTTTGAGAACCATTGGCTTAGGTGAAATGTGGAAACAGACAGATAGAAATATGAGTGTGATACTGTGAGGGAGCAGTTCTGTTTTGTGACACTGGAGCTTGAATAGAAATTCAGGGTTAGGGTGAATCAGAGTTGCTCACTTACGGAGGTCTTTCGCTCATGGTGTCCTTATCGGTGCTTTATGTTCCTGTGTTGGTAATGTGCAGGGTGAGGCCACGTTGGAGGATTCTGAGGATCCAACTGACAACAGCTCCAACTACTGCAGCATGCAGAACCTAATACAAGGTAAATATTGTCTCCATTCAGCCTAATTTACAACTGCGGCACCCGTGATCAATTAATGGATTCATATACAACCACGGTTAACATCAGATGTACTGTCTTTTCTCTGTTTAGGAAGCGGTCTGGTTAATGACAGAGAATATTACCAGTTCACCAACAAGTGGATGTGTCCTGGCTTAAAAACTGTAATGTGCAACTTCTTTTAGGAGCAGAGTCCATCCTCCCAGCACTAAACGTCCCCTCATATGTAAAATTAACACTCAAGCATCATGTCTGCTGAGTTAACAGTATTATTGTTATTCCTACATAAATCAATTCTTTCTGATAGTTATAATATCAGAAACACTTAACAATTAAGAACAGAAATAATATTATGGTAATACCAACTTCTATATTCTACAGCAATTACCATGTAATAGCCTAGTAACAACAATGGAAAAGGCCTGTGAGACGTAAGGTAGGATTAGTTTCAACATTTTCATCTAGTAATTAATAAATGAATTAACTGTCCACAAAACAAACAAAAGCAACTCTAACCAACAGAGTCTCTGAGTATCATTAAAGCTCCCATGTGTAAGATTTAGATGAACATGTTTCCATTTTTGGTATATATATATATATGTGTATGAAATGCTGTTTCCACAGAATGAGCCCATTTTTAAACTAGGAGTAAAATTATATCATGGCATGAAATAATGTTGGACCACAATTGTTAATGGACAAACTAAACAGCTCTTGAGTGTTAATGATAACTGAAGGCTGGGTTCTCCTACAGGCTCGGAGGGAAAGGCTGAGAAATATTTAGCTGCAACACGCACCTTCACCAATAGATGTCACTAAATCCTACACACTATACTTTTATGTTGCAGTGTTCCAATTCTCATTCACCAAACTTACATAGTGCAAAAAAAAAAGAGGTTAAGTTGCAGAGTGGGACTGAAAGAGACGACATTAAAAGGTTTAAAAACCAGTTGCATGACTTTGCTTTGAGGAAGACATATGATTGATTTTAAAGTTCCATCAGTTGTTGCTGGGCAGGAAAAGGTACATATAAACAATATTTCCTTAGGAAACAATAATTCCCTGAGTGGTGATCTTGACCCTCTGAAACACTCCCTTTCAGTCTGATGCTGGTGAAAATCCACATAAAGACTTTTTCTTCATATCACCTCAACTGTAAGAGATAAGAAAGTCGTGCATCTATGACTCCACAGAGTAAACAGATGTTTCCCACCCACTTCCTACAACTAAATGAAGTCAATTTATTTTAGATATTGATGGAGGTGGGTGTGTCACAGAAGGGTTCAGGGCCAATCGGCAAGATTTAACCGTTAGGCTGTGTTTCCTCCTAGTGCCTAAAATAGAATTGCATCAGTCATCAATGAACTAACTTTAAGAACACACACAGACACACGGTCTGATTTCTGTTCTTCTCACAAAGTGGCACAAGTGACCAAATTTAGAAATGCACTCAGACTTCAGTGAAGTTCCTCACAGTGAGGGTGAAATTCAGATGTGGTTGAAGCTGGTGGATGATGTCATGGAGCTGAAATGAGGCACAATTAAAGACATTAAACTCAACTCCTGTTTCCTCTCATGACTACAGTATGATTTTTAATCAATGTACTCCCGTAACAATTTTATATATATGTTGTCATTAAAATATGGCCATTAGATTCTTTATGGGCACGACATTCATTTTGTGAATGAGGGTATGAGTTACTTTGTTTAAAACCGGAGCAACTGTTGTTTCATTTAGCTCACGACTGGATCGAACAGCTGTCTGAAGCACTGCCACAGCTGTGGGACAAATTAAAAAAAAAAAGAGCCATCAATTCAAAGCCACTAAATGTTTTTGTCAATTACATTTTGCAAGTGGAAGACACACTTACTATTTTGGACATCAGATGTGGGAAGGACTGTTGTTGCCTGGATTGAGTAAGTAAGGGGAGACTCTGTGGTGGTTGACATGCCAATGGAGGGGGAAGATACTGGGGAAAAACATTAGAAATAAAATATATCACACCTAAAAACTACACACTCCAGCTTAACAGAATTTTCAGGTCAATACATTTACTTACTGTCCACAACAAAATTAACCAATAAGTTGCTCAGTGTACTCACTTGTCTGTGCAGCGCATGAAGTCAAACACCCCGAAAACAGAATCAGCAGCAGCATGTTGAAGCTTGTTTTGATTATTATTTGTGAGAGAAATAAAATCTGTATGAAAGTGCTGCTTCTGCTCCCATAGACTCTCTGGCTGTCTTTGTCCTGTACCAGGAAATGACACCTCATACAGAGGGTGGGGAAAAAAAAGAACAACAGCCTTTCAAAAAAGGCTTGGTCAAGGAAATGGAGGTGAAACTAAATCCCCTTTTATATGAAACACGGCCCTTCTATGGTTGTGACTTGCTTCATTTCAACCAGTGAAATACAAAATTCACCACCACCAGCGTTGCAAAAATAAATTATTTATGAATGAAAAGAAGGGGCTTTAAAAGACTTTAAAGAAGTAAAGTTATTTCACACCCGTCGGTCATCCAGTCCTACTATACTGAGAAACACAGAGAGAGAGGTGTGGAGCTGAAAGGCTGAATCAGCATCAGCACTGTGTGAACTCATTCGACAATCTAACAGTTTTATATAGTATAAATAAATATATAGTTCATACTTAATTGTTGCTCACCACAGTTTTATGTGTAGCAACAAGTTATGATGAGCGGAAACAGAGCTGCTATTGGGTGGGATCACTTTTTTATTATTTTTTAGAGGAACAACAATCAAGTTTTCATTTCAGATAACATTACAGTTGCATAAATAAATGTAATATGTGACGATCCCCTGCAAATAACATATTAAAGTCAACAATGCAGTCGACAATAGTAAACACATTTGAGTAAAGTCACTTCAGAATTGTGTCCATTATGTAGTGACAAAGTTGGTGTTTGAAGCTAGAGGTTCTTCAGTTTTCTGCTGCTGCTTGCAGAGCTGGACTGTCTGGACTTGGTCAGAGGAGGGGAGGTCACTGCCACATCCAAGCCCAACTCCACAGTCTTCAATGCAGGTGAATGAAATGCAGAGGCCCTGGGGCTGCTGCTGGCTGTGGATGAAGGAGATCTACAACACAGAGAGAGAGAGTGAAGCATCACCATGAAGATAAAAACAAAGAGCAGTACTCAAGTCTTACACCGAACAGCCAGTGTTTCTCAGGTGAGTGATTATATTCCAGAATTCAATAAAAGCCCTTGTTCTTTCTCTTCAGATTCCCTGATGATGAGGTGAAGTCTGACCTGAGAGAGGCGGAGCTGCGGGCAGAGTTTGTCTTGGAACTCCGGTGGCTGGTAGGAGTAGAGGAGGGAGTTGGAAGAGACAGATTGGCCTGGGACAAACAGCAAAAATAATTTCAGCTCCAGTGTGTCAGTGTGTTATTAATGATGTTATTATTTTGCCTCTATTTAGTTTTCATGAAGAACAAAAAAACATTATTTGTACACCATCTGAAAACAGGCTCTGTAAAACACTATAAACAGCTGAATGAGGGAGTGTTTGTGTGAATACAGCAGCAGTGCACGGGTGGGCGGGGACAATTCATTTGGGTACTAGAACTCACTTTTGAAACTTGTTGTGGGCACTTCTTTGTGTTTTTAGTTGTACTCCAACATGTTTGCAGTTGCCTCGCTTCACTAGCACAATGTTGCTGTTGCCTCTGTCTTGCAAAGCAAAACACTTCCTGTGTGCAGTATGAGAATGTTGCTGGACAACAGAAGATCTAAACACTGCTATATTGAGAAACACAGGGAGAGCTGACGGACCTAATCAGCTTTGTGAGAACTCAATGGTTTGAATGTAATGGACATTTGTTTATATTTCAAACGCACTACAGCTTTAAAGCAAGTGAGCAGCTCTAATTTGGATACTGCTAGTTGTGCAAATGGTAAATTATCTGCATTTATATGGCAATTTTCTAGTCTTGAAGACTTTATACTATAGTTTTGCCATTCATCCATTCACCTTCATTAACACATTCATACAACAGCTGAGTGGGTGATCTTCCAACCGTTAGGTTGGGGGTTCAAACCCGGGTACATCCAGTTTAGAAACCAATGTGTGCCTGGGTAATATGTTTGACAGTAAAACACAGCCTGGCATGTCTTCATGATTGATTAATCCTTTAAATAAAACAAACCTGCAGGAAGTATTTGTCCATCACTGATCTGAGATCAGGCTTGTCCTCCAGAGCCTCATTCAGCATCTTACTAATGCTCTTGTTGAATTCTTTTAATTCCCTCAGTTTCAAGTCCTTTTCTTCAAAAGTCTCAGTTTTGGTGTGTTTTGCTGAACGGATCTCTTTGGTCAACTTAGAACACTGGCAAACAGTGGGACAACAACAAAGTAAAATTAGGATCATGGCAACTGCTAATGAAGGTTCATATTCATGAAAACCTGTTCACACACAGAAAGTCCAAAACACTTAATTTGTTCATTTTCTACCATGTTATCCTACATTAAATAGTTACTTTTTTTTTGCAAAATTGAAGAAAAAGAGGGGAAACCCCTACAGGTGATGGTCATACCTGTTTTTTTGCTCTGTCCATTTTCTCTTGCTGTAAAGTGAGTTCTTTGTTCACTTTACTGATGAGTGATTGTTGGCGCTCTATCTGATCCTTCTTGACCTGCTCTTCTTGCAGGAGACTTGCCAACGTATTGTTCATATCCTGGAAAGGCAGAATGTAGAGGCACGCAGGCAGGGATTCATGTAAGGTAAGGTAAGGTAAGCTGCACGCAATGACTTAGATGAATAGAGATTTTTTCTTTTTTTTAAACTTAAGGTTACTGTGCACATGAAGAACAATTACATTCTTTCTAGTATACAAAGGCCAAAGTAATCCCCTGATGAGCTTAGGTGCGCAGAAAAGTCTGCAGTCTCTCCATTTGATGTGACTAATTCTTACTCACTGGACCTTTATATACAGAGAATCCCAAAATGGCAATAATACAACACTTAAAGCACATGTATACATGTCTTTATTCAAAGGCAGAGCTTTTATATATTTAGTATAGACAAAAACATTTTTTTTTTTTGAGAAATGTAACAGGACATGTGATTTCACGGCAGTGGTCAATGGTTTGTAACAGGACTAACCTGTATGTCTTGTTGGAGCTCCTGGACTTGTCTTTTCTTGTACTTCAGTGTATCTTCAGATGCCTTCAGATGCTCCTCTAACTTCTGTTTTTCTTGGTACTCTGGACCTAGAAGAAAAACATTCTCAGTTCCATCCTGATCATCAACAGCTGCTCTGGCTTTGGCAGATACAGAGAACAATCATGCTGCTTATGTGGTATTCTGTCAACCAAGTCATTAAGAACTGTACGTACTTGACTCATTTACTTTGTTGAGAGATTTGCGAAACGCTGAGTTGCTGTTGTTGAATAGCAGGATGGAGTTTTCCAGCGCTCTATTTTCCAGCTCCATCTTGCATATTTTAGCATCGAGACTGTCTCCCTTTTGCTTAACCTCTTCTTTCTCTTGTGCAGCCTGGTGAAGTCATTCAAAGTGTTGGTGTGCACTGCAGAGTTACAATCTATTCTATATCATACTCAGCATGTGACATGACAAAGGGATTTTAAGATATGATCATTTCCTCTCAAGAAAATCAGCTTCAAACTTTTAAAAATGACTTAAAAACACAATGAAATCACTTTATCCTATAGAAACATTTTATTATTCTTTTATTTAAAAAATCTTAAGTTTATTATAAAATATGGTCCTGGAATGCCTGGAAAGATGCAGACTCCCCTTTGTTGACTGTATTTTGGCAAGCTAGACAGGTCATATCATTCAATACAAATAGTAATGATGCCCCCCATTCGTTATAAACCTGATGTAGAAAAGACACCACAGTCACCACTTATTTTGAGGGGTTTTTCATCATGATGTGTGATAAAACTGTACATTGTCCCTTCCCTAGACTCAACAGTATGTGTATATAATGCTCACCTTTGTGATATAGTAGGCCTGCGACTTCTCCTCCTCCCCCTCAGGAGCTGCCATTGAAAGTGTCGCAACTTCAAAACGTTTCTTTGTCAGGTCGATCTTGGACAGTTTCTCATTCATTTCAGCACTGAAACAGAATCAGCCACTGAATAAAAATTAAAACGTTCTCTGAAAGAAGCTCGAGTAGGCAAGATAAAAACACAGGTCAGTGTGGACTGTGGAGTCTCATCAAATGTTTTAGGACCTAGGCTGCTTAAAATTCCTTTCACCAGATGAGTATGGACAGATAAATCAACATGCTTCATACATGACAGATAACCTGACATGATCTCTCCATCCCTAAAACACTTTGCTCACGTTGACACGCTGCACCGTGTTGCCTTTCTGACTCTCTTGCTGATTCATAGGTTGTTTTGTTTCAGATGCAAAAGCAGCAATATGTCTGAAGAAGAGCAACTGTTGCCAAAATAGCCAATGAGCTCTCTCTCTCTCTGCCCTGTGATTGGTCAAGCTCTCTTGTCACGTATCAGTTTTCCCCAACGCATGCATAAGTTTTAAACATAAAAAAAGCCAGTTGTTTTCAAGCCATTGCCAAATAAGTTCACACGACACTAATCAAGCCTATCTCACGCCACCCAACTCTCTTTTTCTCAGTGTAGTGATGTCGTATTTTCATGTCACCCGGCAACATTCCTGCACTCCACACAGAATATGATGCATTTTACGCCACAAGTGATGGAGGCAAGGTGAAGGACAGCTACACAGGACTAGCAAAGTGAGCCTCCTGTAGTCTCTGAGCTGCCTGCAGCAAGAATATGAGCCTCTGTCACTCACCACAGAAGCTACGCACTGCACGTATACGTCTGTATTGACTTCCAGCAGCTAATTTTTGAGCACTAGGTCACTGCTCTGCTCACTCTGTGCAGTCAGCTTTTAGGTCTCTTGATCACTGCTACTCTCTCCCCGTTCTGGATTGTACTGCTAAAAATATACATGGAGAAAGCTCTCACCCCGTGAACTGACAAGTTTGCTGTAAAAGCTTAGGACTCTCGTCACTCTGACTTCCATGGAACACTAGTCTCAGAGGTATAGACCACCACACTGGAGACTGAAGGCAACAGCTGGTGATTTCACCTGAGTCTCTGTCTCTCCTGCTCAGTGATCTTGAGCTTCTGACCGAGCATCTCTCTGTAGACCTTGATCTCCTCTTCCCTCTCCTTCATGGCTCTCTGAAGCTCCAGCTTCCTCTTCTCCAAAGACAGCACAGTGTCCGTCTTGTTGTACAGCAGATCTCGAACACGTTTGACCTCTAACTTCACCATGTTACGCTCAACCATGTTGTCCTGAAGATGAACACATGAGGTCAACAACGTAGTGCATCGTAACTCATTTTCACACAGAATATATTCTTTGTACTGAGTGTATTTTATTTGATAGTTGTCTACAGGTTAGGACATTTTTTTCTACAGATCTTTGCTACACCTGGTTTCCTAAACACATGTTTGAAAACAGAGGGTTATAAAGTGGTGACCAAATGTCAGTAGCTCAGGTGTCATCAGAAAGTTACCTGTTTTCTGACTCGGAGTCTCTTCAGCTCCTTGTCATTTGTATCACTGAGTAGCATCAGCTCCTCTACCTTCTTAGTCATAGCTTTCTTTTGAGATTCAGACTTTTCCATTTCTTTTCTCAAAAAGCGAATGTCATCCTGTGAGAGAGAGAGAGAGAGAGAGAGAGAGAGAGAAAGAGAGAGCGAGCGAGCAAATGAAAGGCCATTATTTCACTTGTCCATTGTGCAGAGCAGTGGGACTGACTTCAGACTCCTTGAGTGTGTTGGATAACATATTTGCAGCCTTCTTCTTCTCCTCTAGGGCTGCTGTTAACTCAGCAATCTTTTTGTCCAGCATTTGTTTTTCATCCAGGTGAATGTCACCTTGCAGCCGTGCCAGTTTTCTAGTCAGGCAGATGATCTTAGAGTCCTATAATGCAGAAAAGTGAGAGGAAGTGCTGAAGGTGTGTACATGGTTGGTGTGGTAAAGTCGAGCATCACACTGTGTACAGCTGGCTACTTGCAGGTTCTATCTGTGTGTGTTTTTGTAAGCTTGCCTGCTCATTAATGGTCATCTGTTGTTTCATTAAGTCCTTCTCCACTTTTTTGAGCTGGCTCTTCAGGCTGGTGATAGTGGATCTGCTCCTCGATACCTGTGCAACAGAATCCTTCATCCTGGTCTTAAGGGTCTGCACATGGTTTTTATGACGGAACAGCTCCTCTCTGCGGTCATGCAGCTGCACATCCAGCTCCTATAGCAAAGCACTGGTTAACGCTAGATTACAAAGCAGTGTCATTTTTACTAACACAATATGAAATGGAACAGTGATTGTTATTAAGGACACACTTTTCTATTAGTATAGTTTTAGAGTGGAGGTAGAAAAGTGCCTCAAATCCCCATAATTTCTTTCCCATATTTATATTGTTTCATCTACAGAAAGCTTAAAGAATGAACTTTATTTATGAAAGTACCTATTGTAATTTTCATAATAACACGAGTTAGTTAGTTAAAGCTGCCTCTGTTTGATCTTCCTGAACAGAAATGATATAACATTATTTTTATGCTGCTTCATCTAAAAAACAGGCTCGGTCAAGGAAGACTATCAGACCTGACTGAGGGAGCGTTTGTGCGTATACAGTACAAGTGCAGAGGCGGGTGGGGACAATAAGTGTTTATTCTAGTTTCTATTTGCGTTCATCTTGCTGTACTAGTTCAATGTTGCTGTTGCTTCTGTCTGTCTTGACATAGAACTTATCACTTCCTGTGTGCAGTGCAGAAATTTTGCCTGGCGACACGAGATCTAAACACCACTATACTGAGAAACACAGAGAGAGTCATGTGAAGCTGATAGACATAATCAGCATTGTGTAAACTCATATGAAAATGTGCATTTATGTATATTAAAAAGTTACACACAACAATTTTTAAATTTATGTTAGGTATTTTAGAACAACTTCTTCTGGATTTGCTGTTATATCTTTATATCTTTCATATCTGAGTATATCATGTTGTCCAAGCACAATCCCCACAAAGAATATTGTTGTAAGAAAGAAATAAAAAGGAAAAACAAGTTTTCAATATGTGCAACAGTTCTTTTTCAACTGCCATCACAGCATTAGGACAGTTGTCCAGTGCTTGTTGCTGTCAGACTGCTCACCTTGATCATCTGCTCCTCATCCTTAAGAAACTGGTCCATCTGTGCAGCTCTCTCCTCCTCACTCAGGACAGTCTGAGTTACAACTTTAAGTTTCTCCTCCAGCGCAGTGTTGTACACCCTGGCCTCACTGAGTCTACAACACATAGATACATACACACACAGATAGTTCAAGCTCATGAAGCACTTTAGCGCTTGATGACAGGCATTTTGTAAGATTTCACTCACTTCTTGTTGTTATCCTGAATGTTTTTCTTCATTTTGGACATGTTGGCTGTCACAGACTCCACGCTGGAGTTTGCTTTGTCTAGTGTGCCCTTGCAACTGTCCAACTGCGATACACACGATAATGAAGTTATTTATTCTTTATTGTAAACAGATTACCTTTAGATTTGATTGTATTTACTCCTCTTTGAGTTGTAACCAAAGTTCTTCAAGGAACTGACCTCATCCTGCAGCCTGCTACAGTTACTCTCCTGCTCCTTCAAATCCTGCCGCAGTTTTACAGCCACTCGCTGGGCCAATGTTATCTTCCTCTCCGCTTCCCTGTTGTTTTTCCTCTGAGTATCCAGCAGTTGCTTCTTCTCTGTAACAGCAGCATTCCTGTCCCTAATGCTCTGGTTGGCTTGGGCAAGTTGCTGGATGGATTAAGAAACAACACGGTCGTGTTAACACAGCGTATGTACTGTAAATGTACCGTTCAGTTCCAGCCTAAGTGCAGGGTGACAGACTTTACCAGTGCACACTGCTGCATCTCAGTATCGCGTTGCTTCATCAGCTTGATGGTGTTTTCCCACTGGTGGATGAGCTGCTGTGTCTCCAGGTGGGTCTGCTGTAAATTCTCTGTCGTCTTATCCAGTGCAAGCTGTTGAGGGAGCAGAGGCATTCTGAGATTCTGGTGGTATGATAACCTTGATAAAATAAATCATAGTATCACAGTATTGCAATGACAGCTCTAAAGTGATGCCATTTTAGCGCATCTGCTCACACCAACCTAAAGAGGGAAGGGTCATGCTACTCAGCACTGCACACAACCTGAGAGATTCCTGCCCTTTATTTGTGAAGAGTCCTTAAAAACAGCTCATTCCTTAAGCACAGTATATGACAATATTTTAGCAGTTGTGCCACCTTGAATTTTAATACCACAATATTCCCCTGAAACACAAAGTTGGCCCATGCAGGTGACATAGGGAGGAGGGGAATGTTAGTGGCAGCATCATATTTGTCCCAAATCAATCATTGTTTATGTGTTAGTGATTGATGTATTCGTATCTGAGTGCAATGAGTTGCACTGTGACAGTTGTTACAGACATACACACGTATTTCCGAAGTGAAATCCACTCACTTTATGTGCCTGATAAAAATAACGGCAGATTTCATCTTCATTCTTCCTCTTAATGGTCTAGAATTACCTTAATATATGATTTGATGAATGTGTTTGATGTCTTTTAGTCCAAATAAGCTTGTTGTCTTAGAGGTGATTCAGATTTACTTTGTGGGTAATCATTATGCACTTCACTGGATAAAAACATAACAAAAACAACATAAAACTTATGCAATGTTAAAAAAAAAATATTTATTTATGATGCTGTCAACCAGTAAATAATATATTAAATAACCACTAGGGAGCGATTGTGCTGCTTGCAAAAGACAAGTCAATTTGAATGGAGGTGTGACTGAAAGTTGGTATCACCCAATTGGAACCTGGTTGCAGGTGATGTCTGCTAAACATCCAAATGGTACTGGCCAAATCTGGCAAATCTGGAGGCTTCAGAGTGGGAGGTTATAATCCGTTGGGTCACAACCAGTCAACACTTGGTGTGAATGTGTAACAAACTTCTTTCACATAGGAAAGAAACTGGCCAATTTACAATGACAGTGTGCTGTTTTTGTGTCTTGTACCTGTGCAGATACAGTCTCAGTCAACTCTTTGTCAAGTGCTTTGCGCTTGTCATGAGCCTCCAGTGTCTTCTTCTCTATGGCCAGAGAAAGTGACTGTAACAGGAGATGAAATAAAGCAGTTAGTCCTGGAGTCAGTCAGAGTTGTGAAGGGCAACCAGGAACAAAAGTGAAACGTGTAATGGTTCTTCATTTTCTGGCTGACTGGTTGTACAGCTAGTGGGAACATTGTTTCCTGTCTCTGTACCTTGATCTTCTGCTCATCTTGCTGGGCATACTTGATGATGGCCATAGTTTCCTCATCTTTGCATGCTGACTCCTCCAAAAAAGCATCCATGGTCTCTTGGTCCCAGTTCATCTGGTTCCTGAACTCCTCCAGCTTCTGTTTGGTCTTGAAGATGTGATTCTTGAAGCAGGGACAAAAGTTAGCACATTTAAAGTGGCAGTTAGGAACTATCGACTATTTCAGGCAGTGGTTGTGTTGTACATGGCACAGACCTCGAGCATGTTCCTCCTCTCAGCTAAAGATCGAAGCTCACTCTCCATCTTGGCAGTCTCCTGCGCCAGACGACCCGTCTCCCTCTCTGCAAGAGCTGTCAGGTGTTTCTCCATCTCTTCTTCTCTTTCCTTGGCCTTACACAGAGCCTCCATGCAATAAACATCATAACAGAAAGTTAGCAATGACTTTAACCCAGTTACCAAAAGAGATAAACCTGATAAACCTACCTCAGTGTTTTCTTGTTCTCGTTTGCCATTTTTGAGGAATTCACTCATTAACTTCATTTGTTCCTTGTTGCTCTCGAGTTTGTGATCCAGTTGTGTCAGCTTTGTCTCTTTTAAACGAATCTGTTGTTGAGGAAGTTAGAAGATTACATAACAACCCATCTTGTTACCATCTGCAGCTTGTTTGCATCACCACAGTCCAAATACATAATACATTTATCTTGAGACAATACCTGGACAGATTTACCATTTACAAGGAAAAGTGCTCATTGTGTACTAATGTAAAGCTCACAACTTGTAAACCCACATATTGGGGCTGTGCTGACATAACACTCTATAACCATGCAACTGTATGAATACAGGGCAGAATAAAACCACTGAGTGATACATCTGATAGTGTCCCACATGAAAGTCAACTAAAAAAAATAGAAAAAAGATCTAAAAAGCATGTGCACAAATAGGTAAACATGCAGCAATAGAAGATTCAAACATATTTTTATAATTTTGCAGAAGCAGTGTGCTGTAACCTGTGGGCCCTGTGTGATGGTTAATTGGTTAAATTCCTTAAACTACATTGAGACCTATTAAGTAATCCATTCACTTTAATTATTAATTATCAGTTCAGTACAGTACAATAACCACAAGTGTTTATCAATGAAGGGCTTCACTGCATTTGTAAGAAGAATTTGTTCTACTGGACATCACATTTCTATCATATGGACTACTAAATAAATAACCAGCTTCACATATTTTGTAAAAACATATGAAAACCTTTTAGAGGTTTGACCTCTAAATGTATGTTAGAGCTTGAGTGGAGTTTTTGTCAAACATTCATCCAAACAAGCTTGTTATCAGTGAGCACTGTTAAGATGAGATATGTGGTTGTTGTTGTCGTAAACGGTGGAACCGCACTCACCTCCTCTATCAGCGCCCGGTTTTCAGCGTTGGTCTCGGGCAGAGCAAAGCGCTCGTCCCAGCCCGCGTCCCCGTCCGCGAACGAGGTGTTGAGTAGAAAGCCCGACATGTTGCCGCTCCGCTCGACGGAACTTCCACAGGAATCTTTTAGGGTGAAGTCAGCCGCCGCTGTTTTCTGTGGTTCGCTGTAACGCCACTTTGTTGACAGTCACCATTAGCAACTGCAAGTGCCCTTCAAGGTTGTCGCCACAAGGAGGCAGCACGAGACGCTCGGGTTGACTGTTTTAGCCAGTGGCTTTTTTGCTAATTCAGTTCACAAAGATGTAATTTATTAACATGTTCCACACATTTATATATAAAAGTCAGAAGGAACTCACTGCAGAGTGAAAACATTCAAGAATGTTTGTAGAAAACCAGGAACTAAAGTCACATATTCTATCTCCTTTTAGAAATAGACTAAAGAGTATTTTGCTGATGTTCCTGCAATCACTACAGAATGATTAAATACACTCCGTGGCCATTTCATTAATTACGCCTGTTCCCCTGCTTGACTGAAATATCAGCCAGTCACATGTCCAGAACTCAATGCATGTAGATATGATCGAAAAGACCCGCTGTCTTGCATGAGGATGGAGAAGAAAGGTGATTGTAGTAGCTTTGAATGTGGCCCGGTTGTTGTGCCAGACAGGCAGGTCTGAGTGTTTCAGAAACTGATACAGAGGGAAAAGGGGAAAAATTGTCAAAATTGTCAAAAATTATGATACCAGAGGAGAGAGGCCAGGTTAACCACTATGGACAATATATGAGAAGGTTACAACCCAGGTATGAAGATAATCTCTGAACACACAACATGTCATATCTTCAGCAGATGGGCTACTGCAGTAGAAGAGTACACCGGGCGCCACTTCTGACACTCAGCTACACAGCATAGAAACATAGTTTCCAGCTGGAATGGATTTAACTTATTTTGTTGGGATTGCACCAGCAGCACCACGGCCCTCATGTGGAAGATAAAACATTCATTTTATCATAAACATGCAGATCAGAAATCAAATCAACCTACAGAAAATAACTTTTCAGTTTTTTTTTTAAACTAAAAAACCCACAGAGACATGGTAACTTTAAAGATACCAAATTGAAAACATTTATTTAATATCTGAACATTTGTGTTTAAACAAACAGTACTATCCTTAAAAAAATTACAATCAATGTTTTCACTGATTTGTCACACAAATGCTTTATAAAATGAAAGGAAAATCAGCAATGGACAAGTGTTAAAATTGAACATTTAAAGATCAACATCCTCTTACAAACCCCCACGTTTATATTTAATTCAAGAGTGTACTACCAGTTTTTGAGTGGAGGCCTAACACATGGGCGAAGTCCATGACTCCTCTGTAGTTGGCTTGAGCGCACAAAAACCCCTAATACTTGAGATAAAAGTTCCAAACCACCACAAGTTGAACAACAAAGATATGCCTTTTTATATATGTACATACACACACACACACACACATATATATAAAGTCTCTGCTGTGTAAAATATTTCAGTCCTGAGGGTTGAAAAGGCAAAATAGTTCTCAGCTCAGTGTGCTCCACTTGTCCTCCAGTCAGTGCGTTCTCTGCTCTGTGGAAACCTCATATGGATGTTCTTTCCGGGAACTCAGCCGTTAAACTGCTGTACTTTTGGTGCCGATGTGTGGCCGTGCAAACTCCACAAAGTCATCAATAAGGACAGGCCAAGCTCCTAATGAACAAATAAACAAACAAAACTAACTTAAAAAAATAATTCCACTTCAGAGGGAGACATTAGCTTAAAAGTGGGACACAGAGAAAGATGTCCCAAATGACGTTTCACAGCTGATTATAAGCCTGGTACCAACCTTCCTCATCATAATTTGACATGTCATCTGTGATCATTGTGCTGAAGTCTAGTAAGAGGTTCCAAGTGTCCTTAGGAATTGATCTTTTGTGATGCTCCTGCAAAAAGTGAAGGGCAAAGTTGGAGCAACACAACAACACGTAAGAGTAAAAGGCTTTTAAGTGATTATTAACTCACAACTAAAAATTTGTTCCACAACTCCAGGAACTTGAATCTTCCAGCCAGTACTAAATTCCAATATGCAATAGCCATTTCTAAATCTGCAGGGAAACAAGAACCATATAAATAAATTCTCATTAGTTATGTTTACAAATAATCAGAATAAAACCCTGATTTGAAAAAGAATAATTCATGGAAGCATAACAATCTGAATTCATTTAAATTAAATCAATCTGAGTTAATCGCATGCCCACCAAAATGTGACATTTCCACATTTAAAATGGATAGAAACAGTGTGAGCAAAAAGTGGCTTGGAGCTGACACAGTTTTCTCACTGGAAACTCTGCACTGAAGTGTAGTCAATTAAATGTGCTTGGACTGATGCAAATGTCCTCCTGTCCTCTCCCCTTATTTATCGATTGCAGAAGCATAAACTGCTGACCCCGTAGCTTCATTAAGGAGAACAAAAACACAGGTTTACAATGTAGGTTCATTTACAAGAAAAAAGACTAATAAACAGAAATAAAAGTCACAGACAAGAGAGTGAGGGTAAAAGAAAACGATGATGCAGAGTAAGGGGACAAGCAGTCTACTACCTATCTATAACTATGATCTAGTGATACTTCCAGACAATCAGACAACTCTGCACATGACAAAACTGTTCAGCCTGATTAAGCACTTGATGCATGTACACAAATGTAGATTACTAATTTTTACATCTACATAATAAAAAAACCTGCCATTTGTAAACAATCAGCATTAAGAAACACTTACCCAAACCTTTCTGGCCTGGATTCTTTGCAAAATTAAATGTAAACTGGTAAAAATCCTTGAATTTCAAATGGTCCTTTAACTCTTGCTCCATCTTTGGCAGCTGAGCTTTTAACTTCTCTATACTGTCACACCTGAAGAAACACAATGCATGCTGTTATTTTTACTGGACAGAGAGAATTTTTAAGTAAATTACATACATCTTTCTTTTTAATTTCATCTAAAGCTGAAAATATAAACAGATGCATGTTTGTTTGTGTTAACCTTAGGCATTAGGCCTTGGCACACTCACACAGATTTTTGCAGTCACTAAAGAAGAGGCCAGCTACATTTATAGTTAGCGAAGAAGTATCATAGAAGTGGAGTGACTATAAATATGGGAAAACATAAAAAGTAGACAACAGTACATAAACGACAGTGTGCGTTTAGTATTGATAAAGCTCAAATTCAAAATTTTTAACCAGGATAACAAGTAGACTGAAGACACATGATTCAATACACCTCCTCCAAGTTTGTACAAAATACATGCTCACCCCTGCTCAGCCATGCCATCCATGAACTCCTGTTTAGAGAACTCGCACTGCGTTGCTGCTTTGAACTTCCAGGCTATGAGGAGGACACTTATACTAGCTGGATCCAGACCCAGGTCATCACAGAACAGCTGGATTCCATCAATGCCAATCTTGTTGTCATCATGAGGATCTAGGGGTAAGAAGATGAAGAGTTATTAGATGGATTAATAGTTGTGGCAGTGTTTTGCAAATAAACCTCTTACATCATGTGTTTTCCTACTCTGCTAAAAAGTTTTTTTTCTTAAAAATGAAGAACACTTTACATACCCCTGTATCTGTTGTAGAGCTGCTCAAGCTTCTTCTTGTCTAATGCTCCTTTTAGATGTGAAACATCAAGCTCTGGATTTTGGAAAAACTTGTCCGTGGCAACATCTAGTTTCCAGTCATTCTGTGACAGACAGGTCAGTGCAGTCTTCTCATTGGATTGTGTGAAAATCATGAACTGGCGAACTTTATCCTTCTGTGAGGACTTCAGCTTGTTCTGCACAAAGACAAGCACACAACACACAACTCAACATTAACATTGCAACAATGCGACAGAACGACAATAGCAAACAGTTGTTATTTCTTAAGAATTAGGGTTTACAGAGGCGGAGCATTCCCAGCACCTTCATATGGAGGCTTACCAACCAAAATATCACATGCTAAGTAAGTGGAGTTGGTTATATTGTATACACACACACATAGTTTAAGTATAGACTCTGAACCACGGTAAAACATTTAAAAAGCAACGAAAATATGAGATCCTGGCAGAAATGAGCACACCGAACTTGTTACCTGACAGTCATTTATACACCTGTGACAACACTGGGTAAGAAATCTAGTCTTAAATATTGCTGATAACCATTCACAGCTAACGTTACTTCAGTGAGCGTAACGTTATTTGTTTGGCGACTTGAATGCTAGCAAGCTTAGCAGGCTAACTAGGCAAACAGGCTATTCTTATCGTGAGCTAGGTGGCTAAAGCTAATAAAAAGAGCTACATTTGTTTTCATTATAAAAAGAGAATAAATAGACACTGGCGCAGTTTCTCGGCTATACTAATAAACCCAACGTGATAGGTCACACATATGGGTGCTAGTTACACTAGCATCATGGTACCAAAGTTAAAAAAAAAAAAAAAAAAGAGTGATTTCTTACCATGTTTGTCTTTGCCCGACTCCCTCTCCTCCCATCCAGCTAATGTATGTCAAGATCTTACTAGTCACTTAACAAGTTTTGTTTCCGGTTGAAGGATTTCTCTTCAAATATAAAAGCACAAGGTTAAAGGCTCACATCCTTAAGTGTTTACTTATTAAGTTCGAAACTGTTTAATCGCACATGAAACTCATTTTTTTGTGACATCCTATCATAATTCAAACATTATTTCACTCACAGTGTGTAATATTAACTGGTGCTTTCTTTTATTTTGAAAACACCTTTGGGAAGACATTGCAAAATACGAAAGCACTAGTCCGTGTCAGGGCTGTCAGATTTCGCTCCTGATGTTGAGAACCGCTCTTCAACGATTTCAGAACACATGGAAATCGTACAGACACCGATTTGTGCCGTGGATTGTACTGAACCTGTCTAAAAATGAGAAAACTTTGCGGCAGGTGACGGAGCACTCTCAGGACAAAGTGGTCACAGATGAGGAGATTTCACACAGCCTGCTGAAGCTCTTCAGCGTTTTGCCCTCCAGTCACGGCGCTCATCACCACGGGGATCTCCGAGCATCTCGCAATCATTTTCTCAGAGACCTAAAAAGTGAAGAATACCAATATGGCGGAAATCCAGTGTGTGCACGTGATGCCATGTTACACTCTCTGGGATTCTGTATTGACCGGCAGCCTAGCACTTTGGCCTTTGCTGGAACTGGAGTGTTTGTCACCAAAGGCTTTGTACCCAAAGGAGCCACAGTTGCCATGTATCCTGGCACAGTCTATCAAGCCCATGAGCCCATTCTCCTCCAGTCCATCAGAAACCCGTTTGTGTTCAGGTGCATCGACGGTGTCTTTGTTGATGGAAACGACAAGGGCATCTCCAAAATGGTGTTCAAGTCATGCAGTGGCAGGGACAGAATAGGACCCTTCTTGATGAGTGACAGCAGCTGGCTAACAGCCACTCCCCAAAACCCACTTGCCGTGGGTCAGTATGTGAACAACTGCACTAATGATTGTCCTGCTAACGTGTGCTACCAGGAGTATGATGTGCCTGACAAGTTCCCCATCCAATTCTACCAATTTCTGCCTAATGTCAAGTACAGCCAGGACACACAGAGGCCTCTGCGCTGTGTTGTCCTTGTGTCACTCAGGGACATTACAGCAGGGGAGGAACTCTTCTCCAACTACTACACTGTTGTGCATTAGAATCAGGATACTCCCTCCTGTTGTTGCCCTGCAGATATTTGTTCATAAACTCAACAATACTAATTGAAAAATAAAGGCAAAGCAAATGTCTCACATTATTAATTGTAACATGAAAGAAGCAAAGCCAAATTGAAAGTGCGTTTAATGTACAACGTGGTATATATATATATATATATACTTGGGTAGTCTTGTGTCCCCCAAGCTCAAGTCCTCCATCAGAGGCCTGGGAGCTTGAGTGCTCTGCGCAGTAGCTTGGCTGTTCCTAGGACTGTATGTATATTTATATATACTGTATATAGACTTAGACAAGACAGTGGGACAGACATTTACATATTTTACTAAGTTACAATTACAATACTTCAAATAATTAAATCCATCTCATAAAGGTCATGTGTTTCGTGTGTATGTACTTAAAAATTAATTTAAACCCACTTATTAGCAGTAGGCAGGTTTCAGTGGGCTTGACTCGTATATACTGTTTCTATTCTAACACATGAAAATATTCCTTTGATGTTCCAAGTTATAGATAATGGCTCACAACTTTAACAGTAACATAAAGATCAAAAGACTTCACCACACAAAACCTAGCACAGCTGCCTTACCACCATTCAAACAGGGGATACATGATCAATGCATACTTTTTAATCATAGCTATCATATAACATCAAAGGTCCACGGTCCCACATTCCTTCCCCATTAAGGCTAACTACTCAGGTGTGCTTAAGGCCAACGGTTAACTCTTTTAACTATTCCCATACTATAATATGGAAAGCTTAAGCTATATCTAAACTAAATTAACTCAACATTGCCTCCTACAGTATGAAATAAATATTTATGTTTAGGTACATATACATTATCTGGAAAATGCACTCGATTATCCAAGTTAAAAATGCCTAATATTCAGTGTTACTGACAAAACATAATTTTTATTTGGACTGCTGTGATGGCCTACAGAAATGTTAACACCACGTGATGTTTGAGCTAATACTGTCAGGAAATGCTCATGTTTTAGATGAAAACTAAATCCAATCCAACTTTATTTCTTAGGCACTTTTAAAAGGCAACAGTGGAGCAAAGCACTGTACAGCATAATAAATAAAAGCCATAAATGCTCACATGAGGCATTAAAATACATCTAAAAAAACAACTAAAATAAAGTTAAAAAAAAAAAAAAAAAACGTGTAAAAGTAGCAGCCATACAATAAACCAGAATTAAAACAAACTAAAAAAAATAAAAGAATGTTAAAAACTTAAATAGTGGAAATTTAAAAACAGACAGGGAAGAGGCCTGTCAAATCAGAAAATGCAATTAAAGTAATTTGGAGTTACTCAAGTGACGTACTTAGCCAGATTTATTCTCGTGCCATGTCTCAATAAGACTGACTGACAGTACATTAAAATCTGACAAGACAAGTTTGTCTTGTTAGCTTACTTCAGCATTCAGAGACACAAGTGTAAGGAACTTATTTCTGCTCTCACAAAAACAGAGACAGGGGACACCACATCTGATATGCATGTTGCACTCCTTTTTTTTTTACACCACCCTGGAATGCAGTACTTAAACGCAGGCAAGTCCACAAACTATCACATAAGCAAGGTCTAAGTCAAATTTGTTCACCCAGTGCCAATATAAACAATCAGATATCCTGTTAACTCTGCCTATATACATTATATACACCTATATTTGGTCTTTTATCAAGTATTTTATATATGTACAGTGGCATGCACACACATTTGGAAGGACAGGTGAAAATTCATTTCCCACATTCTCACACACCTAAAAGGGTGTGTGAGAATCCTTTCTATCACCAAGATGGGCACTTGGTGATAGATGGGATCTTGGTGATAGATGGGACTGAATATCATTTCCTGTCAGGACACCCTTTCAGACACGGTCATGTAGGGAACTTTATGATGGCACCCTTTTTGTTTGAAAGGTTACCAATATGAAACAAAGGTGCAAGGGCATCTTATAGGGCACTGCATTGCTTTCCTTGACTAGAAAGGTACTCCTTTGGAAACAATCAATTACCATGATGGGTTGTCATTTTTAAAAACATTTATTGACCTCCCAATCAAATATGGTTTTCATTATGATAAAGATTTGAATGTGTATTTCAAGCCTGCTTACGTTGTCCCGACGTCTCGTTTTCATGAAGTGAATCCCTAATTTTCGCCCTCACATGAACCCGCTCTTTAAAATAATAATTGCTCAACTATCCTTGTCTCAGGACTAATTCTGACCCATCAGAGACACCGTATAAGTCCTAGCACCAGTTATTACTGCAATATCCTTCCGCTGGGAAATATAGTCTGGCCCGTTTTTCACGCTTTTATTGGTTATTAAGCAACGTCGTTGTAGATAGTAGACGGTGAATAAAATGCAAAGCGATCCAAATATTAAGTGAGTCAGCTGAAACTCGTTTGTTGTTGTCACCGAGCATTAAGTTTCACAGAGAAAGTAGGCCGGCTGCATAAAGGCAGTTGGCATCGCCGTCACTGATCTTTCCAGTCGCATGCCGAAGTTGGGATCGGACCATGTCTAGCGATTCTGCGGATTACAACAGGTATACTTTACATGGTGGACGTGTTTCCTTAACAGTACTCGATATTTATGTGTGGTCCGTCGTTTGATGGCGACGTGTACTTTGTGTGCTGCCGATTTGGTCATGATTTTGTTATTTAGGCCCCAAAACTATCAGAGCGATCAGGGTGCTAGCATTCTGTGACGTTAGCTGATCGGCTTCACTGCCGTTCAAAATTTTCCTGTCTCACTATGTGGTGCTCAATGTGTTTTATCTTCGCTGTAGTTCTTATCAGACGTGTGTATAATCATAAGGTTTTCGGCGTTTGTGGTTTTTGTTGGTGGATTTCAGAGGAACTGTTGGGACAGGCTGCATCTCGGCCTGTATCTCAGACAGCAGAAGCTCCTCCACAGGCCCGACTGTCCGACATATTGGCTGCCGGGCAATAAAGCAAAGCACCATGTTGAGACTTGGTTGTCGCATAGAGAATCTTCCCTTTCTTTGTAAATAATGTAGACGAAATGGCTTTCGGCGATGTGAAACTTTGACGAGATTACATAATCGGGAAAGAAGTCGAAAGAAGTGTTGAGGCAGGCAGTCGAGCTCATGTCGTGGAATTCGACACGTGTGTCTAACGAAACCCCGGAATGTAACGAGATACGCTGGGTGTGACCCGTACTGTCGTGGGTGGGTTGTTCCATATTGTAAGTAGCTTTTACTTCTTATTTGCCTTAAAAGCGGTACGGCAAGGTGTCTGACACGGTGATCGGTGGTACACCTCATGGTTGACACGTGGTGGGAACAAGTGCCGGGTGTGAATATTTTAAGTGTCAATGTATGTAACCCCTGGTATTTTGTCCTGTTATGAAGACGTATCAAAGCTAAAGAAAGTCAAATGACCAGATTTACTTGTGTTAACAGCTCAAGAGATAGAGACCATGGGGGGCCTGAGGGAATGGAGCCTGATGGTGTCATCGAGGTAAGTACAGGACAAAGGTAAACTTTGTCTTCAGTGTTTGTCATTAGAATTTTATATGACGAATCATTTTGTTTAGGGCTGCAATGACTATAGTGCTGTTTGAATGCTTTCAGTATCTTAAATGAGTTCCAAGAGATGGAATCGATGCCACAAAAATCAGGAAACCTAATGTCAAAATAAAAGCAAGACACAGTGAATTAAACAGGCAATGTTAGTCAAGATTGGTTGGTGATGTATTGCAGTTGGTATCTCTCTGTGTTCCATCATGTCTGTGAAGATTCTCAGTCATCCAGGTCATGGTATCCATCACTGTCATCCAGATTCAAGCATCTGTTACCATGTCTCTTTACTTAACTTTAATGTGACACAACAGGATGTATTGAATAGTGCTCTAGGTGTTAAGGTGTTCAAAAAAAAAAACAGTTAAACAATGATGGATATCAACTGCTGTAAAGACTGAAAGTATAATGGGTTTAAAGAAGTGATTCAAATGAGTTCAATGAATCTGCTAGTGTTTGTTTTCCCCTCACAAACTTTTCCCTTTTTGGTCTTTATCCAGAGCAATTGGAATGAGATTACGGACAACTTTGATGATATGAACCTGAAAGAGACTCTCCTCAGGGGAATATATGCGTATGGTTTTGAAAAACCGTCTGCTATTCAACAGAGGGCAATTATTCCTTGCATCCAAGGTACATAAAAACTATATTTGAAATTTAATGGTATAAATTTGAGTGAAATGATGTCTTACCATCTTTCGGGACTTACCCAATAATGGGGATAACCTCTTTTCCCACTGATCACTCAATATTGATAAATTGACATAATGCCCTATGACAATGACTTCATGTTAAATATTTAACATACTGTCTGAAATCTCTGCAAATAGTTCATGTCTTTCTCACTGTATATTATGATTGCTATCTGAAAGAAAATCTTTGATTTTAACCCCTAATGTCTATTGCCTTGCCGTTAGGCCACGATGTCATCGCCCAAGCCCAGTCAGGCACTGGTAAGACGGCCACGTTTGCCATCTCTATCTTGCAACAGCTGGACATAGAGCAGAAGGAGACCCAAGCTCTGGTTTTGGCTCCAACCAGAGAGCTGGCTCAGCAGGTATGCTGTTCCTGAGGTCATGATGACCTCATCAGTGTCTCAGACCTAGGCAGCATATTGAGGACACTGATTCAAGTGCTAAGGTACCATTTTTCTTAAACTTGTCAAAATTCTGAAATTTTGAAACAAAGTACCCTCTTCAGATTGGTGTAGTCTCTGTCCATGGCTACATTAGTCTTAATGATGAGATCTGGCTTCGTTTATGTTGTACTTTGTGCTGATGTGGAAAACGGAGTGATATGATGGCATACCATCTTTCGGGACTGACTCTTGCAATGGAGAGTTACCTTTACTTTACTGATCACTTTGAACACTTCTACATGTTTAGTTTGCAGGTCATTTCATGCTAGATTTCCCTCATTGATGTGTTTTTTTTTCCTTTTGGTTCCTGTCTCCTATGATTTAGATCCAGAAAGTGATTCTGGCATTGGGTGACTACATGGGGGCATCCTGTCATGCCTGCATTGGGGGGACCAATGTCCGGAACGAAATCCAGAAGCTACAGGCTGAGGCTCCTCACATAGTTGTGGGTACACCAGGGCGTGTGTTCGACATGCTAAACAGGAGACATCTGTGTAAGCGTCATGGATTACAATTAGCACAAAAATTTTCTGAACTTACCTGTGACCCCCCCCCAATTAATTTCTTCTATAGTTCCAAAGTGGATCAAGATGTTTGTCTTGGATGAAGCTGATGAGATGTTGAGTCGAGGGTTCAAAGACCAGATCTATGAGATCTTCCAGAAGCTGAGCACACACATTCAAGTAAGTTTTCTTAGGTCACCAGTTGACCACAACTCTTCTGCATTAACAGAACTCTGCTATAATTGTGTGATCCAGATTTTCTGTTTCACACAATAATGCTAGCAGAGTATTGCGTAGAAGGAGATCATTGTGCACTCTACTGGAAATGAGATGTGGTCGAACCTCTTTCTTAATGTTCAATGGCCTCTTCTCAAGGTCTAGTGCTATAAAATTAAAATGTAATGCTTTTAAGAGGCTGATCTAAAGTTGAACTTTGTGACTGTCTTGAGTTTTCATGGTAAAATGTTTCTTCAGGTGGTCTTGCTATCTGCTACTATGCCACAAGATGTGTTGGAGGTGACCAAGAAGTTCATGCGAGAACCTGTTCGCATTTTGGTGAAGAAAGAAGAACTTACCCTTGAGGGTATCAAGCAGTTCTACATAAATGTAGAACGAGAGGTTGGCGACTTAATTTTTTTTTTTGTCCACTCTCTTACCTGTATGACTATCATAAATGTCCCTTCTCTCTAAAGCACCCTGCTAAAACTGCAGAAGTCAAACCTTGCCGGTTTAGCTAATGTGGTCGTGTAAGCATGGGTACACCAGGGAAGGAAAGAAAAGGCACAGCGTCAGAAGTGAGGCTCGGAGGGACCTCTTTCTTAATGTCCAGTGTTCTTTGTCTCAAGACGCTGTGTTACATGTAGACTGTATTGACAGATGTCTGAGATGTTCCTCTTTGGGTTTACCTATTTGTCTGGTTTATTGTTCACTTAACGGTGTATTCCTGAGCATGACCTGTCTTTCTTTTTATGGATGTCTGCAGGAGTGGAAGCTGGACACCCTGTGTGATCTCTATGAAACTCTCACTATCACTCAGGCTGTCATCTTCCTCAACACAAGAAGAAAAGTTGACTGGTTGACTGAGAAGATGCATGCTAGAGATTTCACTGTGTCTGCTTTGGTACGACATATTCTGTTTTGTTTCCCTCCACAACTGCTTTTGTTCATGCCACATCTTCCCAACTAAAATTACTTTGTATTGACAGCATGGTGATATGGACCAGAAGGAGCGTGATGTGATTATGAGGGAGTTTAGGTCTGGCTCTAGCAGAGTGTTGATCACCACTGACCTGCTGGTAAGTATGAGGTGCAGTATGGTGGAAAGATTAATTGGGTCATGTCTAAATATGCAGCTGATCATGTGAGAAGCTAAAACCCAAAAGGCTGTAAATACAGCCACAGTCCAAAAATGACTTGGCAATCAAAAACCTTTTGGGAGAGTAGGGCTCATACTCCACAATGGGTTCTTCTAATGTAGGAATCTGTTACTTATATATGGGCAACATCACCATGTGATCAGCGTTCTACTCGTCTCTCTCTAAAACGTACCCCAAGTGAAAGGCCTTTCTTTTGGTTTGTTGCCAGGCTCGTGGAATTGATGTCCAGCAGGTTTCCCTGGTCATTAACTATGACCTTCCTACAAACAGAGAGAATTACATTCATAGGTAAGTTGGAATTGTATATGTATATAACAAATATGCTCTTCAGTCTTCTGGTGAGTGTAAAATGGCACAACTTTTACTCTCCAGAATTGGTCGCGGTGGCCGTTTTGGCAGAAAAGGAGTTGCTATCAACTTTGTGACTGACGAAGATAAGAGGATTCTTCGAGACATTGAGACGTTTTACAATACAACCGTGGAGGAGATGCCCATGAATGTGGCCGACCTGATTTAAATCCAAAATTGAGATTTTTTTAATGCAGTGATAGCGATCGTCCACTTGCATTGTGCTTATTATTCGAGGGGGAAAAGACTTCTCAATGCTAAAACTTGGATCCGATTTTTGGTATGTGTTTAAAAGCGAGGTGACTTCTATGGTGGTCCCTCTTGGACAGTTGTAGATTCTAACCTTGATGGTTGGTTGGAGCTACAAAGCCATGGAGTCTGAAAACATTAAAGTTCTTTTCAGGTATATTTTTCCTTGGTCAATTAAGATGTGTGTATTTGATGTTCTCCACCATTTAGTAACTTACTTGTGGACTAAAAGGTATAAGTGCTGTATAAAGTCTGCAAACTATGTTATGCTAACATATGTGCGATGTTATTGGTCTGCTTAATAGGGGCACATGTCATGTTATATTGTAGGTTCACTTGCTTTTGTTTTTTTGTGAATGTGTTAATTTAATGTATTTTTATCCCACTTGCTTGATGAGAATTCCTCACTGGTTGGTTATATTTTGCTGCTGTGGTTTTACCCTTCCCAGAGTATATTGCTATTTTCCTCCTTGAGTACTTTTCAGAATTCCTCCTCCCTGGAATTGTATGAATGTCTTAATAAACTAAAATTGCTGTAATTAAACTTGTTAGTAGTGGTTGTGTGCTTGCGAACAATTTATCCTGTATCAATAAAGGTACTTGCTGCAACTACTGAGTCACCATTACCAATTGACATGGTAGTGGTAAAGCTTGAGACAGAATTGTTGTGGGCAGGGGGTGTTCATTAACAGTTTCCTTGTCTTAATTTTTTTTGACTTATGACATTGTCCTGTTTATGAAATAGGATTGTGGGGTGTCATGTCCTATCTAAACCTTCCTCAGTGACTGGCTGACTGTATCAAACATGGGTGAAGCCTGATGTTTTTGACTAGGACACAGAAATTGCCTCCATTACACAAACTAATTTAACTGTGGTCAAGCTGTCACACTCTGAAAATGAAGTGCCTTGTATTAACCTGTAAGAAGTTTCTCCCTGTTGGTACAGTAAAAAGCTTAATATTCATACGAGTAGTCTGACAGGTCTTCAACACAGAAGTATCGGTCTTTGCCAGGAAATTATTGGATATTTTAGTTCTACAGTGTTTCAAATTTCAGGTGTTGTCTTTTACTTTCTCTTTCTCCCATGGGAAGGTTGAGTTGGACATAAGGCCTGTGCATTTGATATCCTGGATGTGGGCAGGGTGGGATGATGTCGCACAGGTAGCAGCCATTTGTACCTGCCCATTTCAGTGCAACTACCATTTAGGCTTTGACGCCACTTCATTTTTAGAGTCTGATAGTTTGACCAAGGATCTGCAAACCTTGGGTAGTTTGATTAACATGATTAATTAGTAATCATATTTATTGCACACCAGTTAATACAGACAAACGCATTCATTTTGCAGAGGTGTTCCAAAGGAGCTTTATTATGGATTTGTAAAATACTCGAAGGCAGTTTGTTTTAAAACGGAGATGCTTCACTTCCCAGAATGAAAATGAATATTGGCAAGGTATGGTGATCCTTAAAATGTGTAGTGTGAGTTAATGAAATAGATCTGTGTTTGTGGCAGTAAGCAAAATGTTGCATACCTGGGCTACGAAGCAAGTAACCTCTGGATGGCAGTGCAGCAGGCATGAGTTAAAGAGGAACAACCACAACCAACAAAAAATTGGATAGAATGATATCACATAAATAAACAAACATAGATTTGTAGCATGCTTTTTATATATAATTATATGCCTGTTACATTCAAACAATGTTGATTAAACCTATCAGCTTCTGTGTTTTCCAGAGCAGTGTTTAAATTGTACATCGCCTGCTGCCATTCCAACATGGGAAGTGATTTGTTTTATTTCAGAACAGATGGAGGCAATGCAAGTTCTACTGCAAAAACCACAGGTCATTCAGGTCATTCAGCAGTTTCATGGGATCAATGATTCTTGCCTTTGCCCGCAGCTGTATAGGAACAAATGCTCCCTCAGTCAGGTCTGATAGTATTGTCTGCCTAACATTAAACCGTTCGGTTCACACCCCTGCCCTACGAACTGCAGCTTTTCATTCAAAGGACATGATCTCATCGTTTGATTGCTTTGATGTCCTCTAAGACTGTGATGGCTTTGAAAAGTCAGATTATGAGCTGCTTAAACCCAAAGAATTCTTTATTTACCACCACTACTCACAAAGGATTCTGGATCAACAGAAGCAGACATTAATTCCAAATTAAAAATCTCAACCGCTGTACAACACCAAATAATAACTTATGTACAACACTAACAAAGAGAATGGATTTTAAGGTGAGAAAAAAATGAAACAAAAGAGGATTCTGACACTAAGTGCAACATTACTGATGGTAACTGCCATAAAAAAAAACCAATGAAGTATAAGAATGGGTTTATGAAGTGATTAAAAAGAGTTCAGTCAATTAGTTTTTTCTTGTTTTGGCTCACAAGCTTTTTACCTTTTCATTTTATTTAGAGCAATCAGAATGAGATTACAGACAACTTTGATGATATGAACCTGAAAGAGACTCTCCTCAGGGGAATATATGCATATGGTTTTGAAAAACCATCTGCCATCCAACAGAGGGCAATCATCCCTTGCATCCAAGGTACAGAAATTAAATTTATTTGAAAGTTAGGCTTATATTTGAGTGATTTTTAGCAATCTTTTGGGACCTAACCAATAATGGGGATAACTTACAGGTGGCTTTAGGTTGAAGGCATTCTGTTGTGATTTGAGTGGAAGTAATTTATTTTTTATGTCTTTTCTTTAAATACAAATAATAATGTCTGTCGCTGTGCCATTAGGCCACGATGTCATCGCCCAAGCCCAGTCAGGCACTGGTAAGACGGCCACGTTTGCCATCTCTATCTTGCAACAGCTGGACATAGAGCAGAAGGAGACCCAAGCTCTGGTTTTGGCTCCAACCAGAGAGCTGGCTCAGCAGGTATGCTGTTCCTGAGGTCATGATGACCTCATCAGTGTCTCAGACCTAGGCAGCATATTGAGGACACTGATTCAAGTGCTAGGGTATCATTTTTAAACCTGTAACAATTGAGAGTGTTATTCGTATTGTTGATCACTTTGATTTTCAACATATTGAGGTTGCAGATCTCACCATGCCACAGTCTTAAATAAGTGTTGTGATTTTTTTTTTGGCCCTGTTTCCTCTGATTAGATCCAGAAAGTGATTCTGGCACTGGGTGATTACATGGGGGCATCCTGTCATGCCTGCATCGGGGGGACCAATCTGCGGAGCGAAATCCAGAAGCTACAGGCTGAGGCACCTCAAATAGTTGTCGGCACACCAGGTCGTGTGTATGACATGCTAAACAGGAGACATCTGTGTAAGCATCATGGGTGCTGATTAGCAACAAAAGCTTTTATCCGAACCTTTTTGTGACCTCTACCATACTCCCTTTATAGTCCCAAAGAGGATCAACATGCTTGTCTTGGATGAAGCGGATGAGATGTTGAGTCGAGGGTTCAAAGATCAGATCTATGAGATCTTCCAGAAACTGAGCACACACATTCAAGTAAGTTTTCTTAGCTCACCAGTTGACCAAAACTGTGACCCAGATCTCATCTATTTCACACAATGATGCTAATTGTGCACTCTAGTGGAAATTAGATGTGGTCGAATTAATTGCCCTCTTTCTCAAGGTCTAGTGCCACCAAGTCAAGATTTAAATATAGTACTTTTGAAAAAGCTCTTGTGCGATTGTAATAATTTCCATGAGGCTGTACCCTGAGAGGTGTAATGCCGCCCTCCACAGTTTGAGGTTTTTAAACACAGTTTCAAGCTCTCTGGAGTTTAATGGTAAAACTGAATGTTTTTCCAGGTGGTCTTGCTATCTGCTACCATTCCACAAGATGTGCTGGAGGTGACCAACAAGTTCATGCGAGAACCTGTTTGCATCTTGGTAAAACAGGAAGAACTTACCCTTGAGGGTATCAAGCAGTTCTACATAAATGTAGAACAAGAGGTTGGTTTATGTATCAGTAGAACCTAATGAGTTTGCTTTTTGTCCATTCTCTTACCTGTGTGACTGTCATAAATGTCCCTCCTCTCTTAAGCACCATGCTGAACTGCAGGAGCCAAATACTACAGCAGGGGTGCCCAATTTGGGGCCCGCGGGCCGCATCTGGCCCAGGCTCCTTTTTTTTGGCCCATATGATTTTTCCCATCTGTGCCAGCTGGTGGAAATTTCTGTCCCAATGGCTTTCAAGGGTTAGCTGTAGTTCACTTTCTGACCACAGTTTTATATAGTATTAAATTAATTGATTTAAATAAATTGATTTCTCAACAGTGTGCCTTATCTGTTGACAGAGAGTGGCAATTTTAAAAGAATACATCATTTGTCGTCATTACAAAATCCATTTACCTTCCCTACTCATTACTCAATCTAGTTTCATATTCAGTCTTAAGTAAATTCTCTCTGGTTTCAAGAGTTGGACCATAAAAGGCACAGTGTTACAAGGGCATGTGTTATTGTTTAATATGCGTTTTAGTTAATTTTATAGTTAATTATGTATACATTTTGTATTTTGTCTTAAGTGCATTCCTACTTGTTACACTCGGACCATATCCATATACAATGATAATCTTACATAAAAATATGACATTTCAATACAATGTAAAGTGACATAACACAAATGTTTGGTTTTGGCCCATGGCCCATCCAAAGAATTCATTTTTGGCCCATTATAGGGACGAATTTGGGCATCCCTGCCCTACAAGTTTAGCTTATGTGGCTGAGAGGGACCTCTTTCTTGAAGAGTAACTAAACCCTCTTTGATGGCTAACTCTGCCCAATACCTGTTTTTGAAAAATGCCAAGAGGTGGCCTGAGAGCTACGTGAGGGACAGGAGGAGGGAGGGGGAGTTGTGAGCAATGCAGGGATAGAGATCTGGTTATGAAATCTGACACTGAGTTGCAGTGATGTAACAAGGTACTCCATGAGATAAGTCCAGAGTCATTTGTTAAATTTCAGCTTTTTCTTTGAGATACTTTGGATGTTTCTAGCTGGGTTGTGGTTTTATCTGGTTTATTCACTTAACGGTGTATTCCTGAGCATGACCTGTCTTTCTTTTTATGGATGTCTGCAGGAGTGGAAGCTGGACACCCTGTGTGATCTCTATGAAACTCTCACTATCACTCAGGCTGTCATCTTCCTCAACTCGAGAAGAAAAGTTGACTGGTTGACTGAGAAGATGCATGCTAGAGATTTCACTGTGTCTGCTTTGGTACGACATATTCTGTTTTGTTTCCCTCCACAACTGCTTTTATTCATGCCACATCTTCCCAACTAAAATTACTTTGTATTGACAGCATGGTGATATGGACCAGAAGGAGCGTGATGTGATTATGAGGGAGTTTAGGTCTGGCTCTAGCAGAGTGTTGATCACCACTGACCTGCTGGTAAGTATGAGGTGCAATATGGTGGAAAGATTAATTGGGTCATGTCTAAATATGCAGCTGATCATGTGAGAAGCTAAAACCCAAAAGGCTGTAAATACAGCCACAGTCCAAAAATGACTTGGCAATCAAAAACCTTTTGGGAGAGTAGGGCTCATACTCCACAATGGGTTCTTCTAATGTAGGAATCTGTTACTTATATATGGGCAACATCACCATGTGATCAGCGTTCTACTCGTCTCTCTCTAAAACGTACCACAAGTGAAAGGCCTTTCTTTTGGTTTGTTGCCAGGCTCGTGGAATTGATGTCCAGCAGGTTTCCCTGGTCATTAACTATGACCTTCCTACAAACCGAGAGAACTACATTCATAGGTAAGTCAGAATTGTATATAACAAATATGCTCTTCAGTCTTCTGGTGAGCGTAAAATGGCACAACTTTTACTCTCCAGAATTGGTCGCGGTGGCCGTTTTGGCAGAAAAGGAGTTGCTATCAACTTTGTGACTGACGAAGATAAGAGGATTCTTCGAGACATTTCAACATTTTACAACACAACCATGGAGGAGATGCCCATGAATGTGGCCAATCTGATTTGAGCCTGATCTTTTGAATTATTGTTCTTGGCTTTCTTTCTTTTATACTCATTGATATACAGTAGTTTGTTTACCTGCATTGTGCTTACAGTATCCAATGGTAAAAAAGTCTACTCATTACTGAAACATTGATTGGATTTCTTTGTTTAAATTAAAAGCGAGGTGACTTACAGTATATGGTGGTCCCGCTCAGAAAGCTGTAGATTCTGAAATGTAACTACTTTTCAATTTCCTCCTCCCTAGAATTATATGTATGGCTTAATACAATAAAATTGCTGTGAAGACCTATTTCCACCACCAGGTACCAGGAACTTTAATGCAAAGAAATGTGCTCTTGTAATGAAATAAATACATATAATTTACAAGCTGTTGAGGAGATTGATTGGATTTATTATTATTTATTATTAAGACGCACAAGGTGCTCAAGGTGCTCACAAGCTCCACCTGGTAGGCTCCCTTTCTTTCACAAAGCAACTTTTATCCAGAGCAGAAACCTTTGGGAGCAAAAAAACAATCTACCATGTACCTCCATTTAGTCCTTGGTCACTGGGGTGGAAATGCAGATAGTTCCTGGTAATAGTTCTTGCAATGGAAACATGCCCTAATGTTTTAATAAAATCAAATTGCTGGAAGTAAACTGTGTTTGTTTGAATCTCGTGCTCAAGAGCATTAATGTATCCCCTTTTAATTTGAGAAACAATCCTTAGGTAACGACTGTAAAACTGAAACACCATCATCACCTTTAAACATGGCAGTGGTGAATAATGAGGTGGGAGAATGGGCCTTTTTCCATGTCAGATATTTTGACAGGTCACACTCGGAAAAGCACATTAATGATAGGTTCCCCATTTTCAGTGTGCGTGCAGCCATCAATAATGTTCAGTAACACCTGACATGTCAAAATGTCTGCTGTGAAAAAAACGCCCATTGGAGTGAAACAAAAGGTTTGCCCTCCAGCTCCTAGTGGAAAGCAAGCAGACATTAAGACATCAAAATCTGAGTTGGGCATTAGAGACTGCTATGGTAGCAAAAAAACCTTTTCTGCTCTCCCACCTAATGTGTCAATGACACCCTGTCTAAGGCCCTGACATGCTCTGCACCCTCTTTCCGTCTTCCTTTCTTTGGCCCGAGGACACTTGAGTCGAGATTTGTTGTAAAATATTCTGATGATTCAATTATTTTCAGCCTCCTGCAAGATCATCAGTGGGGCCAGTGGTCCTGTCCGGGGTGTACCCTGCCTCTCGCCCTATGTTAGCTGAAGAAAGGCACCAGCTTTTTCCCCCTAGTGGAAAAAGCGGTAGAAAATGAGTGATCCTTATATATTTGTCATCCTTAAGCATATAAGAATATTTGATATTGTTGGATTACAAATTTATAAAATGTTATAAATCTAGGTTCCAACATAAAAGTATTGGGTTTTACATTTTGAGGTAAAGATGATGACATCAAGTCTGGCAGCCCAGGTGACTGAGACGATAGCCTTTAGTCTTTATTCACTTCCTGACCACCTGAAGGAGTGATACTGTCAGGCTGATTGGATTAGCACCTATGCATTCAACTGCACTGTTATGCTGATGAGTTTAGGGTTGAGGAAATTGGTTACCAGGCTGAATCCTGTATTGCATTTGAATGCTTTGTTTAGATTGTCTCCACCTTTATGTTGAAAAGTATATAACTCTACAGTGCTGAGCTATAGTCAGACTTGGATGACTACAGCGACGCACAGTGAGTTCTCAATAAAGAGTAACTTCTGCTTGAAAGATCTCCCAGTGTCTCCTGGTCTCTGCTTCGACAAGGAAAAAGTTTCCAACAATATGCTGTATAGTGCTTTTATTTTGTGTGTAACATTTTTCATTCTAGTGATATATGAATTCTTTATTGATGTATTAATAGCTGTTTGTATTGCTCCTTTCTGTTATGTACTTTGTAACCTCGTGAAGAAAGGAACTATAGATAAAGTTTACATTATTGTTGTTGTTATTATTATTATTATTATTATTATTAGGAATCAGACAAAATGCATAGCATGTGAATCCGGGTGACACTTTTTTAAAACCAACCTGAAGAGCCAGGTCTTATTCCAGGACAGGCTATTTTGAACAAGCTACAGTTTCACCTCACATGTGGGGCTCAGTTGGTGCATTGATCAGCATGTTCTGCAACTATATTTAGCATTCCAACATTGCCAATGTAATTATTTTCTGTGCAGCCGCCTCCTAACACTCTTAAGTCACATTATGGGGACTTGTCTTCCACATGGGGACAAACATCAAGATGAAGACATGTTTTAAAGTTAGGCTGAGGTTAGGGTCATGGTTAAAGTTAGGGCACTGGTAATTATTGTTATGATAAATATAAATCAATGCAATGTCCTCTGAAGTCCTGGAAACGTGTGTGTGTTTGTCACCTGGTTAGATGCCAATGTGGAATACAGGCAGTTTTTAAAAAGAATCATTTGTAATAAACAGATGTCGGCAGCTAGTTGTGTCTCGAGCTTTGCCTGAATATTTCGTCTTTATGTATTTCCATGGAAACAGAGCAGCTGTTTGGAGAACAGCTAATCCAGGGCCACATCACATTTCTGGATGAGGAGCCATGAATAAACATAATAGACAATTCAGAGCAAATCCACATGAGACGGGGAGAGGCCAACATTGTCATGAGGCAGACGCTAACATTTTTACTCACGTTTGACTGAAGTAGGATTGGTGAAAGTGCCAGTATTGTTGCTGAGGACACATGGCTCTGTCTGCAGCAGAAAAGATGACTGAAAAATGAGACCCACTTTTTGTTTGCATGTGAGGGTTCATGACATTCATCTCATGTTTGGTGCACAATGGCACGACGCCAGTCTCAGTTACTATAATAATAATAGTGTGCAACATGCCCCTGTGGACACTGACGAATTTATGGCTGTTGTTGGACATAATTTTATCCACACATATATACTCATTTTAGTAGAAATCATATCAAATCAAATTATTAAGTCAGGTTTATGAAGGCCGACACTTTCAGGGTGAGGTAAGGGCCTCTTCACTTGCAACATGCAACTTCTCTAATAGATGCTGCTAATTTTTTTTTACACATTGCACCATTAACACTTATGGAGCACTTTGAGGCTCCAGACATTTGCACTTGAAACCTACATCCGCTTTGCTGCTCAACAAAGTGCCGTTATGAAGAGGAAGGACAAGGATTTGTAATTGTCATCTTACAACCAAATGCTCAGAATAAATGTTCTGTAGTCATTTGTTTGATGGAGCTTCCTATGTGATTTATTACATACACTACACCTTTAAATACATACTGGTTAAACCTTCAGGGTGTCACTTCTGTCACCAAAACACTGCTAATGTCACTACCTCCCCAGACTTACCCCATGTCTCAGGTGAGCCTGCAGAGCTTTCTGATAAATGACTCTAGGTCCATTTTCTAACTGTTCTCTTTCAATATTCTTTCTGTATCTCATATTTCAACTCATATTTCAAAGAACCAGGGTTCATTCCTTAACCTAAAGTTAACTGCTGCCTTGCCTTTCTTGTGTAGCCGTTAAGCTTCCGTCTTCTCTCCATCAGTCGCGATGTAAGTGTGACCACAGACACGGAGACAAAACAATGTGTGTGAACTCATATGACAATGGTTGGAATGTATTTGTTTATATTTAAACTTTACACCCCCCCCCCCCCACACACACACACACAAACAGACACCTATGCTTTACCCTTCAGAAATGTATTGCCATTTTTGAAATGGACCTTTTTTTCTTCTTAATACTCAATGTAATATTAGATCTGTGTTGTAGTTAGACCCAGCATATGACAGTTCCTGCAGAACAAACACACGTTACAGAAAGTAAAAGCTTGAACTTTAAAATGTGACCTGTCCTTTGTCTGAAAAAGGGAGTGGGAGTTGTATGTCAGTTTGGAAAGTCTTATTTATTTCTTAGAATAGTGGTGCATGGTTAGTAAAACCATGAGTGATTTGTACACTACATGTGTTTTTATCAGTCAAGGAAACTTGTGTAAGTGAGTTAGTGTGATTGTGATTTTGGCAATATTGTTCGGTTTGTGGATTAACTCTGCTTTGGGTTCACTGCTAACATGATGATGAAATGCATAACTTCCATTCTAACAACATGCATTGAAACAAAACAATATTTTATTGAAAAAACATTTTTTTTTTTAAATCTTAATTTACATTGGAAAACATTTTTCTGTGTTGTGATGACAGTAACATTGTTGTGCAGCTGCATAACCTTATTTATTGTTATTAGAAAAAAGTTTGAAAAACATCATCAACCGTATCCTTTTGAGTGTATTTGCTGTTGTAAAATAGTTGCATTCAAATGTAACTGTTGTGCCAGAACAAGTTGGCGTTAAACCAGACGATATCCACCACGCGGTTTGCTGGCAGCCAGCAAAAGAAACTTGCAGAAGGAAGTCTGCTCACATAATTTTAGCTTTTGCACCAACTAAAGTGACATATACCTTGTCATATAGCTTTAGAGTTGCTCTTTTGCAGGTGCATGGTCTATGCATAGTATTATTAATAATCCAGTGTTTGCCCTACAATCATTCAGCATCAGAGCTTCACCACTGCTGGATTATTAAAGGTATCACACAATCTATGAGCCACAAATGAGTGTCAGTCATCACTTATACATGTCAGCACCAAAAGCTGTGTACATATATATATTATATATATATATATATATATATATATATATGAAATAATTGATTACACACTATTTTTACTATTACTTAATTTAAAACTAGTTTGATTGTGATGAATATGGGCTGAGCTATTGTGGGATTTCTCAGCACCACTACTGAAGAAAAATTTTAGGATAAAGAAACAGTAAATAGAAAATTTTACATAACTTAAAGCATTAGGCTATAAAACTTGAATGTTTTGTAGGGTTTTTGTAAGGTGGTCTCTCTGAATCCATAAACACATGTACTCTTAGACAGAATCAAAATGTGTCACAGATAAACACGTTCTGTTTTGCAACATTTTGTTACCTTTGTCTTTTGATATATTTTTTAGATTGTTTAGAGAATTTAATTCACTGGACCAATATTCTGCAACACCGCGAAGCACTTCTGTCTTTTCTCTGTTTCTTTGAACTGTTGGTTTGAGACAGAACAGTTTCTCTTTGTAAACGGTGATTAAACAGAGTTTTGCAGTAAAACCCATGATTCCTAATTCCACAGATGTTTCCTGAGTATTATATTAATCCACAGCCCCCACACACATACTCATCATTACTGCACAAGATCTATTTGTTAAGTATTTTCTGTCGTATATTTATTCATTACACTTCACGGTTACATTTTTAGATATGACTGTCAATAGCCTAGTTTTGTTACACTGACTCACACATCACGATTTTACCAATATGTTATTTCCACTTCATCATCCTTATTATAAAAACAGAACCTTCTTACAGGGCCGCCAGGTGTTAAAAAGTCTTTCAGAAGGATAAAAATGTCATTGTGAAGTTCATTCATAAAATAGGCCTTGGGTTAAAAACTAATTTAACTACTAATTTAAAAATGATCTGTGTTCATAAGAGGTCATTGATGGTGGTGATCCCATTCTGTGACACTGTAACAAGGATGCCTCGTGTGATCCCTTCGCTTCCTGCAACTCAGACCACATGACAGTCTTTTGACAGACATGGGTGTCCTGCTCAGTTGACTGAGGTAATAATTGCAGCAATGATCCAAAGTACGTCACACGCATATTGTCTCTCTCTTTATGGCATGCGCTGACTAACATTCAAACCTAAATAGTGTCACAAAAAGGCTGCTTTGCAGGGGTAACTGTTTATATTGTAAGGCTTACAAAGAAGAGCCATTTTCATGGCTGCACAATACAGCCTACCAAAGACTCCAGAGGTCCAGTTTTTGACCTGGGGTTGTGTTGCTGCCTTCCACAGGCCATAGATATCCTCCACATGACCATGTGAGGTCATCATCTTGTCATAGATGCACAGGTGGTAAGGTGCTTTGCCCTCTCCTGAGAAAAAGAAATGATCTTGTGGTGTCACACCAACAGCATTGGCACATATGCCCATGAACACGTCATCTATGTAAAGGGAGGCGTTCATGGTCAAAGTAGCTTGATAAACTTTGTCTGCCACGTCACTGGAAACCACATATCCGGCCCCTGCGGTGTAGTCAGGGTACGATATCCACTGGTACATATCGTAGGACATGTAGTATTTGCTGTCTTTCCTCCGGATGGGTGGGGCCCCTCTGTGCACTCGACCAATCCAGAATTGTGTGACCCCCCTGCTGCTCATGTCCTGCAGGTAGCTCACCAGGTTGGGCATGTGGACAAAGATGTCGTCATCAGCCGTCATGAGGAAACGGGCGTGTGCGCAGCGGCTGTGCATCCAGTGGAACTGCATGATCAGCTTCAGGGTCAGGTTGTGAAAAGTGTCTAAGAAGTCCTGTTGGATGATATCACCATAGAGACGGTCCTCGAACATGAGCTGCTCCTGAAAGCCCAGCCCACTCCTTTCACTCCACATAGGATTACGATTGTTTGTGGAAGGGGCTCCTAAGGCAAACACCACCTTGACAGTCACTCCTAGAGTTTTCTGGATGTAGGTCTCATTGCCCCAGGTAGATCTGATGGCATGTCGTCTCTCAGTGTTATTTGGGGACGATTTGACAAACAGGAGGAGGAGGACGTCCTGTCCGCCACACTTATCTGGGTGATCCAGCATGTAGTGGAAGTTGCTGAACCTTCTTGCCTCCTCCCGTGGGATGGTGAAGCTCTTGTTAATGTCAATGAACTGGTTGACCAGGTAGCGGTACGAGTAGGACTTGATGTGGCTGAAGGCATTTATGTTGAGCTGCTCCCAGCAAACCATCACCACTGACAGCACCAGGCAGGTGCTCATCAGCTGTATGAACTGGCATCTGCGTATTCGACGGAATCTTGACTTTAACATTCTGAGAACCCGTCACCCTTCGGCTTTGAAGCAGCTGGTGTCAGTGGGTGCAGAGGGGACAAGACAACTTAAGGATGTCGTGGAACTGTAGTGCCTCAGAGCAGCACGTGGGTGGGTCATCCATCCTAGGTTTTCCACATTCAGCAAGCAGCCCTGCATGGAAGCCACTAGGTCTGCTGGGAAACAGTCAGCCAACGGATTATTGACCAACAAAGCTGTTGCCTGAAAGATCTGAGAGAACAGAGCACAATGTTGTCAGAGTTCAACCAAAATTGCGTGCTTCCTTTTTGTCAACAGCCGGAAATGCAAACAAACCATGATTTCTAAATGTTGGCTTAGCTCACATCTTCCCTATTTTGAAGCAGAGATATCAAATGTTTAAAATGTATTATTAGTTTGACCAACATATATTTCCCTGAAAGAGGAAACCTGCATGCATTTGGGTTATTCAAATTTGTGTTATTTAAATTTGTTTTAAATTAGCAACACAACTTCAACTACATATCCAATTGCCACAAAGGTTAGAGCAGTGTCTCAAAAAATCAATAAAAAAAAAATCTGTAATTCGTCTTTAATCAACATTAACATTAAAATACAAACCTAAGATTTTCAGTGTTTTCACAAACAAGCAAACTGCTGCATCGCAATAATGCAACTGGAAACGGCATAGAGTTAGTCATAAATCAGTTGTTAATGTGCAGAAATGTCACGGAGTTCTTTGCCAGTCTTAACTGAGACTGATTTATGAGAGTGGAAACATGTTCACTGGTCGGATGAGTCCAAGTTATAACTTGTTTTTGAGGGAAAACTGACATCAAATGCCAAAGATGGAAAAAGCAGACATTAGCATGTGAAATGGTAATGGCCATGGAGTGATTTGCATATATGAAGGTGCCACTGATGTACATGTAGATGCTAAAGAGAAGAATCGCACAATGCTGCACTATTTTTTTTAAAGCAAGACTGTCAAATATTCCACCAGTAAACCGGCAACATTTTTTTTTCATCTACAATTCCCATAGTTAAAAAGTGTAGTTAAATTAAATTTGAGTTGTAGATATCAGTATCTTCAAATATGTACATGTGTAACAGATAATCAGTGAAAACACTTTAAAAATTTGTTAAATGCTCCCCTTTTTTAAAGATTGTTTTTTTCTTCTTCTGCATTTCTAAAAATGTGGTTTTGCATTTGAGAGCAGCATCATATACTCACTGATTCTGTGCGTGAGAAATGTTCACCGAAATGTCAGAGGTTAGAGGCCGGTGTAGGGACTGAATGCAAAAGCCTACACAGCAAATGTTGCAACACAGGCTCGGCCACAATGGAAGGGTTTAAGGCGCAGACCCACCGAAATCGCTGAGAGTCGTGGAAAATTCATGGGGCACAATAGACAGCATCAGAACAGCTCTGCAGCACAATGTGGGACAAGAATAGCCTACTTCCGCCTGGTCCTGGGCTAAAATGCAGGTTGTTCCCCATGAGCTTTTCAAACTGTGAAAACTGTGGGGTCACTGGATCACACCATCCTCCTGCTTTTACTCTTAAACCTTCTTCATTATCAAACATCTGTTCAGCATTGAACAGGCGCCTCAACTTACAGCAATAGCATAAAGCAAAAGCCAGGTTTTTATACATAATCTTGCATTTGCCATTTGAGGCTGATGGACTTTTAGCGGCTAATAGGAAGATAACTGCTACAATGTGACCCATACACATAACATGTGAGTAAGTAAGACAGACTCGGGGATGGATGTACAGCACAAGAGGGCAACTTGTTTCTCAACCTTTAAAGGGTTAGTACCCTCAAATGTCAAATAACCACCACTTGCTCTTACACACCTCTATTGTTAATAAATAATGCAGATCATTTTGGATTATTTCGATAGAGTCGGGTCTATGCAACAATGAAAAACTAAAACCTTTCTGGATAAACTGCGATCGTGTTTGCACCTTTGTGCACATCAGTATGTCATCAGTTGCTGAGCCAGTTGAGGTTACAGATGCCAAGATAATTATATCTTCTTAAAGCAATCATACACCCGTACATATCCTACCTAGATATGCACGGGTGTATGATTGTCGTTTGCTCTTCGTAGCCTTCTTCATGTACTTTAGGCCAGTTCTACAGCAGTCCAGAAAGCCAGGAGACAAACCAGCCAGGAGAAATATTCATGTTTTTAGGCACATACAGTACGTACAATGTCAGTTTGCTGGACAGACTTCAAACCTGACGGGTGACTTATTAAGGGCACCACTGCGCAGTGTTTGGATACAGGGACATGAGAAACGCCTATAATGTTTCTCTGAGGCAAACTACAGTATGCCTTAGGCATTCAAAACACAAAGGACAGTATAACTTCATCTGTCCGTCAACTAACAAATGCTTTTATCAGTAAACTGATCAATTGATGAGTTGTTTTTGTCCAATAAAAGGTCAGAAAATGGTAACACTCTAAGCATCATAATCTGCATAGACAGAAGTAATTGGATATTAAAAAGCAACTCCCAGAAACAAAGAGTGCTTGAGCGCGTTCATTATTCTGGACTATCTTGTTTGTTCAGTAAGTTCATCATAATAGAGAAACTAAACCGTGTGATGATGCCATTAGAGGCAGTGCTCGTGTTACACCTGTTAACATGGTGACTGTGTTTTGATCAGTCTATTAATTACTGTTTAGGAATGTTTACATCTGTTAATTCATTCTCCCTGTGGTATAGTAACTGGTTACGTGGTAGTTTGGTAGAAGTGCAGTGCAGTGCAGTGCAGTAGCAGAAGTGTTGCTTCATTGAGTAACTGAAGGTGTTGTCTGGTTCAGGTCCTGTAAACAAGTTAAACATGATTTTCCGCCATAATTCCTTTCCAAACACTGCACTACACGCAGGGAGCTTTCACCAGAGCGCAAACAATTACACTGAGCTTCACCTTTCTGCTTTGGCTGCGTCCTGAACAAGCACTGTGCAAGTGAACCGCCCCACTAACATACTTCCAAAGTCACCATTTTTTTATGAATAGATTTGAGACACATAGAGAAGTGTGTCAAGGGAGGAAATAAGCACACGGCACAAGTCCACTCACCAGCAAACTAAGACATCATCGTGGGTGTGAATTCAGCACGGTTGCCTTCTGCCCTATACACAGTTCCTCTTCTCTGCTTCAAGTTTCCTTCTCCATCAGATGACAGGGGGGGGGTGAAACTGTTCATCAGAAATAAGAGTCAAAGCCTCTGTTTGGACGAAGGGTGTGTGTGTGTGTGTGTCTCTGTTGGAATACCTCATCAGGTGTGAGGGTGTCCTCCTCTGGCTCTGATCCTGTCTGTACTGTCAGTGTGTGAACTCTGAAGTGTCTGTAAATGAGCCAGCTGTCTGAGTTCACTCCTGCTCCTCTCTGTCACTGTGGGAGTGGTCTGCACCGCAGTCTACGCAGGTGCACTGTAAAACGTCAAAAAGAGGAAAACCGGGTCAAAAGAATACGGACATCAGCATCACACGCACTGCTGCAGCAGGAAGACTGTCAAATTTGGATGGACTTTTCTAAATTATATAGAAAATGACCGGCACCACTTGTTTTTGTTTTTGTTTTTTTTTCCTTGTCAGCTTTAATCTTCTTTTGCTTCCGTTTAAGTGTTTTTTTAACCTCAACAGGCAGCTAATATTGTTTCGACATCACTAAACAGTCCCCTGAAACTGCCACACAATCAATATCCTTATTTGTAGATCCTAACGTATTTCACTGCACAGTCTTGTGTGAAGCCTCTGTCCCATAAAACCAATATATACTGTACATTCAAATCTTACAGTATGATAGGATTACTATTATTAGTATTAGTTAATCCCAACGGATTAATTTATCAGTTTTATAATAATCTCTTACTAAGATTACTGAAGGGAACATTATGCAGCATGGTTTTAATTTCAGGGTGAAGAGACAATGTTATTTAGTAGACACTCATCAGTCACTTCATTAGGTGTTATATGTACTGTAAAAACAGTGTGGCCGTTGCCCACTATACAGCCTGAAAAGCAACATTTTTTTTCCTAAGGTGAAACTACAAAATAAGTGGTTCATATCACACTAGAGAACACAAACCTCTGCTCAGTTCCCCCAAGGGCCAGTTCACTCCCGAGGACAGGAGTTATTATGAATCTTTGTCTTCTTTTTTCCTCTAAACAGGAACATAAATTACAAAACTGACATCAGGTCCTATTGGTGATATGAAACTAGCGATTGAGATCTTTAACTCCTTGGAAAGATGTTCACTGACATTATAAATCATCTTCCCATAGACTTCCATTCAGACTGAGTAGTTCTTGACAGGAGGCCAAAAATATCCGGTTAAATGCCTTCCAGTCAGAGCTATTTTCTGAATGAGGAAATGCAACATATCTTTAAGTTTTCCAGGAAAAAGGTTATAAAACTTCTGCTTGAACGTTGAATATTGTGTGATCAGTGGGTGCGGAGATGCTCGTGTGTGTCCAGATTTTTACCAAACCTCTTGCCCGGGCTTAGTAAACTCCCCTCTGGAAGGGTTATCAGAACGAGTACGGCGGATACAACTCAAGTCCTTTTCCCACGTTTATTACACATACACGGTTAGTTGGACTTACAGTCAGGCTGTAAACCTGTAATACAAACACAAAACCCAAAGCCTAGGATTGACTAATGGTATTACTCATGCGATATTGAATTTCCAACGGTACCAGTACCTTTCGTACCGGCCCTGATTATTCTAGCAAATGTGCCGATAGGATCAGTCACAAGTGCCTGGAGAACTGTGCGTTCCCCTTATACATATATACATATATACATATACTGGAGGTTGCTTTGCTTAATAGACTAAAAGTTAGATGAAAGATATGAAAGCCGACACAGTGATCAACTGCCGGAAAGTTCTACAATGTGTTTCTGTTGAATTGTCTTTCAGCCACTAAGGTCCAACTCTGTGAGATGAATGGAAGGGTTACATCAGGAAGATCATCTGGCATAAAAACTCTGCCAGAACAAATATGCAGATCATCCACTGTGGCCGTCACTAGAGAGGGAGATGCTGAAATAACTTTTTTATTTATTTTTCTTATTGTGGTGTTATTGTTTCGTTGTTTGCTTTCATCTAAAGCACATTGAGTCTAAATCTGATTTATGAAATGTGCTGCATAAAAAAGATGAATGGAGTGACCTCTGCTAAGGAATATTGTATTGTGTGACTGGTTCCTGTGTATGTGATACGCCCACAACTGAAAGACTTACCCACTGATTAATCTGGAAAATAAAGCTCAAACCTGCAAGTGAGATTGTTTAAAATGTAAGAGTTAACAGTACAGTTTATTTCATTATCCTGTACTGTTTTCTATATGTCTATATATACGTATATATATATATATATCTCATCCATCAATCTAATAAAATGTTGGCACATGTTTCCTATACATAAGGTTATTTACGAAAGAATCTTTGTGTAGAAATGTAGTGCCATGGAATGAATAAATCAATGAGTGAACACACTGATATTATCAAAATAGATTTTATTCTAGACCTTGCGATCTGAGAGAGAGAGTACAACATAAGTGAGGGCAAAGACAACACAAAAAAAAAAAAAAATTGGTATTTACATGTTCTGTGTTACACATCAACAATTCAATCCAAATTTTATAGATTTTTTGAGTAGATAGCTACAAATAAATCTGAATTACAAAAATTTTGAGAGGTACAAAACCTTCAAGGGCTCTCGACATAGCAAAGATAATTTGACATTAGTACTATCGGTAGGAACAAAAAAATACCGAACACATTTGAATGCAGTGTAAAAAGCTTATCTAAAAACTAACCATTATATAAAATACCATTCCACTGTCATAGACATCAATTCAAATAGTGTACAGTGATACAGTCCAATCACTGACTGACTGTATTAAAACAAACTTTAAAAGAGTATTACGCTTTATTACAATTTTTAACAAGTGACACTCCAAACAGAACCTCTGACAAGTCTGACAATGTGTTTGTGTAGCTCATGCCGTTAGATGTTAGTCTTGGCAGTGAGATGAGACCTGGAATGGCATGCAGTTGACTCTTTTCTATCAGACGGGACAGTATTAACCCTCGTTTGTATTTTAGCTGTGGTGATTTCAATAAAACAAATCTCCCTGTTTCTCTATAATTGGACTCAAGTACAGGGGAAAAAAAACAAACTTGGCTCTTTTATTTCGCTATGACTGTTAAATGGTATTTTATTTAAAAAAAAAAAAAAAACAACATTCCTCATGGTCATGACCTCTGGTGATTTGCACCATCATTACATCATGTACTTCAAGCGTCTTCAACAATGTACATTAGAATCCATCTCTATCACATGAGTGGCATACAAGAGATTCTCCTTTGACAGCACATATTTATATATATATATACTGTATATATATATATATATATATTTTATATGCAGACAACCATGTTACATCAAGTCATATGCTACAAGTCTGCTTTTTAAGCAACAGCAGACTGGCACCAAAACAGCAACTCTGAACACTACAAACAAAAGCAATGTCTGTGCATAGGCTGAACACAGCCCGTCTCCAGAGTGTGTGTGTGTGTGTTCTTGTACTTGCTGAAGAGTGAGGACATTTTGACAAAGTGAGGACATTTTGGCCGGTCCTCACTTTTTTTCACCCCTTAAAAGGGCTTTTTCAGGGTTAAGACCTGGTTTTAGGGTTAGGGATAGAATTGGGTTTAGGGTTAGGGTAAGGGTTAGGCATCTAGTTGTGATGGTTAGAGAATGCATTATGTCCATGAGGGTCCTCACTCTGATAGAAGCGCAAACGTGTGTGTGTGTGGGG